>AZYM01000023.1:0-439338 GCA_000611715.1 Scolecobasidium constrictum UM 578 | reverse complement strand
GGAGAGGAAGCTGAAGGATAGGGAGACGGGATTTGTGGTTGCTGTCCAGGTCTGTTTCCAGGAACTGGAGGCGGTTGCCCACCTCCACCATACTGCGGCTGGTACGGATACGACATAGCGATCGGTGCGCAAAGATGTACCGCTGAAGCTCAAGGGTGTAGAATGTGCGAATACCAATCTTTACTGCACACGCGATGTTCTGGTAATTTTTTGCCCTCGTCGTGGATCCTGCACGAATGTTGTGGCTGAGTCGCGCATATGACGGTATGACGAGGTATCCGCTCGGCAGCTCCAGGAAGTGGCAGTCCGAACAGCTGATTCCTCGTGTAATACAGAATCTGGCAGGCAGACACGGGAAAGCTAGGAAGCTAGTGCAATTGCGAAGAGACTTACAGCTCCTGGATATGCTTGGTACTGTCCTTGACCGGGCTGCGATTACTGCGTAAGCAACGTTCTAAGTACACTCGCGTGCGCTTGGGTAATGCTCACGTATGAACCTCCCTGCTGAGGAGGAGCACCACCGTACTGCTGTCCACCAGGAGGCGGACCACCTGGGTAGCCACCAGGAGCGGCACCGGCTGCTTGAAGTTTGGAAGCTGTTGCGCGCGCGCATATGTCAGTGTCGCATCCCGCATGGCGGGGTAGTCGAAGAGGCCTTACCTAAACCCATTGCGCGAGTCTTTGTGCGAGAAAGTTGATGTAAGGTTGAGAAATGTAAAGAGAAAGAAGTCAGCCTTGTAATGAGCTTTTCACTTGCAGCTTATATGCGCCAGCTCAGTCCAAACTGAGGCTTGCTTAAAGTGTCCTGATGCTTGTCAAGGTGGCTATGTATACGTGTGACGGCAAGCGTGTCTGTGGCCCCTGTCAGCCCTGTCGAATGTGGTTAGTGCTACGGCTGATTGCGGGGCAACTGTGGCTTGCGCCTGTTGGAACCCATTTCGGTACCACCAACCTTCATCATCCGTATCCATCCTCTTCTTACCTTCAATAGGCAGCAGGACGCTCAGCCACGACTGACAGCAAGACGACTGCTGGAATTGTGATAAGCTGACCAGCAATATCCATCGTAGTCTGCGTGAACTGGCTATCATCGAATCAGGATACAGTGGTCTGTCGAGCTATGAATTCGAATAAAGCAAGTTACTTATCCTGTCTGTTAAACGAGGGCTCGATCTTTGAGGTACAGAAACGCAACTCGAAACTGACACGCAAGACCACCGAGCACGACCTACGCAAGCACCCCCATATACTGGTAGTCTTCGGCGAGTATGGCGCCCTCTTTCGATCATATCAGGACCTCGACTTCCGCATCATGCAGACACAGGCGAGGGCGAAACGCGATGTACTACAGACGAGCTGAATATCCCACACTCACGAGATGGCTACACTGTTCACTGGATTAGATGGCATAAAGGACACGCACGCTACTCCGTTATCCTATCCCTCTGACAGAGAGGGCGGACAAGTGGAAAGTCTTTGCGTACCTTCGCCGCGATGTCTACGACCGCGCAATTGAAGTAGGCTTCTTTGGCGGCTACGACACGGTGGGTGGTCTAGCCTCACGCGCTGAGCTCACATCACGTGGCGAATGTGCACCGACCATCCGCATCTTTAACTGGAAGGAGGTGTATTTCCGCGAGTTCCTGACTGAAGGCGACACTGATACAGTAGACTGGAATACGCCGTATATACGTATTGTCTACTGTCTGACGAAGGAAGAGGCGAAGCCGGATGATGGAGATGGCTCGATCGCAGTCGCGCTGCGCGAGCGCTTCGGGCCTTATCAGCTGATGGCACCAGATCATGTTGATATGTAGGGAGAAGGACTGCGGACAGCGGACATGATCTGGCGCAGTAGCATGGATGGAGCAACGAGACATAATGAGAGTGAGGGCGGCATATCAAAGCACAAGCGACATGGCAGCAAGTATTGATAGTGGGCAGGCAATATGGATGGGCAAAGAAGATGCTTGATGGATAGGCAGCCTACATGGACTTGAGCTTTCTGAAAATCATGGCTGCGAGCGTGGAGCGGGGATGATGGCATTTCGAGGAGCACATAAAAGTATATCTACAGCTAACATGAATCATGATCAACATTCATTGCCACCTGTAGTCTGCACCATCACTGACGCCCCACGTTGCCGAAGCTAACCGCTTTGGCCTGCGCATCCAACCAAGCGTTCACTTTAGAGTTCGTCAAGAGTGTGATAACGATAGCTCGTAATGCCACAGCATCTCCAAGTGCCCGGTGCCACTTAATGAGGTCGTCCGCCATTCGCTCGTGACAAACCACAGAGTACACGACAGATAACTGGTACTTGGGAAGCGTTGGAAAGAGCCTCTTGACGAGCTTGTACACGAATTGCGGCTCAGGTTTGAGCCCGGACGCTGCATTTTCGATCCTGTCGAACAGCGTCTTGGTTGTCCTTGTGCGGGGCAGGAAGATACCAGGCGAGTGAATGAACTCGAGGAGCAGCTTGTCCTGGCAGCAATAGCATTCAAGGAGTGTATGCTCCGGCGTGATGATGCTTCGCACAACCGGATACAGCTCACCCGCTGTCTTTCCCGTCTCATCCACATAGTTGACCTTGATCCAACGACCCGCTCGACCCTCGTCACTGACCTTGTATCCTTGCTCTTTCCATTGTGCCCTGATCTGCTTCGCTTCTTCCTCCGGCCGGATGCGTTGATGCTCCCATTGCCATTGACCATGCCGAGTTCCACTGGAACCGGGACGAGGGTGCCGTACATTTTGACGAAATCAAAGTCAAAAAACAGAAGCAGAGCCGGGTTTCGCCTGTAGAGCTCTCGGAGCAGGTACCATGCTAGACACAGCTCATCGATCACTTCGTCTTCCAGCAGCTCTGTCGTGAGCTCGGGAATCTCACCATCGAAGAACCAGATCCTATTGCGCCATCCACGGAACTCGAAGCGCAGGTTTGTCTCTTCGCCGTTGATCGTCTGGTCATCATTCACCGCCTTGCCGCCACCCAATTTGTGCCGGATGGTCGACTGCAGCTTCAGTGGGTGGGATTCGAGCAGCGAAATTTGCAGACGATCCATTTCGTCGAACCAGTTCGGACAGTAGAGAGCGAGAACGAGCTCGGGGTGTGTCAAGCAGAACGGCGTCGTCGCCATTTCGCTGCTGCTTACACTGCTCGTGAAAAGCACAAGGAGTAGCTGCAGTGCCCGTCTCCTCATCAAATGCTCCCAGCTCTTCTCCCAGCTCTAGTCCATCTCCAATGGACACCTCTGCATAGACCTTCGGGATATTAGTACAAGACTATGCGGCAGAGAAGATTGGAACAGGATACCACATCGAGCTCATCCTGAGATGGCCGACTCTTTGTCGGGAAAGGCTCAAAGCTGTAGTACAGCGATGCAAACTCCGCGAGCTCATATGGCAATGTGCTCAAGTCAGACCTCCAGGTACTCGCCTCGATCGTCGCGAACGCATCTGATGCTCGTTGCTCCCGCTCCCTCTTTGCTTCTGAAGCAGCTGCACGCTCCTCACCTGGCCACAGCGTATGATGTCCATCTTTTCGAAGTCGCTTGAGTAATTGCTTATTCACGAACCTCTGCCGCTCAGCGGTACCAGGGATGTCGTGGCCAACACAGTCGGTGATGCTTGTTAGGGTGAACGTCTTCGGGAGATGATGCGTTGCGAGGCGTCGGAGGTGGAATTCTCGCTCGTCATCTCGCAGAGTGAGTGATCGTGCCATGGCGAATGAGTAGATCAGCAGGCGAGTAGGAGAGCCGACGAGCAGCTCAGCAGACAAGCAATGCACGAAAGACAGCAAAGCTGAGGTGTACGTGAATGAATGCAGACATGGCAGGTGCTATACTGATCGCGCCTTCCCCCAACATAAAACAACATGACTTAGGCACTAGCTCACCTGTAAATGTTTCCACTTTAACCTCCATCTTCACATCACCGCACCTACAACCTGATCATACTGAGTTTTCTCTGTCATTGTTGCTCTCGTCGTTGTGCCGCTGTAATCCATAGCTCCAGCATGGCTGTCCACACCACGCAAGTCCGCTCGCGAGACTTCGATCTCGAAACAATGTGTGACAACGATAAAGCACGTTGGGATGAAGCTGTATATCTGGTGCACGACTTGCTGGGCAGCGGCGAAGTTTCCCAATCCTTTCAGTACCCCGAGCCTGTCGGCACTGAGATACCTGAACCTTTCGCCGTAATCTCCGCTCAGTCTATCCTCCGCCGTCCAGAACCTCTAAAGTTCGTCGATCGGGAGGCAGCCCGTAACGCGATCAGGCGCTATTTCGTCAGCCAGAGTTCAACTTGTATGGCATCCAAACCCAAGAGATCACAAGTCGTGATATAATCGAGCACATCATCTACAAGATTGGTGTCCCGCTTGCAAAGGCGGGTCTTATCAAGATCGTCAAAGGACAGAAAGGCATACATATCGCGACTGCTTACAATTTGTACTTGGAGCAAGATCAGAGTCACGGGGCTACGTAGCACTCCAATCAGGAACAATTTCGGTCCACCATCAGTCCTCCGAAAGGTTTCAGAGTAGTACTCTGGATCTACCAATAGTCCTCGAAGGGACCCCAGAAGTCCGCACCGCCATGATAGAGTTCGTCCCACGCATGATTGTACCCGTACTCTCTCAGACCATAGACCGCATCAAAGTCCTCAGCGGTGTAGAGATTTGCATCATGGCCTCTGCCAGGGAACAACAAAGAGTTCATAGCTCCAAAATACCGTGACATCGGATCTGTACCTCCAAAACCTCCATCGCGGCCATTCGCACGTCGGTGCCAGCGTTCCTCTGCTACGCGATTTGCTAGGTCATATCGGCCGGGTGACAGATGCCAGTTGAGGAAGGCGTCGAAAGTCTCAACTTCGTGAGGGCCCCATGGTCCCATGGCAATCCGCTCGCAAGTATCCAGGTCTGATTGCGAGAGGTTGTTGTACATGTCCACGAATGAACCTTCTGTGCCGTCTGGATCTTCCGGTTCCATCCTCCACGGGTAAAACATGGCTTTCGCGTGTCAAGTATTCTGGGCTGTACGCTTTCAGACTTCTGCTGGAGGGAAAGGCGTTTTGTGAATATCTGGTTGAAGAAAGATCAGCAGCTTTAAGTATTCTTTACATCACAGAGGTTATGAAGATGACTGGGCAGCATCTCCGGCGATGACCTCATCTTTTTTACGGCGCAAGCTTCTGCAAAAGAGATAAGTGGCAAACATGCCGCTTTGCAAGTCCTAAAGACTAATGCGGTGGGATTGATGAGGTTTGCGAGCTCACCGATGCCCAGCAATTTGCACACTGCAAGTGAAGATTTGGGGGTGTATGAATATCGATCAATAACAACATGTATTCAAATACGAATCTTTGCACCATTGCTCCGGGTGACCAGAATGTCCAGCTGCGAGAGCCAGGGAATGATTAGGTTGCGCCTCGATTATGGATCCGAGCTGATGGAAGGACAAATTGTAGCAGTCTTATATTAAGAGTAACAAAGGAAAGACCTGGCCCTGTGATTCGATGGATATACCGCGATGATGAATCGAATTGATGATAAGAAGAGGAGCGTGCGAAGGAGAATTGAGGAACTGGTGAGGGTGCCATGTCCCCACTTTTATAAAGCGGGCCAAATCTACTTTTGAGCGCCCTCCATGCAAAGGTCTGGCAAAATTCCTTCTTCCTTCAATCACGCGTTGCCAGTCTTCGTGTCCATCAATGGAGGACTTTGAGTGCTCCGCTGAGATTCAGAGCTCCGGTGTCCATGGCCGGGGTCTTTTTGCGACCCGAAGTCTACAGGCTGGCAACTTGATCTTCAGAAAGCCTCGTCCGCTCATAGCAACTCTGGATCTGGCCCGTCATGATGATTCCTGCGCGAACTGTTTCAACAGCAAGCTAAGTGAGATCTCACTTCGAATGGATGATGCAAATGTCTCGGCCTTCGATGCCAAAAAATGCACGGCTTGCCGAGTCGTGTCATACTGTAGCAAGGTGCGAGATGTCTTACGGCCATTCAGACAACCACACTGACAATATCATCAGAGCTGCCAGTCGCAACATTGGAAACGAAGCCACAAGCATGTCTGCAAGTTCCTGAGCAAAAGGCCTCCACACGGCTCGTCTCCAGGAAGGATCGCACAAGGTCCATCTAATGTCACACTTGCGCTGGTAGAGTTTATTGCCTTGCGAGACAAGCTAGTCTTGTCTGAACAGGACTTCATATCAGTACTCCAACTGATATCGCATGCCCAAGAGATGAAAAGCAAAGACCAGCAAAGGTATAGCGAGGCCGAGTCACTTGCTGAACACGCGCTCAACTATCTCGGACATCCAGCCTCATTTCCCAAGGATTTCGTTATACAAGTAGCGTGCGCCATTCTCACGAACAGTTTGACGCTCGTTGCTCCCACATGCGACCCTCTGGGTCTTGTACTCGACGGGTTGGCTTGTCTTGCGAATCATTCATGTCAGCCCAACGCCTTCGTGGTTATGGACGGACCTGAACTGTCATTTCGTACTTTGAGAGATATTTCAGCTGGCGAAGAAGTGTTTGTATCGTATGTTGATAATACCGAAGCCCGAGATGTCCGGCAAGCGGAGCTCATGAGTCGGTACTACTTCAAGTGCGACTGCACAGAATGCAGGAAAGGTCTGATCACGACCGGAGACACGTCAAAGAGTGACCTTGATAGGTTGATCCGCAGCGAGTTGAGGCTCGCTGCAGAGTCTGTTATGCTTGCCACCGACCGCATCGAAACGCTCCACCGAACACTGGCACTTTGCCAAAACTCAGGATACCCGGTCACGCAGCAGCCGTATCCAACAGCGCGGAACGAGCTCATCGTACAGTCCATCGCTCAAGGTGAATTCGATACTGCATGGCGTCACGCATTAAAAAGCTACACCGAAATCGATCCTGTGCTTTATTCAGAAACACACAATCCGATCCGTGTCGTCCATGCCTTCCGGCTCGCAAAGCTGACCAGTGTTCTCGCGGATCAGAACGATGTCAAATGGCAGAAAGTCAGGACTGACTGTATTGAGATGTCTTTGGATATGCCGATGTTAGCGTGGAAGTGCATGAAGGAGGCTACGCAGCAAGTAGACAAGAGCCATGGCGAGGGCACTTCGTTCTCCAATCTTGTCAAGGCTACCTTCAAGGCTGCACTAGACGATGTCCAGAGCATGGGACCTGAAGTTATGGCCCAGATTGAGCATGCTCTCATCGGCATCGATGCGCCCCTTCGCAAGCTGGTTGGGAAGGTACCTTACTGACAAAGCTCGATGATGCATCAACGTTCCACGCGAACCACGAGCATCTGATGTCATCAGTGTCTAGAGGACATTAAACAAGGCGATGATGCGAGATTGATCACCAATGCGAAACCAATGAAACAACTCTTCAGGAAGGCCGTGGTGATCGCGAGAACATGAATGTAGCGGACACTTTGGCGCACTACAACGCAAGGTTACCCTTTCGGTCGCCCAGCGAAGACCACGCACCACAACATAATCATGGTCCGGACGGTGTTCGGGGTACACGGAAAGGATATATCAGGTTTCATCACGTGATTGAACATCGGGCAAATCAAAGCTCTTGACCGATCTTCGACTCGCCAATACGCGATGGCAATGCGAAGGAAGTCTCCACCGCAGCGATGTTTTCTATGCTATCACCAAGGCACGTCACCGGGGTTATGAGCACCAAGCGAGCGATAGATCTTTACTTGGCAACTCGTGTTGGAAATGAAACAGTCGCATCACGTTGTTTTGTGATAGGTCTATACTGCAAACATTTGATCGCAAGTATCTCCCAATCCGTATTCTTCAAAGGAAACAAACGCCTGACTCGTTCAGATTCTTCGGTTCCGCCTTGCTAAAGCCGAGTGATATGCTGCTCAGTCTGCAAATGCTCATCCAAACACTGATTAATTTTGGTGTACCAGTGTCGAGTCATCGATGACAGCGTCGTTTATCCTTAGAGTGTTCTCACACAAGTCTGTGTTTATTCCCAAAACTCCTCAAGCGCATCTCGAGTTGCTTTTATGGTTTCATGCTGTATAATTGATGGCCTTGGAAGATAAAGCAACAAGCAGGCGGGGGCTAGCTTCCCATCCATAAGGTGGTCCAACGTCCGGTCAAGAGACATATCACTCAATCGCGTCCATTCTTAGTCCTCACCATACACAACTCGCAGCCACAGCCATCCATTCACTATGAAGTCATTCGCTTCACTACTCACCCTCGCTACTTTGACCTTTGCAGCACCCAAAGATTTGCAAAGACGGCAAGCCACACAGGACGAATTCACAAATGGCCCTTGCCGGGACATCATTCTACTCTTCGCTCGCGGCTCTACGGAAGTGGGCAACATGGGTACTCTCGTTGGACCACCTCTGGCCAGAGGACTGAAGGCCATGTTTGGAGCGCAGAACGTGGCTGCACAAGGAGTCGAGTACGCAGCAGGATTGGGCACAAATTTTCTCCCAGACAATGCGGACCCTCGCGGCGTCGCAAACATGCGAAACCTAATGCTCGAGGCCACACAACGCTGCCCAGATTCGATGATTCTTGCCAGCGGCTACAGTCAAGGTGCAGCCGTCACACATGCCGCGATCGCCGATCTCCCTCCCGCTACACTGAATCAGATCGCTGGCGTCGCAATGTTCGGCGACACTCGTAACTTGCAAGAGCGCGGACGCATTGCAGGATATCCGGAGGACCAGACTTTGATCATTTGCAATCCTGGTGATCTAGTATGCGCTGGCACGTTGACGATAACGCCTGCGCATCTTGCTTATGGTCCACGGGTGCCAGAGGCGACACGTTTTCTAGGCGCGAGAGTGCAGGCAGCAGGCATGATAGGACGCGGCCAACAAGCATAACCTATAGTCATTGAATGAAGTACATCCATATTTCCCTTGACTTAGCTTCTGGGTTTGAGTTCAAGCTTGTAATGCTCCAGAGCATGATGTACATCACATTTCCGAACAATGACAGAATCTGCTCGATGTCAGAGAGCATGCGGTAGCCGGCGATGATCCCTCTCCCCATTTCGATCTTGCTCCGCGCCACCCAAGAGCTATAACTGCTCGGTTGAGTCGAAGTAGCTCACTTGAGCTTGAACTTCTGATCTTTCATGCCAAAGTAGACGAGATCGTATTTGGTCGGTCCTCCACCCTTCTCCAGTGCAGTCTTCCACGCTGATCGTCCGAGAATGCTATCGTGCCAGGACTTGATCTTCGGGTACTTCTTGACGTCCAGCATTCCTCTGCCAATCGCGATACTGACAGGGAACTCCATGCACATGTCAGCTATGCCGACCTTCTTGCCCGCGAAGAACGGTGTCTCCTCCGTGAGGTAGGCCTCCATGTGATTGTAATGCTCAATCTGGAAACCGCGCAGAGCCTTGATGACCGGGCTGAAGACGAGCTTTAAGATCCAGCTGATTGGGAAGGGTAGAATCTCGGGAATGACTTCGATCACTAGTGGCTGATCGACTCGCTCAAGCAAAGAATTGCAAGCAAATTCGCGAAAGTAGATGTCTCGTCTCTTCTCCGCATCAGTGTCTGGCTCCCAAAGTTCTTTCCCACCATATGTTTCCGAAATGTACTCTAGAATGAGACGCGTTTCCATCAACACTCCATCGACAAGTTGGACTCCGGGAACCGGCTTGCCTTCAAGATCATCAACGGTGAGGATGGGCGACTTGCCCATGGGGCTGACATCGAGAAGATGTTCATTCTTTGGTACCATCCGGGGGTATCGCTTGACGTCGAACTTCAGACCATTGTGGTCGTGACACTCCTGGAGAGCCCACACCACGCGCTGTGCTTGGGAATGATCAAGTCTGTGGATTGTGGGGATTGACTTTTGCCAGACTGGCAATGGATCATTGTTCGGGATGGCAGCGGGAGGGCCTGAGGAAGAAGCGTTTTTGGCCATCGCGAGGTCGTGTCACGAACTTTGGGGACAAAGAAAGCAAGACGGACCTTGCGAAAAGATATGAGACCCCCATCGCGCTTGGATCTACATTTGTGCCTCCAAGATGTCAGCAATGGCGTTCCTGACAAGGCAAGCCGCCTTGCACATCATCTCGGTTCTTGTTTGTGGAGGCAATCTGGCCAATCATCGTCCGACCACGGGGCTGCCCCATGCGCAGGGGTATAGTCAACGTAAGACGCTCGCAGAAACGCAGATACATGGAGTAATAAAGTCTGGAGTTCATTGGTAATTCGACTGAGATATGATCAGATCTAATATGTACGAATTTGGAGAGACTGATGAGAAAATGAGCCACCATCAATCGATAATTTGAAAGACTTGGTCCTGATCCATGTTATAGGTAGTCCACATAATCATCCTCCTCGTCCTCCCCATCGCCATAGAATCCGCCGTGTTCACGATTCATGTGCTCATAGATGACTCTCACATCGAATTCTTTCCCACATGTCCAACACCAGTGGGCACCACAGTAGCACGTCAGGTGATCGCAGCCCGATGTCTTCTCGGTCGGTACATTGCACTTTGGGCACTTCTTGGCTGAACGAGTGAGCGCCACTCGCTTTCGAGCAGCCTCACGAAGCTGTGCTTCAAGACCTTGTGCCATCTCCCAATTCATTCGCCGAGCTTCCGCAAGATCGAGACGTGCGGTTTCCTCCAGGAGCCGGGCACGCTCCAACTCGGCGTCAACGCAGGACTCGCAAACGAAGTCATCGATTTCGGGTGGGGCGCCTCTTGCACATGAGCGTTCCAAATGCTGCTGGGCATTTGAGCAACTGAGGCACCACGCGTATATCCAGGTTCCGCGCTCGTCGAAAGCTTTCGCGAGATTCCCAACCGCATGAATGCCCATCCCATAGCTCGCGAGCGTCTTTGCTGCTGGTGCTCGGCGACAGAACGGGCATGTCAAGGTTGCGGGGTTAATGATATGACCTGGAGAGTTGGCACCATACCATGACTTCAAGCAGGCTTCGCAGATGGCTTGATCGCATCCGTGACGACCACATGCAGCACGCAAGTTGGAGCGATGAAAGTCGGAGAAGCACAAGCTACACGGGACTTTTTCTGCTCGGCGCTTGTCGATCCAGGAGCGTAGCTGATCTCGAATCTCTGTACCATTCCTCACTAGCTTGCCTTTGATGACAAGCTGCTGGTCCTGACGGCTCTTTGGCAGGATGTTAACATTTTCCAAGAACACCCCCGGGGTCACCGTAGAGGCAACATGAAACAATGATCGCTTGCTGAAGGGCTCTTGCAGGACGCCTCCCTGGTTCTCCAACAGCCATGCATCTCCATTCTCTTTGATCAACGCTTGAGCTGATGTCTCAACATCAACAATGGACTGCCGTCCGTTGGAACAAGACACACATTTGAAAGCGTAGGCGTTGTCACGCATGGCCTGGGTCCTGTACTCCTTTGGCCATAATATCCTGTTCAGGCATTTCGTGCACTCGACCACCGGAGCTTCACGTTTCTCGCGGCAATAATGACATTTTGGCCGGACCCTGAGCTGCGCAGTATTGTATACCACGTACTGCGCACGACAGTCTCTGGCGCTGCACTCGACCCAAGTGGCTGAAGTCTCTTCGGAATCATCCTTCGAGACATGCCGATGTGTCCAAGCCTCCTTCTGCTTTACCGAGTCATAGTCTTGTGCCGCGCAAAGACCGCAGATACCGCTGGATCTGTCAGCCATGACGGTGACCGAGCGCGGGTATTCGCAAGACCGACAGACCACCATTGGACCTAATGCCATCGACGACTTATCGGGGGTCCAGCCGACCTTCGTTGTCAAGGTAGTCAGCAAGTTGGCTTCGGCAAGCTTGTATGCGACAAGCTTGTCAAACAAGCGACGGTCGGCATCTTCAAGAAGCTCCACTTTCTGGTTCTGCCGACTGAGTCTATCGGCATCGAGCAGCAGAGACAGGCAGTTCGCGTTCCAAGTCTCTGGGTTGTCCAGGTTGTTCCAATTTGCCTTCCACTTGACCATGAGATTTGTGGCTGCTTCATGCAATGGCTTGATGCCCATCTTGATTGCGAGAGCTGCTAACACAGCGGAAGCTCGTGGACCAAGCATGGTCCCAGGAACCACGACATGGAGAAGAATTCGGAATAGCTGATAGGTATGCTCCTTGTTTCCAAGCTTCAGCGGAACACATGGAACATTTGCGTCCTTGATGTGCTTTGGGAGTTCCTCCACTTCATCCGCATATTAGTAAACCTGGCAACATGTTCGAGCGTTGGACACTTACCGTTCTCGACATAAGTCAGCTGCGTGAGAACTTTGCCCAGCCGTCTCAAGATCCGGTAGTCGCAAGACCGGCCAATCTCCAATAGCTCGTCCCGTCGAAAATCTGCCACATCCCGATCTTCCTCATCACCGCTCGAATGTCGGAGGGTTGGATCTAGGAAGAGGCACGGGAACCGACCATCCGTGGGAATGCTCTCAACCATATCCGTTATCTCGCCTACATAATCGTAGGACTCCTCAAGCCATGCCTTCATCCTTGTCTTTTCATCTGTGTCCTGAATCCGATCGACAGCTACGCTGAATGCATTTAGCAAAGTGTCGCGTTGCTCGTACTTGCGATCGTTGCAGACAGCACGCCATAAGGAGCCAAAGACTGGGTTTAGCGAGAAAGCTGTGATATCCGTTTCGATCAAAGAAGCGATCTGTTCCCGCACGACTCCCTTATATGACTCATCTTGCTTATATCTCTCTGCAAAGTTCTGCACCGCCGGCCGCTTCTTGGGAATGTGCGATTTGAGGATATCAGATGTGGCCCGGGTCTGGGTCATGTTCTTCTCAGTCCTCTTCTCGGCGTCATTCTTGGATCCTGTAGCCCAGAAATAATCGTTGCCTGCCAGATCCGATTCGTGCTTGAGCTGCCGAATTGATTGTCCGCTCATGTATCGCACCAGGTTGGCAGGTAGCTTGACCGACTCAGAGCCAGTCTTCTCTGCACCCATCCAGCATAAGAGGACGTCGACAGTGATAGATGCGATGCTCGTGGGATCCGATTGGGTCAGATGGAAGCATGCTCCTCGAGTCATCGCGGAGAGATATGAGTAGTAACCACCGAGGCACTTCCAGCTCGCAAGACTCTCGTCGAGGAAGGAAAAGACGTGGAACTTCTTGTTCCCATTGCGAAGAACATTGGCCGCTGAGACCCAGTCCGCGAATTCTGGATGATGGACATTGTAGAGCTGACTTGGCTTCGCACCTGTGAGGTTGTCCTTCTCCAGTGACTGATTCGACTTGCGATCTTTCCCGCTTCCATCTACTGCAATGTGAGGCGTCGCATCGGTATAGAGTAACACGATCGTGGTAGCGTCTGCTCTTGCAAGCTGATGGGCTTTGGCCAGACCAGTTTTGGTGGCTTCCGGAAAGTCGCCGCCTCCAATTGGCTCGAGTTGACGCGCGACACCCATTAACGTCTTTGAGCTGATACCGGCATCTTGATTCATGGCGTCTGTATGCATCCATCCCGACCACTTGAGCAGACCATCAACTTCTCGTTGGTGCTCGGAGTAGTCGCGGTATGCTAGGAGACCTACGCGCTCGAAACAGTCTGTGAGCTGGGAAAGTTGAATGATCTTTGGAAGAGATGTCTGCAGTGCCTCCAGGTAATTGAACATTGAGTAGGTCGCGTCGACAAGAATTAAGAGGTCGTAGACCTCAGCCTTCGCGGAAGCCATGATTGTGCGTGAGCCTGCGCTTTTTCCACAGCGCTGACTTGTGATAAGAGTCCGTCTAGAATTGATGGCCATTGCTCTTGGTATTTATCCTAGGCGGATTTGTTTCGGGCGGCCTAATGCTTCAAGCCACGGCTGGATGAAGCTTGAGTCAAAGGGGCTGAGTGACTCCATATTCTCCGAACGCAGACACCGCGGCCGCCATGCAGCAGGCACACAGACAGCATCAACACCGTGGAGCTTCGGTTATTCTTATCTTTGCATCGATGAAGTCAATAAAGTCCTTCGATGAACAAGTCGTTGAGATGGATCTCGTGCAGGCCAGGGACGGGAGGGACGCGAATTTAAGTGTACCCGCTCCCACATATAAATAGCAGTCTGCCTGATGTCATGTACTCACGTAGGAAGGAAGGAGCGTTGCAGTTATCCGTAGCACCTGACTCTCGAATTCTCCTATAGAATTGTTCCATCTAAGATTTCACCTTGTCCTTCTCGATGCGAAGCCTCAACAGAACCACAATCGCCCTACTGAAGACTAGAAGCTCCACGGCGCAGCATCAAACACGACGAGGCATAACCATGAACACGTCAGACGCTGTCAAAGACCTCCTCGGTCCCTCTTCCAAAAGCCCATTCATCTACGGCACAGCATGGAAGAAAGACAGAACGAAAGATCTAGTCAAGCAAGCCCTCCAAGCCGGCTTCACAGCCATTGACACAGCAGCCCAACCACGTCATTACCAAGAACCGCTCGTCGGGGCCGCAATTCGCGAAGCACTAGCCGACGGTACGATTACCCGCGATGCATTGTACATACAGACCAAATTCACCGCGCCAGGCGGGCAGGATCTGAAGAATATGCCGTATGATCCCAATGCGCCGCTAGAGGCACAGATCCACACTTCCGTCGCTTCGTCGCTGGAGAATCTGAGATCGAGAAACGATCTTGCTTCTGTTCAGGATGCAACGATTGACTGTCTTGTCATGCATTCGCCGCTCGATACTTTGCAAGATACCCTTGCTGCGTGGAAGTTACTCGAGTCCTACGTGCCGGACAAGATACGCCGGTTGGGTATCTCGAATTCAGATCTAGCTACTCTGAAAGCGATTTTCGATGCAGCCGATGTCAAACCGAGTGTGGTGCAGAATCGCTTCTATCCGAGGACGAGATATGATGTACAGCTTCGCGCCTTTTGTCGAAAGCACAGCATCGTGTACCAATCCTTCTGGACGCTGACTGGGAATCCGGAGCTGCTCAGGAGCCAGGCTGTCAGCAAATTGAGCACAGACGCCGGAGTGTCGAAGGAAGTGTCGCTGTACGCGCTTGTAATGGCTCTTGACATGGCGCCTCTGAACGGGACGACCAGTGCGGAACACATGCGCAAGGACCTCGAAGATATTGCGCGAGTAAAGAACTGGACCTTTGTCTACGGCGAAAAGTGGAAGACAATACTGGAAGACTTCCGAAACAGCATCGGAGAAGTCTGACCTACATACACAGCACCAGAAGTTTGAAAATAGTTCCTCGCGCCTGCATGACCAACTTGCTCGAACCACGCCTGTACGTCCTCCTCGCCTACACGACTGCTACAAGCTGGATCGTCGATCCCCTGCTGCAACACTTTCCCAGTGTCCAGCCAGACAAGCTCAATCACACCACCAACATCACTTCATCTGATCCGAGCACATCGCTTCGACCGAAGCCCGAAGGAGCAGCCATCCACAAAGGACGTGTAGGACGTCCTCGTTGAGCGTGCAGAAGCCTCCGGGAAGCTGGTGTGATCGCCTGCCGTTGGGCTGGAAGGCCATGCTTTTGTTTCATTCTTACTGTTAGATGCAGGGCTGAGCGCTGTAGAATCAATGGCCCAGCATGTCTTGGGGCTTGAAGCTTTCAAGTGAAGGAGAAGATCCAAAGCGCCCGGCGTGCATGCCGGCTGCGCATAGAAGCAGACGAATCAGAAGTAGCATGGACGGAGGGTGCATGATGGAAGGACTTTGATGTATAGCAAGACCCAGAACTTTTGAGCTTCACGAGCCAAGCATCAGATCATCAATGAAGAGGTTCAAGGCGTGAGGAACAGAATGCTACAGGGCCTTGCGGTGAAGCAACTCGCGTAGATCGAAAAAATCTTCAGCGAAGAGGCCACACGAGACAATGCAATATCATTGGCTTCCTTCTCGGTGGTAGTAGCACAAAAACGCCCGCTATATGCAAACACAAAACCCATTCTGCATACCCTTTCACACAATACAACACTTCTTCTTTCCAATATCACGATTTCTTGCCCACCAGCCCCTGCCTCTCCTCCCCGTCTCCTTCATCATCACTCCACTTATCTTCTTCTCCCACCGCGAAGATCGTGTCCCCGTCCAGACTTTCCCTCGGCAAACTCGCCGGTTTCTTTGGTATTGGCGCTGGCAGGGGGGACTCATCTCTATGTCTTTCGTTGCCCGATATGCGCTGGAATGCCGGGCCTCCGCCAGCTGGGGCATTGCTATCGTCACTACTGGTGGGTGGAGTGCGTTTCCCGTGGATGATGCCGTCTTCGAGGGAGTCCAGCGAGTCACGCACGGAGCCGATCTCAAAACCTTCATCGTCTTGGGAGATCTGATGTCTTGGTTAGCTATGTTTATGGAGAGGGAAAGGGGGATAGAAGGTACCTCATCGCTCATGGCGAAGCGACGATTGTTATCCGTCGGTCTCCACAGGTATGCCACGAACGCGACATCAGCCAGGTAAACCAGATTCAGCCAGCCATCCAGCACGAACCAGCGCGTCTGCCAGTGGGTTGGCGCAAAGTCCTCGCTGCTCACGCCGGCGAACGTGAAGCTGTTAAAGAAGAAGAAAGCGAAGATCACGAGGATGGAGGCAAGAATGCAGTACCACAGTTTGCGGTACATGGACGCCTTGACGTGCTGCTTGCGCGTGACGAGATCTTTCATTGTTGCACTCAGCGAATTGAGCGTCCAGATGTAGAAGGCTGTGAGCGTGGCTGAGAGCGGGAGGATCACGAGGAGGACGAGGGGGCCTGCGTCGTCGGGGCGGATGGTGAGGGACGCGACGGCGTAGATGACGCCGAAGACGAAGTGTGCGGCTGCGAGCCAACGAACCATGACCATTGTCTTGCCCAAAGATGGCTTGACAACGCCATAGCCCATGCACACGATGAGCAGGAGGAAGAAGCTGAAGGAGTTGCGGCCGGCGTTGAGGATGGAGACCACGATCATGAAGACCTTCGCGCCGACGTTGGAGCCGTGCACGTTCTGGTAGTCGTAGAAGCCCCACGTGAGCAGCATCTCCACGATGAGGAAGATGATGATGGCGGTGATGTAATTCTGCACGGCCAGGATGTCGTGTCTATGCTGCACGTAGAGGAAGGCCCAGAAGATCCCCATGACCGCGTACACGAGCGTCATGCCCCCATAGAACGGTAGCTTCGCAATCTGCGCGGCGGGCAGCTCCCCGTATGCATTGCGGAACTCGACGGCGGCGGTGTACTCGGGCACGACGCCGCCCCAGGTGCCGACGCAGTAGTAGCCTGTGCGCGTGATCTTGTACGTGTACGGCTTGGGGTCTTTGATGGAGGCGGCGGTGGTGAAGATGGGCAGTTTGGAGGCTTCGTCGGCGTTGTCTGCGAGGAGGAATTCGCCGCGGTGGGTCGAGTTGCAGAGGTTCTGCTGGATGGCACCGTCGTCGCAGATGTAGTTTCGCTGTTGCTTGCAGATCAGCCTTGTCCTTTCTGTTTCTGACCTATAGTTATGGTATATGAGGGGAGTGGCGTACCTCATCTGGACTGTCGGGCACGGGTTTGCCGAGCAGGTTCTTGTCGTGGTATTCGAATATGACCAGGCTGACGGGCTCGTCTATGGCGTTCGGGTTCTGCTTGAACATGACCTGAATGAAGGGATCCACCGAGCCGCCCCATGACTTCTTGCTGTACATGCCCGAACATCGTTGGGTATTATCCTCTTTTTGGTCCTATGCGCACATCAGCCATTGCTTCTCTTCCAAGAATTTCCACTCTGTCCATATGTATGCCGCGAGCGCAAGGCTCCGGAGGCTGCGGCGTGAGATGTATAGGTCGCTCAAGGGAGTCGGACGTACTAATTGCACTTCTGCTGCCGAAATCGTCCAAACGAGCAGTGCCAGTAGGCTCAGCAGTGTTCTCCACCGGCGCATGGTGTATGTGTGATATGATGCAGTGGAAGCAACTGTTTGCCAGCTTGCCTCGAACTTACATGCCCCATGTCGCATGGGTGCACTACTGCGCCGGCCTCCGCAAAAGTCGACTTTCCCCAATCAAGCCTAGCGCATCTTGACCCTGGCTATATCAGAAATTCGGCGATGCATCATTCAGCGCTGCCGGGAGTTTTTCTCACGATCAAGCATTCTATCAAAAGAAGCAAGCATGCCAGCGAAGCATGTAGGCCAGCTATGCAAGCGCTGCAACGCCCTCGAAGCCGCGCTCGTTGTGCGCAGCGAACCCCTCTGCAGAGACTGCTTCGCCAAGTACGTGCACACCAAAGTGGTGAAGCGGATGGAAGCGTTCAGGACCCGACACGTAGGCGCCGGACAGGAGAGAAAATTGTTGCTTCCAATGTCCTTTGGGATCTCATCTGTCACGTTACTGCATATTCTGGATAAGCACTTGCAAACACAGCGACAGAAGACGGGACGCACGGGGTTTGCGATACATGTGCTGCATATCCGCTCTCCAGGAACACCGGATTCCTCGAGCAAGTTTGACGCTCTGAAGGAAGCATATTCAGAGCATGAGTACTCCTCACTGGATCTACACAGCCTCTTCGCGGATCCCACAGCACTAGACACGATCCTCCATTCCCTTCCCTCCTCAACCTCCGTCTCAGACATCCTCACAATCCTCCGGACCCGGTTGATGGTCTCCTTCGCCAAATTTCACGGTTTCGAAGGCATCCTCCTTGGGCACAGCACGACCGCACTCGCCGAGCGCATTCTCTCCACCACGGCACTGGGCCGTGGCTTCTCCCTTCCCTGGCAAGTCTCCGACGGTCCATCGCCATACGGCGTGAGCATATACTACCCGCTCCGCGACGTTCTACGCAAAGAGCTACTTTCACACTGCCTGGTTTGTGTCCCCGATTTACAGGGACTAGTGGACCCTAGGGCCTTCGAGGAAATCAAAGTACCCGTCAGCAAAAAGGACACGAGTATCGACGCACTGATGAGAGGCTACTTTGAAGATGTGGAGGAGGGATACCCGAGTATTGTGAGTAATGTTGTGAGGACGGCGGGGAAGCTGGAGGAGAGGGGCGTGGGGGATGGGGAGGTGGTGTGTAGGCTTTGTGCGCTGCTGGTGGAGGAGGGGAGGATGGGAATTGCCGGCTGGGGCGGGCATCAGGAGGACGGTGGTGGAGATGGTGGGGAATCCAGTGAGCTGTGCTATGGATGCTCGAGGAGTCTGCCGAATGAGTTGATTGGCCTTCTTCCATGAGCCTGAGAGCTGGATATGATCGAGAAGTCATCACGATTCATGAACTTCGCTGGACTGGATCTGCATCAAGCGATGCTCTTGAACCCTGAAACCACATCCAGGGTCCAACGAATTGTTCACGAGACCATTGCGTAGACAACGTTCATCGCATCGACTGACCCAATGGTGGCCCGGGAATTGACCAACAGACTCCAGGACGACTTCGCAGGTCGTTCGCACTGGGCATCTCACTCGCACTTGTGCACAACTCTGTTCCGATGCCTCTCTGCTCTGCTCAAGTCTATCTTGGCCACGCGCGACTCGAAGCGGCTCATCTGAAGTACTCTGGAGCTGCAACGTATCTACCGTTGAATTCGAGCCAGTTGACAGGACTAACTGTTTTACGTAAGATGGCACTCAACTACTGGGAGCTAAAAGTTCGGGCCTCAGTCACGTGCCGGACTAGCACGATGGATAGACTTTGACGTCAGTGCAACAAATAGTCCCTTCAACACCGGAAGATCATGGGAAACCAATCGCATCAAGCGAGATCAAAGTCCATGGCACAATCTTGTCCCTCAGAATGCCAAATCAGGATGGGTCATCACAATCACCGCAAAGAACCGCCCTCGAGAACTTCTCATCGCAATGGTTCCTCATACCTCAAGGCACTGGTATCACCGCGGTGATCCTGCACCAGCTCAACTACCAATTCGACGGATTACACATCATCTCCTACATCTTCTGGATCCTGACCATCATCTTCCTCGTGGTGCTACTACTCATCTACATCACGCACTGCATATTCTTCCCGAAAACCTTCAAGGCAAGAGTCACCCACGATGTCGGCGAGATAGCCTGTCTAAGCAGCATCGTCATCTCCTACACGAGCATCATCCAGATGACGAGTCTGGTCGTCGTCCACTCCTGGGGTCCAGGCTGGGGGATAGCAGTCTACGCCATGTGGTGGACGAACGCGGTGCTAGCCGTGGTCGCCGCCATTGGTATACCCTTCGTCTACATCCGAGTCTATCCCGTGGATATCCATCGCCTCGTCCCCTCAAGCCAATTACCGCTCATAGCAACCTTGACCGCAGCCGCAGGCGGAGGCACAATCTGCCAGTCTGCGCAGATCAGCGTGGGACTCCAGGTCCCTGTAATAATCATCTCCTACCTCATGCTGGCCATGGGCCTAGCCGTCGCCTTCGCACTAGACGTCCTCTACTGGGCCAAACTGCTCAGCGGCGCGCTTCCGCAACCACGCAGTGTCTTCCAAGACATGATCTTGTGCGGTCCATGGGGGCAAGCCAGTTTCGCCCTGCAGGAACTCGGCGGCGTCGTGCTGGGCGGGAGCTTTGCCGCCTATGATCGAGGGAGATTCCTTACTGCGCAAGCGGCACCTGTGGTCGGGTACGCGAGTATTTTCGCTGGTCTGCTTTCGTGGGGCGTAGGCACGTTCTGGTGGGTCTTTGGGGTCCTGAGTATTTTACACGCCGGTACCGATCGCTGGCGTCCGCATAAGATTCCGTACAGTCTTGCGGTGTGGTCGGTTGTGTTTCCGTGGGTAAGTTAAGAGCACAGTCCAAGCGCTGCTTGCCGCTGACCATGGCAGGGCGTGTATACCAATGCAGCCGTGCAGCTTGGGAAGCTCCTTGATTCTGCGGCGTTCAAGGTCTGGTCTACGGCGCTTGCGGTTATGCTGGTCGTTGTCTGGCTGCTGAATATTGCGTTCACGGCGAAGGGTGTGTTCAGTGGACATTTGCTTGGCCTGAAGTATGGATGGAGAGGGCGAAAAAGGAACCATGAGGCTTGAAGAACCATGAAATTCTATTCTTGTACCTTGGAGACTCAGAGCGACTTGGTCTGTCCGAGGTACTCCTCATCCGTGATATTGCAAGGTGCGCGCACTACAAACAAGGACAAAGCAATGGCAGGTGTTTTCATGCATGTTTAGCTTTGCTGTAGAGATATGCCATGCTGATGCCGTAGTGCAGTACCGCGAGAACGCTAGCGACGGTGAACACGAATGCGATCTAACGACGTGTCAGCATGCCACTGGTCACGGTTTACCATTACACACTTACCTTCATATCTCGATCCCACGCTACGGTCTGGGCTGCTATACTCCATAACGCTATGCAGATCGCGAGAACGAACAAGAAAATACCGATGTTTAAAAGCATGACTGGTATCTGCCACACGAATGGTGCCAATTTTCCGGGCCTCGCGCTATTGTCGTCACCTAGTAATCTTCGAAGCTGTCGCAAGCCTGCTTCATGACTACCGATGCGATATAATACGATTGATTGTTGCGTCGCCGATGTTATCGACACCAAAGACACGAGAAGGCTGGAATACAGCAGGGATTTTGATGTCCATGGGAATCGGGCGAGGTCCTCCCACGATAGCGCTCCTGTCACTGCACTTGCGATCAGAGCACCCTTGTTGCCTGTTATCATAAGTATTTTAATGAGCGTGGCTCGCACGTACTGTAATATTGACCGTGGCAAGCTCTGAGAGCTTGCTGTTTCTCCACTCTGTGGCTTGCTCTGCGTATTCGGCGTCGTCCTGGATCTGGAGTATGTGACCAATAGGTCCGGCGACCATTTGACATGGTCCGTTGCGAAGGGTTTTCTTGACTGCGGCCATTGTCGGAAAATTCATATGACTGTGTGTCAAGACCAGTCAGTGGATTAGGAGTGACGACACAATTTAGTCGAGAAACGATGCGAGAATGGAGTCATATCTATTCACATTGACGAGCTGACTTTGCGGGTCTTGATCGCAAGAATGTCATCACTAAGGCTGCAGTCCAAAGCCAACATGCTCTGCTCCATATTACGTTCGAAAGTTGGTCGCAGCTGAGGGTGGGTGTACTGATCTCCAATGAACATTGAGATGGAACTTGCCGCGTGAGTCAACAAAAGGCTCGGATAGTTGGAGCATTCCAGCAACAGGTATCCAGGTCATGAATGTGGAAGGCCATGCGCGCTACAGATGGGTCTGGATCGCATGCGAACAGTTGCCTCGCCAAGATTTTCCGAATCGGGATCGCCGTACAGGTGCTGAACAAACCAATGGGGTTCATGCGGGCTACAGGATGGTCGCGAGGCTGGATCTACCCTGTGCCCACGCGAGACTATAAGTCAAGTACACTTACCGCAGGGAATGTACGACAGAAGCATGAGCAATGGCAAACAAATTCCACCGTGCAGCGTTCTGCTCCGGCTCCGCCTATGGAGTACCCAATTTCGGCAAGGAACATCCCGCTAGCGAAAGAATCAAAGCGGATGCCAATGCGAGAAAAAGTGATGGGATCCCGCCAAGGGTCGTCGATCTTGTTTTTCTTCCTGCGAAAGACAAAGGTCCAATTCGAGCTGCTGTATTCGCAGGAGCTCGATGGATAAGTAAACATCAGTTCAGAGCTGCTCAACACTGGGCTCTTAGAATTGGGGACACATACTATGAGCTCCAGCGCGTCGAGGGTACAAGCAGGACCGTTTTCGTCGCCCGATCATGGAGCAGTTCGGCCATAAGCGACATCACCTTGATAGAGTCAGATTTTGGGACAACACACATGACCGATGACGAGCTTCTCGCAGTTGGTGAGTCTCGTCCAGCTTCTCTTGGAAACCAATATTAATGCTTAAGGCAACCACTATCTCGCTTGCTGGGGACTCGAGTACAATGCTTTCACCAGTAATTGTCAAGTGATCCTGGTCGCTCTATCCCAGGATTGCCTTCAGGATTCCAAGCGGAGTCTGAGCAAGGCATGGACAGGATACAAGTACGAGCTCATAGTGGCCAAGCTTCTGAGACCATGGACCCACAGTATACTTAAAGTTCTGGGATGTCCAAAAGAGGCCCGATATGAATGGGATGATGCCTTGATCGACTTCGGCTTGACGCAAATGGCTCTCAATGTCAGCACACGTTTCACTCACCAGGAAAGCTTGAAACAAGCACTCCAGACTACTTCAGATCCAGCTCAAGTCTTACGGGACCACTACGTGCAGAGGATATTGTATAACACCGCTATGTTGCACTCAGCGCCGTCCATCATGCCTTACGTTAAGAACTTGCGAACAGACGGGCAAGCACCGCAAGTCACAAACATTCGCCGTGAGAGTCAAAAGTGGACGAATAGGACGATGCTACCAGTTATACCATTTGGGCTTGCCACTGGTACTGTTTCATTCGTGCGCGATGCAGTATCTACCGCCATCGCACACCCAAAAATGACGATGGACATCATAGCGCGGGATTCCGAGGCAAGAGATCTTGCATACATCGATGAGGTCTTGGAGCGACTAGAGGGCAGGGAACCGCAAAAGTCCGACCATGGTGACCACGTTTTGTTCTTCTCAAAATGACATTCGGGTCTGATGGCTTTGCTGAAGTTTTGGCAGGGCGAAGGAGATTGGGAGGAAGTCCTTTTAGTGTGGAAGCGCAAGTTGCAAGAGGAAGGCATTACCTGGAGCGATATCGCCGTGGAGCTCCGCGAGAAACGTCAAGCCGCGGCGGTAGAGTTCGTTGGTAGGGTTCAGACCATACCAAAGAGGCAGAAACAGATTCGGTGGGTCGTTCATATTGTGATGTACTTGGGATTCCTCAGTTGCATGGTCGTTGGCGGCGCAGGTATGGGCTACCTTATCGACCACATGCGCACACTCATTCAGGCTGAAACTGTTGTATGACGACATGGCGTAGATTATGGTAATCTAATGCAGCTGCATAGACCTCATTGCAAGACTTATCTAGCCACGACCCATTCCTCAAAGTATGAGTAGTTCTCATAGAACAACCTCAGAAACCTGATCGCATTGTCCACGTCCATGCTGCCTGCCATTTCACGAATGCTGTGCATACTCAACGTGGAATTGCCCAAATCTACCACGCGTATGCCTAAACGAGCTTCAAGATGTGGACCGACCGTGCTACCGCAGTCACGGCCATTCGGGAACACATAGAATTGAGTCAGAGGTGGTACGGCTTCGATCTTGCCACGCGCTGTGTCTTCTGTTGTGGGAGGAAGCTTGCAGATCGATTCGAGAAGGGTGATGACTGACGGCGTGGATTTGGCCAGATAGCGGCGTGATGTAGACGAGAAGACTATGCCACCATTCAAGACCGGTTTGTTGTTGACATCATGGTAGTTGTGGTAGTTTGGATGCTGTGCGTGGATGACATCTGCGGAGAGGAGAAGCGAGCGAGCGACCGATTGTGGTTTCTTCGTGCCCGTGAGCCGCTCGATGATGCTAGGCAGGAACGTGGACTGTGCAGACATGGGGCCAGTTGAGCCAATTTCTTCATGATCGAAGGCAACGTATGTACGCACGCAGCGCTCATCATCCAAGGCAGCGGGAGATTCAAGCGACTTGAGATATCCCTTCATTGCGCAGAAAGTCATCATCAAGTTGTCGATGCGTGCCGAGTAGATGAATTCTTGGTTCGCACCTCCAAGAGTAGCTTTTTGCAGGTCATACAGACTCAAGTCAAAGTCGACGATATCTTCGGGATGCACATCGAGTTTGTAAGCGATCCTATCGACGATTGAGCTGGGATGCCGGCGGTTGGCAGACGTTGCGACGTAAGCGTGTTCGGAGTAGGTCATTTCTTTATCCGGGATTAAACCTTGAAGCTTTCGCGCGGCAGTGTTTGCTTCTTGTGACTGCTGGGATAGTACGGGCAAGAGATGTGCTTCTAGGTCGAACTATACTTTATCAGTCGCGCCCCAGACTGGGATGGCAGCACACTGACCTTGAAGGGGTTCTGATGCTCAAGATGGCTTGCAATGCATGGTACTCGAAGGATTGCTTCATCAAGCTGCACTAGGGATGTCTCAATCTTGTTCGGCTGCGTACGTAGGAAGACACGACCAGCCGCCCCAAGGTCACGATCGAACCACGTATGCCATAGACCTCCACCATAAACTTCCACACCGACTGAGCGAAAGCCTGCGGTCGTTCTGTCGCTGACAGGCTTGAGCTTCAAGCATGGAGAGTCGACATGCGAAGCGACTATAGAGAACGGCTCTCCTGGTTGCCACTTCTTGCCGATAGCGAAAGCAATGATAGAGTTACCGCTGGAGCCAGATCGGCGGACATAGTATCTGCCTCCGGGCTTTACAGCCTCCGTCCAGTCATCCTTTTCTAGGATCTCAATGAAGTGCTTTTGTTCCAGATGCTTCTTTATGTTATCCACGACATGATATACTGAGTCGACGATCAGTATCTTAGAGGTTTTCTGTAGATAGCTATGCCATACCTGATGGTCCGTTGTCTGCAAAGGTCGTGAACTCTTTGGCTGCTTTCAAGACTTCTTCTTGCTTGGCAAAAGCAACCTTTACTTTAGCGGCAGCATCAGCTTGGGGGTCTCCAGGCTGCTCGTCGAGAGTGGTGCGCGAGAGGATGCTCAAACAAACGATAGGTATCGTGCATGCTGCAAACGAGAGTCTAGTAGAACGCAGAACGCCGCCAAGCACGCGAGACATTGCAAAAGAGATGCATAAACGACAGACACGCTGTGCAAGAAAGCCAGCGACAGTGAAATCAAACACTGACGTACTTTCGCATCGCGAAAGCTCGACCGGTGAAGGTCAACATCACGTGCGATGTTGGAGATCTAGGACTGATGGTGTGCCTTGGAGCCTCAGCCGAGGTGCACCAGCCACACTCACGAGAGCGATGGCTCAGCCACCGCTTTCGCCACTCACAGCCCCCCTGCCCCAATGACGCACTAATCCATCAGCTTCCAACGTTAACCGCGACGCAGAACTTCCACGTTGCGTCGTACGAATGCACAAATAGGCAGCCAGAAAATCCATCTTCCATATTCCAAGCACTTCCTGTTCAGGCTGTGAAAGACAACTTGTGTCCTTCTCCGGCTGCTCCGTTCTAGTCTTCTTGGCAGGACAACGTCCACGCAAGCTCGCAAGGCTGTCACATTAACGTCCTCTTATATATTCCTGCCACCAGGCTTCCACTTTCACGTCTTTCGTCATCTCACCACATCTCTTTCACATTCAAATCCGCCAGCACTCTCGACACCGGCAATCCCTACACATTATTGGAGACAAGTCATAGATTCAGTGCACGCAGTTGATGGCACACCGAGCACCAAGTCGAGGCACAGATTCCGGGTTCAGCTCAGACTACATGCCTACTCCGGAGGCGTCGCCCAAGCAGGGCTTCGCTAATCTTGTGGACAACATCGACTTTGGCGACGAACAGCGAGGTCTTCTTGACGAACTCGACAAACTTCGCGAACATGGCGTTGACAAGTATGTTGAACTTCCACAGATCGTGGTCGTCGGCGACCAATCGAGTGGCAAGTCGTCGGTGTTGGAGGCGATAAGCGAACTGCCGTTCCCCCGATCATCGATACGATGCACACGATTTGCGACCCAAATCAAGTTGAGGCATTCGCCGGAGACCAGTTTGCGAGTTGGCATCATCCCAGATCCAAAGCGCTCACCGCAAGAGCGTGCACGACTGGCTCAATTCCCGTCAACATTCCCCCCAAACACGCCATTTGGCGATATTATGGACGCTGCGACACGAGCGATTATTCCTGACAACAAAGCCAGCTTCTGCTCGAAAGACATCTTCTCCATCGAGATCAGTGGCCCGTCGAAACCACATCTGACTATTGTTGATTTACCAGGACTCATCCAAGCAGCAAACCAGCATCAGAGTCAGCAAGATGTCGATAGCATCAAGGAGCTGGCATTCGACTACATGCGCAATCAGCGGACAATCATCTTGGCTATTGTGTCCGCAGCCAGCGATCTGGAACTTCAGCCAGTGTTGGCACGCGAGGCACGACAATTTGATCCGACAGGCGCACGCACCTTGGGCATCATCACGAAGCCTGACAAGACCGAGACACCCGAACGTGAAGCGCAATTCCTGGAGCTGGCACGCAACGAGAACATCAATTTCAAGCTGGGCTGGCACGTCCTGCGCAACCGAGCACCGAACGAGATGAACACTTCGAGCCAAGAGCGCAAGAGAACTGAACAACAATTCTTCAAGTCCACGGCTTGGAATCAACTTGGCGCAGAGAAGCTCGGTATTGAAACGCTGCGAACTCGCCTCAGCCGAGAATTGATCAAGCATATTATTCACGAGATGCCGATGGTCCAAGCAGAGATTCGAGCTAAGCTAGACGACGTGCGCCGCCAACTTGATCAACTTGGCGAGAGAGGCTCGACTCCAGACGAAATGCGCGACGAGCTCCGCGACCTGATGGAGAAGTCTCAGGCTCTCACCAGATCTGCCATGGAAGGTCAATACGTTGATCTCTATGGACCCGCCTTCTTCCATCCGACGCCACAGTCTCCCATGGAAGCGGTTCGCAAGCTTCGAGCACGACTCGTCATCCAGAACGAATCCTTTGCTGCGGAGATGAGCTCCCTTGGTCATCTTGTTGAGATGAGCGATGAGCCAGCCGGTGCACCGGGCGGACCAGGCTTCGCAGACTCGCATCATCCTCGCCGCATGACGCGTGCTGAGTTTGTCAAGCGTCATGTGGAGCCACTCCTCGAAGCATCTCCTGGTCTCGAGTTGCGCATGGATAAGAATCCACTGCTTGTCTACACGCTTTTCCGCAACTACTCGCAAAACTGGCCGGAGATTGCGACAAGACATCTGGAAGAGGTGCAGGCTATCTGCAATGACTTCTTGCAGGAGATCATTGACTTCGCCTGGCCAGTTGACATGAGGCCACGAGCTTGGAACCATTTCGTCGAGGACAAGATGGAATCGCGCCTCAGCGAGGCACACAAGGAAGCCGGCAAGCTATACAAGGACCGCACCCGTGCCGCAAAGCCATACGATCCGGAACATACCGCCAAAGTCATGGACTGGCTTTCGAAGCAGCAGCAAGCAAACCCCACATCAACACTCCTCTCCGAATTCGCACCCAACGTCTTCCTCCAAAAGATGCTCGTCTACTACGAGCTCACCTGCAAGACCTTCGTCTCCAACGTCATCGTCCAAGTCATCGAGCGCCACCTCGTCGACGAACTCGACCGCATCTTCAACGTCATGCGCCTGCAGGACTTCGACGACGAAACCATCATGGAAATCGCAGCCGAGGATCCTTCGATCCGCCAACTGCGCACGGAACTGAAGAATACGCGCCGTACCCTCGAGGCCGGCGAGCGTATCTGCAGGAAGTACACTGCGCGCCGCGATTTGTCTTTGGACTTTACGCCTGCCACTGCAAAGGCAGAGAAGAAGAGTAGTGCCCGTCCCTACAATCCGAACGGCAACACCGCGCCTAAGCAAACGCGCAAAGCCGTCGCAGCCAGCGCACCAGCCGAACCACGCACCTCCTACGAAGACGCACGACCAACATACCAGCGCGAACCAGCCCCTCCATCCGTGCAACGCACACCCAGCCGCGCGACGGTAGACTCCTCAATCAGCAACCCGGGAAATAGCGATAGCTACATGCCTCCTGGATATGCTCCTCCCTCGCGCAGCAGCAATCGGCAGAGCTACGTGCCCGATGGGTACCGCAACGGCAATGGTGCGGAGGAGTACTACGAGGCTACGCCGCATGTGCCGCCCAGGCCGCCACCGACGATCCCGCCGAAGCAGCCGGAGGTGACGACGCCAGATGGGGAGGGGTTCAAGAGTCGGCAGGCGATGCGGAATCTGTTTGCTGGTAGGAAGTAGAGTCCTGAATTATTGATGGCGTGAGTGGCTTACGTGACATTCTCTTTTTGCTATAGGTTCTTGATTTCTTGCGAGTTGAGATTCGAGTTTGATTCCATGCTGGGCGTCTTGGAGAGGACATGCGGGATAACACAGGCCATTCACATGCGCGGATAAGCGCTCGTGTGGGAGCTGAATGGGAGCCGGGGAGGCTTTTGGCCTTTGCTTCCTTGCTTGTCAGTTAGATAGATCACGAATACCATGTCTACAGATTTTTACAAACAATTTTCGCTATTGACAATCCCTATGCTGACGCGACTGCATGACTTGGAATTGTTAGCCTGTGCAAAGTCGAGATATAGGTACATCGAGCCTGACATCCGCGCACACAAATCTGCTAGGCCTACCCGCTCCGCCCCCTCTCACGTGGAAAGGCAAGCCGCTCCCCCTCCATAGGTCCTAACGTACGCATCACACAGAACGCCCAATTCGTCATGCACAATACAACATTTCATTCGCTAAGCTAACACAACCTCCACTGTTCTCCCTCCTATCCTTCACCTGAACATCATCTCAGACTCCCCTGCCTCCCCTTCCCCTTCGCACCCTCCTGGTCAACAACCCCCCTCAACATCCCGAGCAGAAAACTCTTCTCCACAGGCGTAATCGGACTCGTTGCTCCCCCACTTCCTTCGGCGGCCACACTCCCCCTCTTGACGGGAGGACTTGGGTTCGCCCTCGCCGTACCCATTCCTCCCGCCAATGTAGGACCGCCTTTGAAGAGGTTGAGTAGCGTGTCTGTCTGTGTGGGCGCGCTGGTGGGCTGATGCGGGAAGGGCAGAGGCAAGTCCCCAGGTGCGGAGTTTATGGAGCTGATGCGCGAGGAGCGGGTTGTTTCGTGCGCCGGGTTGTGCTGGTGCGGGTGCGTGTGAGCGTGCTGTGCGTTGCGTCCGGTGAGGTGGCTGGGGAGGGGACTGACGGGACTCCCTCTCTGCCCGTTCTGCGTTGCCATCGGCAGACTCCCCGGGAACTCTGCCGGGCTCTTTTGAGGTGGAGCTGGCGCGGCCGTCCCGCCGCCGAAGAGGTTGAGTAACGCGTTCTTCTGCTGCAAACTAGAGCTGTCTCTTCGATCAAAGGCTCCCTGCTTTGGCTGTGGTGGCGGTGCCGCAGGCTTAACAGCGGCTTGACTAACCATCTCCAACACCTCCCTCTCCCCACGCTTGAGTATACTAGTCGGGTGAAACGGCCTCGGGGCTTCCATACCCAACCCCTCCCTAACGGTATGCACCGGCACAGGCGGCGTGCTTGATTCCATCCTGCCCCCTCCCAAAGGCGACGGGCTCATCGCCCCACCACCAATCTCAACAGGCCTCCGCTTCTTCGCTGTCTCGAAGTCAGGCGCGTTGAGCGGGCCACTGACCGTAGCGCTCGTGAGGTTCGGACTCTGCCCCGAGGGCTGGGGAAGGTCGTTAGTGTGTACGTTCGGCAGATGGCGGCGCATGGATATCTTTGCCCCGCTCTGGCTGCCAGATGCTGTCGTCTCCCGTGGAATGAGAGGGCTAGGCTGCGCTGCCAGTTCGGCGGGTGCGTCTGATGCTGCCGGTGGGGGCAAGGAAGTCTGCGCAGCGGGCGTGGCGGCAGATTTGAAGAGGTTGAGGAGGGAGTCTTGATGTGCGTTACGACTCCTCTGCGCGAGCGGGGCGTGTATCTCCCTCTCCTCTTGCCTCTGCTGCGGAACCCCACCAAGCAACTGGCTCGGCAGAATCGGCTTGCTCTCCTCCGCCAGCTCAGGCAAATGTCTCGGACTCGGCTGCGGCTGCTCCTGCACCACCGATCGTGCATCCGCATTCCTCGGACTCGTAAACGCATTCAGCAGATTCAATTTGTGCGGATCGAGCTGCTGCGTTTGTAGCGGCGCGGGTCTCTGCATCATCTGTTGGGGCGAGGACTGGTCGAAGCCAGGGCGGAAGGATGGTTCGCCGATTTGGTGCAAGGGATTGAAGCGTGCCGTTGGTGGTGCAGGTGGGAGTGGTATATTCGTGCCGAAGAGACCGCGGTTGAGTGGGGCGGGGACTTGATGGTTGTGCATGTGCGGAGGTGGCATTTGTGGGAGCTGGCCTTGGAAGGCTTGCGGTGGTGGAAGTTGGCCTTGCCAGTGCGGTGGCATGGGCTCGTGGTACTGCGGTTGGCCGTGTGGGGGCGAGATGGGGAAGGAGGGCGGTGGTGGCATCTCTGAGAACTGTGGTGGTCGTGGGTGGTGGTGGTGCGGTGTTTGTGCCTGCGGAGGTGTGGATGCGATTTGCTCGAGCGGTGTCTGCGGTGGCATTTGTCCTTGGGATTTGTTGAAGAGAGCGTTCATGAGAGGGTTGCCCTGAGGATGAGCGTGCGGGTGTTGATGCGGATGCTGTGCTGGAGGAGCGACCGGTCCGCCAACACTGAGCATCATCTTCAGCTGCGATGACAGATCTTCTATGCTCGCTGCTGGTGGAGCTTCCTGTCGCGGTGCAGCTTGACCACCACCATACAACCCAGAGATGAGCTGCTGGAAGTGGGTGTTGTCCTCGGGATCCGTAGTCATCATGCCATCATCATACACCATCTGATTCTGCATGGCCACAGCAGGAACCTCGGCCTCCGACTCTTCCGCCAATGGCACCTTCTGCATTCTCTTCCCTCCCGCCTGCTGATCCAGCTTCCGCTGCTGCTTGATCCACTGTCTGAGCGGGCGAATGAACGGGGCAACCATGTAGAACTGGCTCGCCTTCAGCGCATCCTGGCTCACAGGCCCGTACTGCCCGCCCTGCTGCTGCTGATTGGCATTATGATTCTTCCCCGTCGCCGCCAGCTCGGCCACCTTGAACCAGTCGATCCGGCTAATTTCCTTGCGCGTCTTGGGCTCGAAATGCGTGTCCATAGGCACATCCCGAAACACATACAACCGCATCTGCTGCTCCCGTAGCGCCATGTCGATGTACTTGACATTGTCCTCGTTGGCGTCCACCAGTCCCGCAGCCTTGACATCGTAGCCCGTCTCCTCATACACCTCACGCACCGCACAATCCAGATCCCTCTCCTCCTTATTAATCTTTCCCCTCGGAAAACTCCACTTGGCCTTCTTATTCCACCCCTTAACCAGCACCACCTCCGTCATCTCCGCATTCAGCAGTATAGCCCCACGCACAGGCACTCTCGTCTTGTACGCGAGGAACTCGGCGTAGGACAGCGCAGCGGACGTCTGGAAGGGCGCGAGCAGCGGGCAGTGCTGGAAGATGAGTTCGCAGAAGCGGCGCAGGTTCATCTGCGGGAGGGACGGGTCCTGCGCGCGGATGAAGTCCTCGTAGAACCATTGCGCTTCTTCGATTTGGAAGCAGATGCGCTCGACCGAGAGGAGTTCTTCGTGCGGGAGGTTGATGATGAAGCGGACGCAGAGGTCGTCGAGCCCTGGTGTTGCATGTCAGTAGGTGATAGGGTGGAAAGAAGCGGACAGAAGTACAGTCAACTAGCTGCATCTTCGTCTCTGCCATGGTGACTGCTTGACCTGCGCATACTCCACTCTCTCAGCGAGCAGTCGTTGTCAGCGCACCAGCAAGCCGCAGTCCGATGGGCGTCGCGCCTGCCCAATCCCAACTTCTTCAAATGAAGCGCAGATCACGAGTCCCCCAGAAAGCGAAAGTCGATCGTCGAAAGTGTGTCAACCCACAGCCTCAAATCTAGAACGAGGAGTGCAAGCAAAGTGACTTTAAAGCTAGCGTCGCCGAACTCGAAAGATGTGTTGATGCTCCATTCGTGCATGTGGGGACAACACTGCAATCACCGACTTCGACCGCACAGCCACTGATCGGCCATGCCCGTGGCTAAGTTCTAGCTTCATTCGTCAGTGCACTTACCTCTCGTGGTATAGTGGAGGTGTAGCTGTGGCGCATGCCGTTTCCAGCTCAAACATCCCATCGTGGTGACGTACGACGCGCATGCATTATTGCATTCGCTGGCCAGACCAGCAAAAAATCAAGGTCAAGCCCGCCATGATACCGTAGCCAGCCCACACGATTCATATAAGAAATCACGCCGCCTGAATTTTCTTACCCGTGAATCTCTTCTGGCATCGTTGAAAGGGAACATCACCAATTGGCCATCTCCCAATTCCAACGGCGGCGCTAAATTCGTCTCATCCCCGGACCTGGGCTCGCCAATCAATCGAACAACGACAACATACATAGCAACGCACACACGCGCGCAAAGGACAGTTCTATTCTTTGACGCAGACAGCGCTTTGAGACGTGTGTGTTTCAGCGACACACGTTTGCATTTGGCTGATAGGATCCTGCGACAAGTCATATAAGGCTGAGGAGGAGTCCGCTTGTCTGTCTGTCTGTCTGTCGCATTCCTCAAACAACACCCTCAACTCTCACCACCACATACGATCGCACGCACGAATTTGCTAGGAGAGGACTACTACAGACAAGATGGCGAATCTAGTAGCCAAGTACGCAGCGAAGAAGATGCTGGCCAAGCAGCTAGACCAGTACAAATCCAAAGATCCAGCAGGGCAATATGTACGTCTCTCCCCCAGTCCCCAATCCCACACCCTCATCCCACAATACTAATCAGAATCACAGGACCCCTACTACGAATACCGCATCAACCCGCGCACAGGCAAAGAGAAAAAATACAAAAAGCAGATCCCGGCCTACATCCCCTCCCACGACGCCGACGTCCTCGCCCGCGTGCGCAAAACCGCCTACCGCCTCGACTGCTCCCTCTTCTCCTTCATGGGCATCCGTTTCGGCGTCGGCAGCGTGATCGGGCTTATCCCCGCCATCGGAGACGCCGCCGACGCCGCTTTGGCGCTGAACACTGTCAGGAAATGCAAGAAAATCGAGGGGGGCCTGCCGAGCGGTGTGCTGCTGCAGATGCTGTTTTGGGTATTTATTGATTTCATCGTGGGGCTCGTGCCGTTTGTTGGCGACCTCCTCGACGCATCTATCAAAGCCAATTCGAAGAACTGCCGATTGCTGGAGGAGCATCTGGATGCCAAGTATAAACCGCAGGAGATTAGGGCGCGGGAGAAGAGTGAGAGGGAGCAGGCGAAGAGGCAGAGTAGGCCGTACAAGCCGCCTGCGCCTGCGACTGTCTACGAGGACATGTCGGACGAGGAGTCGCTTCCCATGTACGAGGATAGGAGACCGCACGGTGGTCCGAGTGCGCCTGCACCAGCGGCAACGCGGCCGGAGAGAGGTGGTGGGCCGAAGCCTGAGAGGAGCGGGAGGCGCTAATCGTCGTGTTGAACAGGAATGGCGCTGACTTACCTGGATCTCGTGTGTTTTCTTCTGCTACTGGATATGAAAGGGGGTTTTTCTGGGAAAGACAAGATACCTTTTGAGCGCGGTGCTGGTGCTATTCTACTGATTTTCTGGGTGGACTATGTATGTTTTGTAATCATTCTTCCCACCATGCCATCTCATGGATTAGTTTCTTCGCAGAGAAATGTCAAGAGCATAACTCATGCTTTCGTGGTTTTGATTCGTACAATGTCGTGTCTCTACGATAGATTGAAGTACCGCTAACATTTGAAATCCTGATTCCATTCGTGCTCCTGATTTGTCTAACTCCAAGTGCGGATCTGTATAAGCAGTAGTTTCTGGTATTATGAATTCATGAATGATTTTACTGACTAGCTTTTCCGTTTTGTGCAAAGCATGTCTTATGATTCCAAGACTGAAACAATACTTCCAACATGTATCCAAGATCACCGTGACTAGCCTGAGGAGGTTTCTGATCAAAGTAGACATGAGCCCTCGAACGTGCAAGCCAACGCAGCAAAGAAGAACGTGTAGCTCAGGAATGTAGATTGTATTCTATTGCTACCCTCAAATGTAACTCCAGTGCTGCTTTCCCTCTCCGCCCTACTCGTCTCCATGCTTCGCCCTCTCCGGAACGACAAACTTGACGATCATATCGCACTGCCCGACAACACGAAGCGGAAGTCTCAACTCGTACATGGGACCGTGTTTGCGAGCTAGGTACTCACCGATGGATTTGAGGTGATCGACATGGTCGGAGTGGTCGGGCGAAGGCACGAATATGGCTTGCGTTGGTGTGTCGCCAGCTGTGCTTGGGGCTTCTTTCGCTTCTTTGAGGCAGGTGCGTGCAGCCCATGTGAGTTGAGCTTCGTGCTTTCTCGTCGAGGCGCTTTTGTGGCGTTGCGGCTTATGGTCGAGAGGGGTTCTCGCGGCTTTATTGCGGAAATTGTGCGTCCTACCGGTGGTGGCATGGTGGTCTGACCTCGCGATTGTGGTTCGAACGTTGCTGGGTCTCGAGCTGAAGGCAAATTCGTGCTGCGGTTGACTGGCGTCGTCACCTCTGAAATGGCTCTTGTTTCTTGCTCTTGGTCCACATCTGGCATGGCAATCGCAGTCTTCCCGTCTTCAGGCCCTGAGACCTGGCTTATGGCAGTACTCAAGTTCGGGAAGGGAATGCTATGCTTGGCAAAGTAGGTATCTCGATGACGCTCAGCCCAAACAGAGAATGCCTCCAGTTCAAGGCCCTTGCCAACTAGCAAGTCCCTGAAAGACTTGGGCACGTCTCGCGGTAATGGAAGCGGGTGTTGAGGCTTGGGCTTTGCTTCAAGCGCTTGCTTGATATCGGCCTTCTCCGCTTCGACCAGGTCCAGAGGCGGAGAATATGTGTTTTCATCGACGGAAATGTCTCCCATGACGCCGAAGAACCAGTGTGTGGATGTCCTCACCAGCTGGCCGCTATGGTCGGAATCCTCACTCATGTCCACGGCTTTCTGAAGCGCTTTGTCTACATCTTCGTCGCCTGCCGGGTCTTTGGAGAACTTAGACGTCGCAAAGACACCGTGCTTGCCTCGCCAAGCAGCAATGCGGCGCGTCAATCTTCTGTATCTCGCCACCTGTGCATCTTTCTCATCCTTTTGGTTCTCCAGCTTCTGCGTGTTGCCTTCTTCCACCAGATCGGCTGTCTCGCTCCCACCCGATATCCTCGCTTTCGAGTGTTGGCGAATCAGTCGTCTCGCCGCCTCGTTCAAGTTCTTGTCATTGGCCCAAAGTAGACACCTTCGTGGAGTGCAATCATCGACTTCTAGATTTTCCGGAACCGGGAGACGATCTGTCTTCGGTGGGAGTGGCGCTCGGTGGGCGAAGATGTAACACAATTCTTGCTCAAGATGGCAGTCTGCTGCAGTTGACTGCATGGTGTAACCCATGTTTGTAGGTACGATATCGTGTTGGATAGCGAAGTTGTAGCTTCGCAGATCTTCAGCAGACTGCTGAAGCGCTTTATAGCAATAGCGCAGGCTGCCGGATGATCAAAGACGATCGATGCCTAGCCGTCAATGAATGAGTAGCCAAGCGGGGTGAAAGACGGGGACGGCGTATGACTTCTCCAAGAGCTCGTGAGCGAGATCAATAGTGACATTGAAGCCCGGGCCTAGATTCTATGCCTCCTCAAAGCCACGTCTTCAGCATATTGAGGGGTGCAAAGTGGGATCCTATAATGTTCTGCGACTGAGACAGCACTTCGCGCTGAGATCTAGTGCGCATATTCAGACAAGGACTATGTCTTGCTCAGGCACGTCCTTGAAGTACTTCGCCAGCATACCGCTACCAAATCCAATCCGTTCGTAGCAGTCTGAATGTTCCAACGACTGCTTGAGGATAAGTGCGGCATCCGGGATGAGGGAGTTGACTTCGTAGCCAACCCTGGGCTTTGAGCCGAGTAGCAAACAGTGTACTTCGCAAGGTAACTGTGTGTCCCATGAATAGTCTTCTGGAAGTGAGACATCTTTGGTCTTCGAACGCGCACCGAACTTCTTCAAGCGCTGCCGAAGGATCGTGGTCTTTGGGGTCGGTGGAGTGGTCGGCTTCGTCGGCTTTTTCCGATTGTCTGTCATTTTGTACACGACTTGATCGGTGCTCATCTTGATTTCATTTCCTTGTATGGTGACCTTCGCATCTCCAGATGTAGATGACGTAGAATTGTCCTCGAGTAAGAAGTGTTTACTGCTCATAATCATGAGCGTGCCTTGCAAGATTCGGCCTCGGATGGTGATAGATCCAAGAACTCCTTCAGCACCGGATGGATGAAGATCCATACTGGTCACAGAGCATCGCGCATTTTCCGGCGTGACATACTGCCTGAACCATGCTTGCGATATCTGCCCCATTGTTGACAGCCATGACCAGCTTGGTGCTATGGCCGGTGAGAGCCTGCGGTTCCTGGGACTATCAAAACCGGAGCCTGGGTGCGAGGCCCAGGTCAGCCCAGCCAATAGATCGTATTCCCACAAGCCGAAGCAATAGCGACCGAGGATTGGATGAAACTTCTGAGCAAGAGAGGAGATTGCGACAACTCGATCCGATAACCGTGTCAGGTGTCGCTGGCTGTAGTTATGCGCCACCATTTCCCAAATTAAGTTGACCTTGCTCACTTCTTCCGCTCCGGGTGTTGAAGTCGTGTCTAAGAGGAGTGGTCGGAATGCTTCAGTTGCGCTGCCGGGATAGTACCATCCATCCTCATTCATCTTCGGCCCCGATTCCAATGCGCTACACTCTCGACAGTGCCAAAAGAGCTCGGTGCCCAGGTATTGGATGACTCGTCTAGACAGCAGATGCTCTTGCAATGCCCAAGCTCGGGTTGACAAGGGGTATTGCCAGACACCGCCATATCGCGTAGGTCGAGCATATATCTGTCCATTTTGACCATTTGCATCCCTTGAGTCCATATCTTCTGGACTCCAAACGGAGACATACCCTGCCGAGCGCGAGGCGAAGATGCCATTTCGACATCCCTTCGACGCTGTGGCTGCTATAGTGATATAAGCACTGGAGTATATCTCGTCCATCCTTGCAGACTCGGTGGCCCAATCTGCAGGATCATCTTGAACGATTGCTAGACTGTCTACCCATAGATACTCCAGCCCTAGCCGATCGGTGATCACAATAGCATCCTGGATTGTCTTCGGTATTGAGGTCCATTTTATCTTCTTGCGATGCCGTGCAAAGTTTGAAGTGGTCGTGGTTAATGGCTGATCGGCGCCCCACACGTACGATAATGCTGCATAGCGCGCTGCCTCTCCGTTCGATTGGTGCAGAAATGGTTTGTAGCCTTGCGTGGTGCGGCCGATGTTGATGACTCTTGATGGTAAAGGGGTCGGGCCGTCCACTCTGCATTTTGCATGCCCATCATCGCACTCCTTGATCCAACCACGCAACCGATCGAAGCATTCGCCAGAGTCCGAACGTGGAGACACCAAAGCAGCGGCCTCGAAGTGCGGCCACGGTGACAGATGATCTGAGACAACTTTGAATCCATTATGTTGTTCTCTGAAACATGAGTAATCTTACCTGCAAGTGTGAAAAATTCGATATCGAGACTACCAACATCATGCCAGGCATACACTGTGAGTGGCCTTTGTCCCGACGGCAACGCAATGTCAATTTTGCAGTACGCGTAGAATAGATCCTTGAAGTCACTTTGTTGTGCGTAATGCGATAACCCTGTCCAGATAATACGACATATCTGACAGCCAGCCTTCCCAGTCTCAATCATGTCCTCTGGGTAGGTCCTGAATTCGCCCATGCCATAGTGGCTGGTCTTGAAGCTAACGTCCAGATTCTTGCATGATTTGCAAGGAGCATCTGAGTCTGTCATTGTTCGACGGCATCGCTATGAAAGAGCTTTAGATGGACGAAATCAGACTTCGATGAAAACGATGGAAAGTTGAAGGTCTCCCATCGCGTGGATTCCATTCGGGCACACCTGGTCTCAGCCACAATGATGTATGGGAGAATCTGACCGGAATCCCTGAGGAAGTTGTGGCCGACGGAGTCATAACTTTTTCCCATTGGCTTTTAGAGAATGTTGCCCAATGCTCATATTCGTGGCTTGTCAGCATATATGTTCGACGAACAGCACCTGGCCTAGCTGGTGATAGTCACGTGATCTGGCCACATCCTTCGCAATTGATGGCAACCATAATCGCAGAATCCGGCAGCTGTCGATTTCAATCATTGATCATCTTCGATGTCGTGTTCTTCAAACTTTCACATAATGAATGGAAAAGCGCGTTGCTGAATCTATTCATAAGCGGAGCCTCGGCTTCTTTTAACGACCTTCTCAATTCTCAGCATCGACCAGCCTTCTGCATCTTCCCCTCATCAAAGCTTGAACCAAATCGTCATACATCGCATTCATTAGCGTGAACTACGCCTAGCTAACGAGCTCGCTTCCTGCTAGCTGCTCGGACGATGTTGCGCGCGTTCCTGATCAACTGGATTGACGGTTGATTTTGTGACTGTGGTTGGCCGCTTTTCCGCTCAGCATCACAACTCGGGCTAGCTCAGGCCAGTACTCGCACGTCCTGCCCTTCGGAGCACAAATGGACGAAAGCTCCGTGACCGTTCCACGTCATGGGCGGCGGAGCTGTGCAAACCAGTCTTGAGCATGGGGAGGGTTCGCGTTAAATGGAGGCGCGGCTGTCGCAACAAATAGAGCTTCTCAGACTGTCATTTCAAAACCTCCAGCCAAGGCGCGAGATGTTCATCATGCGGAGTTGCGGAATTGTTGCAGCCTTGCTGACTACGACGGCATATGCCAGCCCAACCTTGTCTTCTAGGTGGGAGTTGCCGGTCATAGATCTTGGTTACGAATTGCATCAAGCTATCTCGTACAATGAGGAAGCTGGCTACTATAACTTTTCCAACGTATGCACCTGGCTTTGAGCCGGACGCAGCGCTCTGGATCAAAGACTGACCAAATGCTAGATCCCATTCGCAGCTCCGCCAGTTGGAGACTTGAGATTCAAAGCTCCTCAGCCTCCCAAGCAAGGTGACAAAAGCAAGCCAAACAATGGCGCCGCACCTAAGATATGTCCACAAGCAAGTGAGTGCTTCCTTGGTAATCGCGACTCGTAATCATGCCTAACATCTTCGAGGTCCTGCGTGGGGTGCAGTCACCTATCCGTTCTTCCTGCAGTACGCCCTACTATTGGCCACAGGAAACACGAGCCAGGTCGACAGCATTCCGCTGATCGACGTGAACGAGGTCAAGGCGGCTTTTGCCTACCAGCCGCGACCGGGCGAAAGCGAGGACTGTCTGTACCTGGATGTCATGGTCCCGAATGCCATCTTCAATGGCAAGAAGAAGGCTCCCGTGCTCGGTATGACATCAAAGACGGCACATACCAGGTCAAAGCTGATAGCTTGCAGTTGAAATATATGGTGGCGGCTATGTCGGGGGCGACAAAGTCAGCGTTTCCGAGCGATCGAGTACAGGTAGCTCTGCTGCTGGTCTCATCACACGCGGGAATAGCAGCTTCATCTACGTGGCTCTGAACTACAGACTCGGCGCTTTCGGCTTCTCGGCTGGACCTGAATTTGAATGTGCTGGTGGAGACTCCAATGCTGGTTTGTTGGACCAGCGTGCGGCTTTGGAGTGGGTGCAAAAGTTAGTACACAATTACATCTCTTTGGAGGAAGATGCTGAGCAACTCACAGATACATCCACTTGTTCGGTGGCGATCCAAGCCAGGTCACGGTCATTGGTGAGTCCGCCGGAGGTGGGAGCATCCAGCATCAGATCACGGTAAGCTGAGTGTACAGAGACACAAGCTCCGCGACAAAAGCTGATTTTGTTGATGTTTAGGCCTATGGAGGCAAGAAAGGACCAGTTCCATTCCAGCGTGCCGTGTCCCAGTCGCCAGGATTCTCTCCGATCCGCTGGAACAACTTTACCAACACCGCTTATGAAGGTTTTCTTGACTATGCAAACGCAGCCTCATTGAAGCAGCTACAGTCTCTGCCCATGGAAACTCTGATGCTGGCCAACGCACAGCAGAACTTCTATGTCCCACAAGTCGGCGGCTATGTCTATGGTCCAGTGGTGGATGGCAGCTTTGTGCCTGATCTACCAGGAGTACTGCTGGCGAACGGCAACTTCGACAAGAATGTCCACATTGTGGCCGGTCAAAACCGAAGAGAAGGATATCTCTTCACGAATCCAGCGGTCCGCACTGACGAAGAAATCATTCAAACTTTGATGGGAGCTGTCGGAGCTCCCATCAGATCCGCTGAGTACGTCGTCAATGTTCTGTACCCACCAAACTACAATGGATCTCTGGGTTACACGAATTGGTACGAGAGAATCGCTACGATCACATCCGAGTTCGCATTCATCTGCAATGCCTACTACATGACCTCAGCCACGTCACAGCAGTCGTACGGATATCTCTTCAACTACTTCCCCGGCTTTCACGGACAGGACATTCCGTATACGTTCTTCGACGGGCTGGTCAACGCAACAAATCCGCAAGCAGTCCAGAATGCGAATGCTGCATTCACCTTGCAAGACTGGATCACGTCCTTCACGCTAGGCAGATCTCCCGATACGCATGTCTCCGGCAGTCCGAATCTGCCCTTGTACGATGGAGCTCAGCAGATTGGGTCTATCAATGGCGCGCAAGGACAATTCCAGGCTGCAATCGTCAAAGATCCAGCGGCGAATCCGAGATGTGCGTGGTGGCAGCAAGGACTCTTTGCACCAGACACTGCGGCACAGATTGCGGACGCTGTCAAGGATTGCAAAGATTGCGATTAGCTAGTTCCGATTGTAACATATCGCACAGAATAACCAAACTCAATGTTAACAGTTTACGACCATACCGTCTATGCTGACAAGGGCATTTGGCTAAGATCTTGAGCTTTGAAGACAAGTCTAACAATTGATCGTGCCTTGAGAGCTCAAGGCTTTGGCGTCTGCCATGGATCGTGGAGGTAGGCTGCATGCCCATAAGATATGAGCTCAGCCCCAGAGCTCAGACCTCTTTGTCTTGACCTCAGCAGCTCGTACGGCAGGGCAAGGCTGGCAAAGAGCATCTTTACACCAAACCTCCAGATTTTCATGTCCGATGTCCAATACAACATATCGTCATTGACTCCACTTCTCGAAGTGATCGAGGACGATAGATGTTTTGACAATGTCTCTGCCCGGGAAAATCCTGCCAGAGCTAGATCTTACGAAGAATCAAATCAGGCTTCTGTCTTTTACGACTGGCCAACACCTTGACGATTCTGCAATCAGCTTAAAGCTCGAGACCTTCGATGTCGGAACGCGACCTCCTTACGTGGCCTTAAGCTACACATGGGGCTCTGAGACAAACCACGAGCCCGACTACATACTGCTCAATGGCCAAAGCCTTCAAGTCCGACGGAATCTCCATGACGCTCTGAGAGCTATCCGGAATGCTGTGCAAGAGGTAGACGTTAGAGTTCTAAAGACTCTTGGACTATGGCAAAATGTCCATCACCACGATGAGGACGGAGATGAGCTCGCAGCTGTCAGCATGATCGGACCAGACGCAGGGATTTGGGGAGTGCGATTTCTCTGGATAGATGCACTCTGCATCGACCAATCGAATGTCGCCGAGCGAAATCACCAAGTAGCGATGATGAGTATCATCTACGCGCAGGCGAGTACCGTCCTTGTCAGTCTCGGTGCGGACTGCGCTCTAGACTTGGACGGGCTTGATCTGAAGATCGCGCGTACATATGGCACTTTCAATGACTTCACCGCTTTTTTCGAGTCACCGTATTGGCATAGATTGTGGACGGTGCAGGAGTTTGAGCTGGCGAGAAGCGTCGTGCTCCTCGCTGAGACAAAGCTCATATCTGCACCAGATCTCCTATCGGTCTGCTTCGATGGGGATGACAAAAGAGCTTTCTACCAAGACTCGCGTAAGGAGAGATTGCAAGGCCTCAGTGTTGGTCAAGACGGCAATAGCACGAAGCAAGACATACTGGACAGGTTGCACAGACGGGGCACCCTAAAATCAAAGTCGCTGAGAGATCTGATCCTCCGCTTCAACAGGATGGAATGCTCTGACCCACGGGATACAGTGTATGGCCTGCTCGGGCTTGTCACACAAGAGGACGGCGAATCCGTCTTGCACCCTGACCACTCATTGACACCAGTTCAATTGTGCGAGAAGCTAGAAGATCTCGGCATCACGTCGTGGTTGCTGTCTCCGGCGTTGAGGAATGCAGCACAAGCAGAGAAAGACGGAAAGGATGCGATAGCGGTCGGACACAGGTATGCCTACTCCATGTACTCATAAGAGTGCATCATTAGACCTTCATGGAACTGCTTGATAATCTCTAATACCTCGATCATGCCTCCACTCGAGCATAATTCCGTAATGCCCTAGGGTCCATTGCGAGCTTTCCCGCCTTGACTTCGAAGGCTCTAAAGCTTCAATATCCATAGCAAATCTCATCTAGTTCTCGTCATCATCGTCGTCAAAACGTTGAGCCTCAACGGCATCGGCAACAACATGTCGTACATATGTAGGTATATGTTGGTAGCAATGCTTGTGTAGATGGCCAAAAGATGATATTCGTGCCATGAGTGCTCGTCCAGACACGTCCTGATGGCATTCGACCACGTCGTGTCCTGCCATTCCACGATTTTTAGCGCACCTCGGAGCGTCATTGTGGTCGCCATTATGGCATGGCGCATGCGTCCATGGCTCAGTGCGCTCATAGGAAGCCGCTCTCGCTCAAGAGCCTATTGTGATGGTTAGCACATGCTCAACACAAACCAGAGAGATATCTGGGCGTCCGGGTCTTCACAAATCATAGAGCATGACGCGTCAGCAAAGCAAGGATAGGTACAAAGTGCAGCAGCAACAGCAAGAACATAGGAAACAAACTACCGAGGACAAAGGCATCCGGTGATATCACGCTCAGCTCCTCTCGCAACCTCTTCCATCTCGTTGATTTGCCTCTTTTGACTGGGCTGACGACTGCCTGGGTATCGGAATTGGCAATGTCCAGGGAGAACCGTCGCGGCGATGCTATGGACAACCTTGGATTCGGACTGTCCATCGATATTTTGCCATTCCGAGATGATCGTCTTGAGTTGACAGGCTCGAAAGATCCGCCGAATGCCATATTGCTCCAAGCTCTTGTGTTCTCCTTAGACTCTCTGGGACTGTCGAAAGACTTGACACCGCTGCTTCTCGCACTAGTCGCACCTGCTGCTGCACCAAAGGAACCCCAACTCTCACTCCTGATAATCAAACTAGGAAAATCAACCCACCTCGCGATCTTCTCGTCCTCCCTCTCCCTTGGCTCCACCGCCAAACTCATCTCATACATCTCATGCACATCCCCCGCATTCTTCATATTACTCAGCACATAGTCCTGCAGCTCCGGCACCGGCTGCAGCGGGTACGGCACATTCTGGTACTGCTGGATATCGCGAATAACCTCCGCCGTCTTGGCCCGCTTCGCGAAATTGATGAGGTTCGATTTCTTGATGAGACCGGGGATGCCGTCTTCGATGAAGGTGAGGTCAGTGAGGTAGACGCCGAGGAAGGGGACGCAGGGCGGGTTCGCTTTGTGCAACGTCTCGCGGTACTCGGCGAAGTTCTTGGTTGAGCCCATGAGCTTGCGCATGGCTTCGAGGATGTCCTTGGTTTTGCCGTTGACTTGTTGCCAGGTGCGGGCGAGGCGGTGGATGGGTGCTGTGCCGAGCGCAGAGATGATGGATGTTAGTGTCGAGAAGTTGTTGAGGAGTCGGCATTTCTGTTCATTGCACGTTAGCATCTTTACATGTTCCTCAGAAGCTGACAGAGTACTTACATCAGCAATCAGTACGAAATGCTTGATGACGATGACTCTCCGCTTAACATCATTCTGGTTCAAGATCATCTGCGCAACCCAGTTCGTGAGCTGGTTACTGTGCAGAATCAGCGCCTTGATGTTCTTCGCCGGGTCCTCCTCTCCAGGTGCCAGCTTCTTCTGCCACGTCTTGTTTAGGCACTCCACCAGCTTAATTTTGCCATAAAGCCTGCTCTCAATGATTGTGAGCTGGCGCGCGAACTCTGTCGCATCGATATCGAGGAACTTGAGTTTGCGCATGTTCTTCGGCAAGATCGGCGGAGGTGTCGATTGGTTAAGCGTAAGGACGAGACGCTTGACTGGCGCCTCGACACCCTTGAGACGCTGCTCGATGGTGGAGATCAGTGGTGCAGCGCCAGGCGTGTTAGTCGTCGCGACAAAATCTCGTGCAAAGCCGAGCATGTGCATGATCAATGCACGAGACTCATCGTTGGTGTCTTCCATCCAATATGTGTCAAGCCACGACTTGAGGATGTTTACAACACGGAACTGGATTGGCTTCTGTTTCTTCTCGACCCATGTCTGGTACTCGTCCTGCGTCAAGCTCTCTGGCGGCTGTATTGACCAACGCTTGACGAGCATCTCAAACAGTTCCTTTGCGGATGTGAAGGATCGATACGTGAGCAAGAACGTGCCATTGAAGCCAGAGTCGAGGCGATCGTGTCTTGTCAATTGCTCGACAAGCCCAGTCAAGGTACCGCCGCGTAGCTGTGGTGGCTGTATCTTGGTGTCATACGTGATTTCGTCCTCGTGCTCCAGACGCAGGAATGCAGGAATCTCCTCAATCTGAGGATCTGCCTGCCTGAAGTTGACAGCTTGGCCATCCTTGATACCAGCAAGTGCTCTTACCTTCGAGTTGAGTGCAATCGCACCATCCTGCGAGGGTCGTCTACCATCGTCATAGTCTGTGATGGCAGTAGACCTTGAACCCGAGCGTCCTCGCGGGTCGAATGATGGTGGCGATGTCGCACTGTCAATGCGTGTCGATTGCTCTGCTGGCTTCACAGGTGACGGGTCTCCGATAGGCATGAGCTCTGCAAGCGTATGCAGGGACTGATGGATCTGCCTCGTGATTCCGGCTAGACTTTCAATCACCAGAGCCACCATCCTCAGGCGCTGCTCCAACGAATCATCACGAATCTCTGACCACTCGTCGCCCAGCGGCGCGGCGACAGCTTGACACACGATGGTCAGCTCAGACAAGATATCGTATAACCTCTGCTTCTGGCCGTTGAAGTCGACAAGATTGGGGTCGGAGTAATCTGAGCCGAGTGGACTGAGATTGATCGATTCAATGGTCGCCAGGAACGGTCGGTAGTATTCGAGCACCTTCCCTGCGTTCCTGCACACATTGTCTCCGACGATTCTGTGCCTGGCGGGACTGATGACCTTCTCATTCAACACAAGCATCTCCTTTAACCGGCGCAGCTGCTGATCGATTGTTGACCTTTGGCTGTTGAGTTCGTCAAGCAGTCTGTTGTCTAGACGCTTAGTTGGCTCCGCGCCGTCGTAATCGTCCGCGTCATTATAATGCGATGCACCGATTGAGCTCTGCTTGGAAAAGCCATTGTTGCGCCAATTGCCTCCGCTGTAGCTGTTCATGAGGAAGCCAGGAATCAGGCGCGGAATATCCTCCCCTCTCTGCTGCCTAGCAACCTCCACGAACCCATACACACCATTCAGCACACCTTCCGCCTCTTTCAAGCATTTCGCATATGAGTCGGGTGGTGGGAAGTCTGCTGCAGCGATGTGAGACGAGAGCACTAGCTTGGAGAAACGGGACATGGTTTCTCTGAAATGAGGATACAGCGCCTTGTTCGTGCTGATGATCGATGGGTTGCCAGAATGATTATCAGTTGTGCCAGATCCTGCAGCGAGCAGTAGCCTGAGCTGGTCTGAGATGTCTTCGGCGCGACGCACGAAGTCTGAGCGCTGATGATTGTCTATAGCCTGTCGGAAGCGTTCGACGGCTCGGCGCATATCGTCAATGAGTCTACTCCAGGTGAGCGGCACAGGATCAAGCTCCTCGAACATTGGCCGTCCAACACCCATGGGATTCTGAATGGGGCTGCTCGCAAATGAAGTCATAGTCGTCCCTAGCGGTGGCATCGTGCTTTGCAGCATTGACACACTTGGATCTGTCATGCCTCGCTCACGCTTCGCAGAACCATTCAGCGAATCCATTGAGTCTTCTCGCGTGATGCCACGCCGTCTCGGTGGCAGCGAGCTGATCGACTGGTCAAGTGCTGATCCATCTTCTGACTCAGAGTGGTCATAGTCCGTGTCATCTTCTCTCTCCATGCCGCCCACCATCAGCTCAGGTGGCGGTCGTGTAGTCGTAGGCAATAATGTGTCTGCTCCGCCTCGTCCATTCTCATTCATACTTGTTGGCGTCTCCAAGGGCAGCTCCATGGTACTCACACCGGTCAGCGTGTTGAAGTAGTACAGTCTGCCATCCGGCGTCGCCTGCGGTATCCAAAACGCTGCCTCCTCTTGCTGCCTAACAGGATCCTTGATCTCCTCCCTGCTCGGCTCGCTGTTCACACTCTCCTCATACGTCTCGTCATCGCTCCCGTTGTCCTGTTCAAGACTCCTTCGCTGACCGGTCGCCTCCTCCTCAGCACCCTCTTCAATGCTCACAAGCTGGCAGTAGTTGCTGGGAAACCAGCCGCGCACGCCATTGATGAAGCCATCCCACCAGCCAGACTCCAGCTGCGTGATGACTTGTATGAGGTCGCCTTGGCGGAAGCTGAGCGATGTCGGGTCGTCGGCGTCGTAGTTGTATAATGCGCGTACGTACATGCTACCCGGAGGGGCAGTGGTGCCTGCGTAGCCGTTCATGTTGCCTGTGCTCGTCTTGTCTCATCCAACGCCCCACCACCACGAGATAACAGTCGCAAGGGTGGAGTGAGGTCTGGATTGTGAGCGCAGATGACGCGCAGCAGGCGTCTGGCACTATTTCGTGTGTATGGCGCGTTAATCGTTACGTCGATGTTCGAGACAGAGAGCGTGAAGAATGTCCGTGCCGTATCTGCCTGCCCACACGTCTAAGCCGCAGATCAATCGCGTCCGTGTGCAACAGTCTCGCCCGTGCAATCGTTCACGAAAGCAGAAGTCGCGGCGTCGTTCGAGTTTGTCAAAGGGGAAGACCTTTCGCAGTCGCACGCCCAATCGGAGGCAGGAGTGGAGTATGCGTACACCAACTTCCGCAATTTGTTACACGTCGTCTTGCGAATAGCGAGCGAACTCCGCTCATGACACCACCATCGCCCTGCTTTTTTTGCAACCCTCTTCGTAGTAAGACTAGCGGCACTGGTATGCGCGAAAAATAGGCTTTCGGATCGACGTCGGTATGTGGAGAAGGAATTCGTGGCCTTGGGATGTGTCTGGTGGTTGTGTCGGTGGAAAAAGGGTCGTTGGGTACAAGAGGCCGGGATGCAAGGTTGACAGACACACCTTTCTGCTCGCTGCAGAGAGTACTAAGGTATATGTGGGGAAACGAAAAGAATAAGATCCAAGAATTGTGCAGTCTCGTGCGTGCGCAGGGATTGGGCTTGTTTCTAAAGGCTCCGTTTCTTCCTCTTGTCGTTTCGCTCTCTATTATTGCCTACTTGACTTGCCCCGGACTTCAGGTGCTGTCTGCTGCTCAGGTCTGGGTGGAAAGTCGGGTCCCGACGCACGAGTTATGCGGAGGGGAAGGGGTTGATGTGCGCAAGGATCGTTTCGCACCTTCGCGGAGTGGAATCGTGCGCGCAAAGTCAGTCACTCGCTGCGCCAGAGGTACGTACCGCTCCTCTGAGTCTTGTGAGATGTGTATGGACTTCGTATCGGTGGAGTCGGAGACACGCTCGACCAGTCAACGCCTTAGGAGGAGGATTCTGAGGGGCCGGGTAGTGCTGATCAGGTTGCCGATTAGTGCGTAGCACGTTCGAGCAGGGAGCATGAATCGCGGACAGAAACCACAAGAAACTCAATTGCCTGGCTAGTCGTCGTTAGTACGCTTCGAGATTGCCAACGAAGAACGGGAACCAAAGAGGACGGCACGAGACAGCGCTTCTAGAAATTCTCCTCGAAGGCAGAAACCCCCCTTCGAGCACGCGACTTCAAGCAGCCGAAGCTGCGGGACACGCAGAACCTGGCCTTGCTCACTCTCTATCTGCCTGCCACTCTCGTGGTCGAAACCGTTGAAGGAGATCCTCCATGTCAGAGCCTTGTCAGGCAGGTCGATCATACTGCCCTCGTCCTCATCAGAGCAATCTCTTCGCATCCCCAAAGAGCATGCATGACATTGCCTTCTGGTGTCATTCTCATGCATAAAGCTCTCTCCACCTTTCTCATGTACCTAAGCAAGGCCGCCTCGCCTCGACCCTGATTCATGCCTTGCCCTATACTGTTCCTTCACCGATCTTTCTATGCCCACAGGAGACATCTCTAGCTCCTGCTTACTTTCGCAATTCTCATCCGAGTCCATGAGATTCGCTATCTGATAGAGAGCACAGGACAAAAAGCAATGGCCAATCCATGCATGCACGAAATACCCTCGTCGGCCCGCACACCTGCCTGCCCAAAGCATCACCGCTCGCGTGGGGTGGAATATCGGCCCGCTGTCAAACTCAAAAAAACGCCAGTCATCACGAATGACAGCAGCAATACGGAGTAAGGCCGATTGGCATCGCTATCGGCTCATTCCTTCCCTCGCAGATGTGTTTGCTCGTTGAGAACTTTGAGGGAATAAGAATGGACAGTCCCATGTAGCGGGGACGATGTCTCTCCTCCGAGCCTGGTCACCGCACGAGCCTCGTCGGCGACATGGGGCGGCAGCGATTCCATGTACCAAAGTACCATGGCGCCGCTGAAGAGTCCCATGCACACGGGACGCAGTGACTGGCGAGCCGTCCCGTGATAACGACCTCCCAACAACAATGCTCCCATCAATATCCTCCAACATTTAAACATCATCAATGAAGTCTCGAAAACTCGAAGCACGATGATGAACAACGTCAAGCATGGCGGATGAACACGGGCCGCAAACCCTAGGACCCGTCGCTCCTTCAATAATTATCTGCTTTCTGACTGGTTCAACCTATGCCAATTAATGTATGCACCGATCGACTATACATGAACGGTGCAGGCACATCTTCACGAGCTTCCCCAGGTTTTGCGCCTGCCCCTCTCCAAAAAGCCTTCCTCTTGATGATCGTGCTCGCACGAATGGAAGGCACATGCAATCTAAATCTTGGATTTTCATGGATGGAATGTTGCGCGAGACTGGCGGCAGACGATCGAAAGTGGTGATGGCGAAGATATACTCGAGATGGCGAGGCATGTGCTTCCCGCTCTTCCTGAGGTACATCGCTGTCTGTCTAAGCGAGCGGCTGATGCGCGTCCAGGATGCAGCGATAACATGCGTAAAACGCGAGTGTAATCGCTTAACACTTGGGAACGTAGACACGATAGCTGCGGTCATGCTTCTGATCATCTATGTTGATATTGAAACTGGTGGGGTATAATGCTAGCCTTTTGTACACTGAACGCTCTGAGCACGATATAATGAAGTGCGACGTCTCGCCGAAGCGGATCTATTCTTCGTCCCTGATCGTTGTCTGCTTCAACCTGAGCATACGTATCCAGTCTCCATTGCCTTCATCATCTCCGTCCCATACACCGTACTCATCCAGACAGCACTCGAACGGATGATTCGAGGGCTTCTGACCATGTTTCTTTGTCTCGGGAAGATCGCCCCAGAGGGTCCATAGCTTCGTGTATAGCTTGTTTCGTGCTGCTTTGTTGTGATGGAGACTAGCAGGATGATTAGCATTGTGAGCGCCGGGCACAGGTTTAGGTAAAGCAACTCACTCGGTGGCATCCATTTTCAGCAGGTACACGGCATCATGCCCATGCACCAGCACATTCGTTCTGACAGCCTTGTTCCCCGGCGCAGGTCTCGGGTCCTCCACGCGTAACCAGAAACACCACTCCCATCTGCTTGGAGGACTGCTGTCGCCTTCCAGGGATATCAGAGACTCGTCGTGGCTCGATGTCATCGTGTCATTGTAGTTCGCATCATCGAGGTTTTGCGCGAAGTCGTTTAAGTTAGGTGGGTAGTAATCGACGACTCGTAACTTGGCACGGCATTTCTGGTTGATGAAGGGAAGAGTGACCTCGGAGCCCAGGCGGGAGCGGTATGTGCGGAATGGTGTCTCGAGGATCTTGGCCAGTGGTAGCAGGGGTCGGTCGGGGTGCGCGGATATGACTATGATGACTGTTAATTAGACCTTCGGCTCTTCAGAGCAAGCTCTAGGAGTGCTGACGCACCTTTTGGATTGACCTTATCCTTGTGGTCTGGGACAAAGAGGCTGTCATCTTCCGCAAAGGGCGCCTTCTTTGGTGCCTCGTCCTCGCGCCCCTCTGCTTCCTCAAGCTCCCGCTTGCGCTTGCGATCCTTGCTTCTCTTCTTCTTCTCCGCTTTCGCCATGTTCTTCGGCTTCATCTTCCCTCTCCAGTACTCCTCTTTGGCTAATTGCACCATCTGGTACAACTCATGCGAGTTGCTCAATTTGGTCACGTCCACACGATCTAGATACTGCCTATCCTGATGCAAACTCGCTTGCAGTCGTCCATTCTTGACATGACACCGCGCATTCCGCACTTTGACGATGTCGCCTTCATGTATCTCGCGATTTGTGTATGAAGCATGCGGTTCCCACATGCTGATGCAGATCGTATGTTTGCCCCATGGCCCTTTCCAGTTTGGCTTCGGCTTGATGGTGTTTGTATATCCATACGGATCACCGTCTCGTCCGTCGGTAGGCTCCTCGCCATTCTCTTTGTAGTCAAAAAGCTGTGCGTTGAATGTGTAGTCGGTTATGTACAGGTCGAGGACGTGACTGTTATTATCCCACTTTTTGACTACTTCACCTGCTAGGTCGTGGAAACTATCGATCTTCACGTCCTTTAGGTTCGCAAATTTTCTGTCCCGAATGGGTGTTGCGTATCCTGCAGCTCGTGGCCCTTGAGGTGCTCCAGCTGGTGGCACGCCTGCAAAATTTGGCCTCGCTGGTAATTGATGTTGCATCGCGGACCCAGTATTGGCCATCGCTCGGGGCCCTGTCGGAACCTGTGCAGGCGCCGCCTGCGCTCGTTGTTGACCAGCACCAAGAATGTAGTCTTCATGTCCCATGGCCCATTCTCTCAGCTTGATGATGTAGTCCTGCTCGGCTGCTGTGGGTGGGTATGCCTTGATCCCAGGAAGCGTAGCATGTTCAATGATCTGCGTCTCGTCACTGACATGCGGAGCTTTGAACGCATTGCTTGGAATGGACGCGCTGGAAAAGAAAAGGAAATCCGCGTCCTTTCTCGTATCGTTCAGGATGAAGTTGCCGCCAATGATCTTACATCGCGTGTTCCTGACCAAGACAACGTCACCTATTTCGACTCGCTCCGGCATCTGGTGTCGCGGCCTGAACATTCGAATCTGGATGCCACCTTCAACTGCAGCACTACTCAGGGATGAAGAATCCTGAATCCGCATGCTGCATGTGAAATCTGTATCAATGTAAACCAAAGTGTCCAAACCGAACTGAAAAGACCTACCTGATCCACGGCTCGGCGCCGGTGGCATGAAGTCGACGACAACGCCGATGACGCTCACCTCTGTTCCTGGTGGTAACGTCTGCAATGTAGCCACGGGCGTGTAGCCTCGTGGCGGGTGAAGCGATTCCCAGTCCATTCTGCTGGCGCGCCTGGAAAGCCTGGGACTCCTCTGATTTCGAATGCCTAGGTATTTGCACACCTTTTCGCGAGTTCAGATGTCGTTGTGCCTAGTCTCATCTACTGCTCCAGGCGCTGTCGCGTTGGTGGTGTTCTCGAGTCGCGTGCAACGAGGCTGCAGTCATTTCGCGTTTTATCCCTCGTGTAGTGCCCACTATCCACCATCAATCGCGCGCAAAATTACGCCCAACCGACGCTTGCAATGGGAAGTAGTTAACTCAGAATATTCGCCGGATTTTGCTTTCACGTGTCGAAATAATTGTTCTTTCTCGCGACTCGCGATGCAATCAGTAATGGCGTCCCATTCCGATTTCGGCCTAGTGCGGGCGCTCACAAGTGGGCCCAATAGGCCATTTTCCACAGCAACTGAACAAAGTCGACCGTGCAAACAACGGTTCTTTCTCCCAGAAAACCACTCTGCGCCCACTCTTCACCAAACAATACTTTCTCTCCTTATTCCAGACCTCCTTCACGCACACGTCATCGCAGTGACTCAGCATGGCCGAGCGCTACATCCCAGAACATCGCCGCACTGCCTTTAAGGCTAAAGGCGCTTTCAAGCCAGATGAGCTGCGCCGACGACGTGAAGAGCAGCAGGTCGAGATCCGAAAGGCGAAGAGGGAGGAGAACCTGGCCAAGCGCCGTGGTATCGGTGGCCGTGATGCACCCGGTGCTTCGCTTGGAGCTGCTCCTGAAAGCGACGACGAGGGGGGCAATATCGAGACACAGGTGAGTCCTCCCCGCACTCCTCGCTGCCTGCATAATGCACGTGCGGCCTGCTAACACACCACTCAGCTCGCTGAAGAGCTCCCACAGATGGTCAAGGGTGTCTTCTCAGAGCAGATCGACGAGCAAATCCAAGCCACCACCAAGTTCCGCAAGCTCCTATCCAAGGAGCGCAACCCGCCCATCGAGCGCGTGATCGCAACCGGCGTTGTCAGCCGCTTTGTCGAGTTCCTCAAGTCGCCGCATACCCTCGTGCAGTTCGAAGCTGCCTGGGCTCTCACCAACATCGCTTCCGGCTCCGCCCAGCAGACACAAGTCGTCATCGAGGCTGGCGCCGTACCCATCTTTGTCGAGCTTCTCAGCAGCCATGAGCCTGATGTGCGGGAACAAGCTGTCTGGGCTCTCGGTAACATTGCTGGTGACAGCCCAACGTGCCGTGACTATGTTCTGTCTCAGGGTGCTCTCCGACCACTCCTCAATCTGCTTGGTGACAGCCGCAAGCTGAGCATGCTCCGCAATGCTACGTGGACTCTCAGCAATTTCTGCCGTGGCAAGACGCCACAGCCAGACTGGCAACAGGTACGTCATACGACCTCTGCAAAACTATGTGAAATGCTAATAAATGTTCCAGATTGCACCCGCTCTCCCTGTCCTTGCCAAGCTCGTCTACTCGCTCGACGACGAAGTCCTCATCGATGCCTGCTGGGCAATCTCATATCTCTCTGATGGCTCGAATGACAAAATTCAGGCAGTCATCGAAGCAGGCATTCCTCGCCGCCTGGTGGAGCTTCTCATGCATGCATCCACCTCAGTCCAGACCCCAGCTCTGCGGTCAGTTGGCAACATCGTCACTGGCGATGACGTCCAGACACAAGTCATCATCAACTGCGGTGCTCTTCCAGCACTTCTGTCGCTTCTCAGCTCCACCAAGGATGGCATCCGCAAGGAGGCTTGCTGGACCATCTCCAACATCACTGCAGGCAACTCAACCCAGATCCAGGCCGTCATCGACGCCAACATCATCCCACCACTCATCCACCTCCTTCAGAATGGCGACTTCAAGACCCGCAAGGAAGCTTGCTGGGCGATCTCCAACGCCACATCCGGCGGTCTTCAGAAGCCCGATCAGATCCGCTACCTTGTGCAGTGCGGCTGCATCAAGCCTCTCTGCGATCTCCTCGCATGTCCCGACAACAAGATCATTCAAGTCGCGCTTGATGGTCTCGAGAACCTGCTCAAGGTCGGCGAGATGGACAAGGAAGCCAACGAGGCGAATGGCGAGCCAATCAACCGCTATGCGCTGTTCATTGAGGAGTGTGGTGGCATGGAGAAGATCCACGATTGCCAGAACAATGCCAACGAGGAGATCTACATGAAGGCATACAACATCATCGAGAAGTACTTCTCGGATGAGGAAGAGGAGGGTGCTCAGGATGTGGGTGCTCAGCCGGCAATTGGACAGGACGGCACGTTCGGCTTCGGCGGACAGCAAGGCCAGGGCGCGCAGAACTTCAACTTCGGTGGCGCCAACCAGGACTCGATGGATATGTAAATGTTCAGAGCATTTCTTCGTCAGATCACACCCCACAGCAAAGGCACGCGCACAGTCCGCTCGCGCACTACAGCTCTTCAGACCCTGACTGGAGGCCTCCTCGAGCTTACCCCAGAAACCGCCACCAATGGCACGACACACGTCCCGGCCCCACCACAACATCGACATCACTACACCATACCCAGTTCTCGCCTCTACTTCACGATACCCCGGTGCGACCACCACACCGCACCACACTTCCTTGGACCCCTTCGTCACGACCGCAACGAACACACGACCCAGTCGCATCACATCTAGCACAATATCCATCTTAATCAAACCGCACTTCTGTCCGACCCTCCGAGCACAAAAGTCACATCACCACGCCCGAATCTCCTCAGCTGCATCATCATCGATTTACCCCAGGCGTTTATGGGTGGGATGCGGGATGGGAATACACGCGTCTCTTTTCATGCGAATTGTTTATTACGTGCGGGGATCTCTGTCTGGTTTGCAGAAGAAATCATGATGATGGGGCGGATGGCAGTGATTGTAATTTTTCCGTCGTTTACGTCTGAGGGGGGAGATAGACTTGGGCGAGGAAATACCTGAATGAAATGGTAGTGTATGTACGCCGTGAGTAGTGTAGGAGATCCAGTGGTAGGTAGTGGTCCAATGCTTACGTTTATGATATATCCCTCGTGCCCTTTTCTGTCCCTCTCTTCTCACATTCTTGCATACGATGATCCTGGTGTTCGTTACCATCGGATAAAGAGCTTGGTCAACGCTGCGGCGAGTTCGTCGGGAATATTTCTCCAATCTCTATGATCACTTCTTCGTGATCTCTTGATGTCTAGAGCAGCCGATCCAAACTGCTTTTCTTCCCGGCATCCTCACTTTTATCTCATCGGCGACCTAGACTCGACCTCACTTGATCGTCAACGGCCGCATCTGAGACATTGGCCCCACGTTGTGCCACTCGTTGCCGGTATGTAAGGACGTCTTACGGCGTTGGCAACCTTCGATCTTACATCCTCGCCACCATCAATCTCCAAGGCTTCAAGTCTCCTGCTTCATCTATGACTATCGGCCTGCAAGCATCACCACAATTACCAGTACCTCCGGTGAGCCAAGGCACGATTTTCATGAACCATTACACTTTGCTGACGACGTACAGATCTTAAGCGTCGAGCAGCTATCTTCAGCGAAGTGGGCTAGAATTTGGAGGCCCTATCAACACGGACAGCATCAGAGATCTAGGTGAGCACTGTTTTAGGCTGCATTCGGTCATACTGAGCTGACACTGAAGATTTCTGTAGGCCTTTCAATCTGGCAGACAGAGACGGCACTACGAAAATGTCGTCCGCCATGGAAGACTCGGCAAGCGACAAACATCTGCCCAGGATGTGCTGCTTTCTATTCGCCGATCGAGCATCCGAAGAGTACATGATGAGCGCAGGTGATCAGAAGCATCTTGTCAACATGGCCCGAACCTTGGTGAGCACCGACCTTACGGTCCGCCGGGCGCGGGAGTGGAACATCATGAGAGCCCACAAAAAGATTGCAGACTCGTGTAAAGTCTGGCATTTTCGACGGGACAATAGTGATCGCGACAACGCAAAGATCCGCGACAGAGTTCACCACCATTTGAAGAAGCAAGCCGGACAGTGGCGTGCAGAGAATGGCGTCTTTGCCGTGTCCATGCTGTCCAAGTCTGCGAAGATAGTTGACCAAGCGATGGTGTTGGCTCGAGAATTGTCTGACGATCAATGGTTCTTCGGAGTGATCGGGAGCATCGACCTGGAGGATGGAACCATGCAACCGCCCCTCGACCGGACATTAAGCGCACGGAAGGACAAGCTGACGCTCAAGACATTGAAGAAGACGGAAAGACCACGATATGCTTTACCGGTACCACGAGACGTCAGTACATCGTACAGAGAAGAGCTGAAGACAAAGTACGGTAGAGTGTTGCCATCTTTCCAAGAGTGGATCGAGCAGCGCAGGCCTGTACAGAAGCAATTTCCAGACCTCGTCAAGGGCCACGAGTCTGGCCAGTCTCTTGGCACAGCTGTACCCGATGCAACGACAGTACTGCGAATCAATGTGCCCGCCGTAGACCAGAGACGCAAGAAGCCAGCAAGAGCAGCTACCCCACGCAAGAAGGCTCGCACTCTTGGAGGCTTTCTAGCCGATGACGATGACGGTAACGATGGCGACGGAGACTATATTCCCGAGCATGATGAGGCTGTAGAACAGGAAGAAGGCGAAGGAGAATCGACCGAGCATAACGTGCTCCCGCAAGTCCCTCGAGCTCGAGGACAGTCAGCACCCGTTCCAGCACCGCATGTCGAGACTGAGCTATTGCCTGCACTGTTCCCAAACATGGAGGCGCCGACCGGCTTTGCTCAATGGTTCGGTCTTCCGACACCACCGACCTCACTACCAGACAGAGAACCTCATCCACATGTAATGGGTGCATCCCCTCCAGACCTTCCACCACAGCAGGATCTGAATGGCGAATCGAAGCAAACCCAGCACAGTGCGGAGCACGTTGAAGAGGCCACCAATCGCCATCAGACATTGCCAACTGCTTATGTACAGCACGACGCCGCAAATGTGGTTCAGGATCCGAACGGTAGCAAGCTTGATGAGAACAGCAAGACAGAGACTGTGAAGCAAGAGCCAGCTGAAGTCATTGTCCTCGATGACGATGACAAGCCCGAGGATCGAAAGAATGTCAACCCAAATCAAACGGCGCCATCACACCAGCATGGGCTACCAATCCCTCCACCGATGAGATCGATATTCTCTGACGGCCCGAAAATTCAGACCGAGACGATCACCTCCTTCAATGGCTTCAACACACCCACGAACCAGGACGTTGCGTCACACATCGGAAGACTGCAGCTAGACATTTCCAGGCGCACGCGCAAAGCCTATCCCAACGGCTGCAAGCTCGAGTTAGAACTCGGCGGCTACGAGTACGTTGCTGTTCTCGAGCGGAAGGGTGATCCTAGCGCCGAAGGCTTCGACTTGGCTACGTCGGAGCAGAACGCGAACAAAGTGGAAGATGGACACCTCAACGTGTTTGAGCAGACGAAAGCCGCGTATGCAAATGGGCACAAGACCAAGTTCAGTCTGGGAGACTACAACTACACCACCATCATGAGGAAGCTCGGATCTACTGAGCAGGCGTGATATGATGCGGCATATGCCAGTCTGGCAGTCTCACCTCAGAGTCATTAGCGAAGCGCGGGAGAACAATGCCATGTGTGAGCGATGCGAGCCTGGTCTGGCGTATTCAAACATGGAGCATACAAGAAAAGAGTCTAATGTCTATCAGGAAGCACGATTGCAATGATATGTGTGTCGGAAGCAATCTGGGGTAGACAGTCATTGATGCGACCGGCACCGAATCAGACACCAGCGCACAAATTCATGGGATCACAAACTTAGAGGCCTGACAACAATGGCCTTGAATAATTCCACCAACGCTCGACTGATAAGGATGTATTACTGTCCATTGATCTGCCAACTGGGGTATATCTTCGTATGTCGTAGCGAGCGTAAGAATCCGTCAAAATGCTTTTGCGCCAACTCCACTCTTGCGCCATGATTACAATTAAGGATAGGAAACATGCCGAAGAGCATGGACATCAAGTGGGTATAGACGATGCCGAAAATATGTACCGTTTATGCATCCCAGCCATTTTGTGCAAAGTCGTCAGTGCGTGCTGACGTGATCAGGCAATCATCAATATAGTGAGCAACGTGGATACCACAGCCATCAAAGGAGGCAGTGCGGAATGTCGAATAGAGAGCGCATACAGAATAGTTGCGGCGCTTGAAGGTGTGAGTGCTGGGAGAGTGGACACGCATGCGGCCAAGCTGTTACTCAAAGGTGAGATAACTTTTCTGGGGAAAATGTTGGTGCAAGGTCCAGGCGACGTGGAAGTCGAAATTGAGATTGGATCGAATGGACTGTATTATCTGCGCCGGTAACAACGGGGAAATCCGCAGGGAGAATGGAGCGCAAGTGATTTGAATCGTATGTCGCTCGAGACGGCACCAGCGCTAAGAGCAGTCTTCATCGGTGCGATGGATTGCGGCGCCATGCCAATATCCGTAGGGACCTCACTGCAGATGGAGTCAGCTATGTCGATACTTATACTTAACCACGAACGGGTGCACTTACTGCGCTAGAGGTCGCGGTTGCTGTCGCTGCACCACCAGTAGCAACGTTTGCAAGAGCACGGACAACGGGAGCGAATTGGAAGATGAATCCTTGCGTGGTCGTCGCCAACTTCGCGGTCTCCTGTGGCGCAAGAGGCTCCACAGACGAAATCGAAGGCAGGTCGCATGACGATGCTGGAACTCCATCCAATTGCTGCACAACAGTCGGCAGCGTGTCAAGGTAGTTCAGAAGTTGTAGAGGTGCTCCAGTGGGCCCGGTTGGTATAGCTGTAGTAGCGATGACTAACTCATTGAGGTCAGTCGCAGCCGGACCGAGCTCGAGTGGTTCAAAGACGAGTTCGCCGCAACCATAGACGGTGGGTCGTGGTTCTAGGAAACCACGTGATATATCTGTGTACGCAAGATACGTTGTCGGCGACGTGAGAATGACACCGGAGTATTCCCACGTGGTCTCCGGGGTCTCAATGCAAGTCGTTTGCGCGAATATCGTGCTCGTGGAATAGACAGTGCTGTTAATGTCCTCATAGACAGTCTTCTGTACCCGGTACGTTGTCGGCCAGACCGTAGTATAGATATAAGAGGTCGGGAACGCCAATGCTTTTGCATAGATGTCGATCTTGCAGAATTCACACTGGGAAGTTGTTGCTACACCTTTATAAGCACGTTGTGTCTCGAGTCGTGAAATGCACCTACTCGTTATTGTGACGGGCGGCAGAGTGTCCACCGTGGTACTTGTTATGAAGACCGTCACCGCTGGCTCCGTCGTAAGGCTGGTAAGATATACAGTCGTCGGAACATCCTGAACTATCGTTGTTGGGACTTGCTGGACCTGTGTTGTAGGTAAATCTTCGTAAAAAGTTGTCGCTATGGTCTGGTATATCGTGGTAGGCACATCTTGGTATTCTGTGTCTGTCACTGCATATGGCTCGGGCACCTTTACAGTTTCGGTAACGCCGTAGGGCTCTGGAATCTTGACTGTCTCGGTCTTCTCCTGGTATTCGGGGACTTTCACGGTCTCTGTCACCTTGTGGTATTCGGTCTCCTTGTGCACTTTCGTCTCCGTGTACTTTTCAGTCTTGTATTCGGGCTGTACAGGCACAGGATGAGTTTTCACATCATCATCGTCATCTCCGCCTCCTATATCCGAGTCAATTGAAGTGTAACGTTTTCGGAAAATTGCGTGTACCTGCAGCAACCATGCTGGCTCCGAGAGCAAATAGAAACCACTTCATGATCTCAGCGAATGTGTCTCTGGCAATGAGCGAGCGCGAGTTACCTACAAAAGGTCCCCATCACACCGCTGACTATATACAGCAACAATGGATCAGGCTGAGCAACATGCCGATGGCCCCATTGTTAGAAGCACGATCCCAAAGGTTGTACCCAGCCCGACGATTTCGCGCGGCCTTGTTACGCCTTGCTGTTGTGAAAGTGCAAAAATGCGACTTGACTAGGTTCGCTTCCAAGATCCTAGGCGTGCATATCGATCCCCGTCGTAGAGCATAAGCCGCGTGTCCCTGCCAATGCGATGATGACGGTCATGCTCTTGGCCAGATTCGGTACACCTGAAGATGGGGAGACTCTGCAATGACCTACTTTTGGGAGTCTTCGGGGGCCGAAGTGAGGCTCTGCGACATTGTCTTTGTCATTTCGCTTCATGCTGAATATTTCCCATTCGCTCCATGCATGTTTGAGAGGCACATCTGCATGTTGGTGGTAGAACAGAGTTGTGCGTTGTGCATGCATTCGGCCCCGCGATGCTCCGCCCAGTGGCGTCCTTGAAATAAGTGGGTCTGACCCGCTTTTAGTCTATGAGAGCACAAGCTATACCACTTCCGGCGACAGATGCCCTGGGCGGCGACTTCTTCGCTGGTGGCTGGGTAACAATACCTCTTCATCACGAAGACGCGTTGCCAGCCGAAAACCGATAGTGCAGACTCCACTATGGAATTCGCATGCTCAGCCAGTATGTGATTGCTTGGTCCTGCATGCGCATCGCGCCAACTTTCGCTTGGAAGGCTTACTACTGCACTTGCACGCCTGAAATACTTCCGACTAGTCACCTTGTCGTGGCCGCCAGCACGATACTAGAGAATGTTCAGGCGATGCATTGGATCCCAGTAATGGAGCATCGCGTGCGGGAAGGTGGCTATTCGTAGAAAAACTCCACCTGACGAAACACGTGCATAGTGCGACAGGTCACAGCATCGAGGCAACGCAACACCGGTGAACGATTACCTCTTCCGGCGTGAATGCAAGCTTTCTGGTGTGTTGTGCTATCATAATCTGTATCGCCCAAGACACGGTCTGCGAGAAATCAGGGCTATGCTGTGCTGCACTGTCCTGCATCCAGGCCAACCAACGAGCTTTCGGGCCGCTCGTGGATACAGAAGGCTAGAATATGATATGCGAGTCGAGATCTAGTGGAGGGGAGGTAAGTCTTCTCAGCCTTGCCTTGCCACTTTCCATCATCTCCCTCCACCCGCAATGTTGAAGACTCAACTCTCTACGATTATGGAACGACAGTGAAGATACTAGATCATCGTCATAAATGGAAGCCATAGAGGTCAAAGCAGCCAGCGAACCTGGTGAAGCCTGGGGAGATTTCAATGGGCTTTCGTCGCTATTCGTTCTCGAGATCGGCAATGGCACGGCGCGGCAAACCTTTCGTTTTGTCCCATCGACGTCCAGCTTTCAAACGTGGGTTCCAGCAGCATCCAGTTGCATCTTCCCTGCAGAGCAGTTGACATTGTTACCGAGCACTGTTCCGCGCGATCCTGAAGTCTGTGGAGCGCAACGAGGAGTTGGTCTTTTCGATGGCGTTCAGCAAGTAGGATTCGCCAACACCACAATCGACACTTATCAACAGCTTGCGATTGTGGGTCTTAGTTCTGGAACCGTGGACGCTGCAGCAGTATTTGGGAGCGAGTATGAACCCGATGTTCAGTCTGGAGCGGACGTTGTGTCTGTGCAGGTCCAAACATCCAATAATTGGACGTCGTCTAGCACAGACACACCGATTATGATGGACGGGACCTACAACTATACGTTGCCCACCTTGGGATTGGGTTTTGGAACGTGGTCCTCCGACAGAGGCGGCGAATTCCCTTCGTTCATGTTGGGAATGGCGAGAGCAGGGCAAATTCCTAGCAGCAGTTTCGGCTATACTGCTGGTGCTTCTTATGGTGCGTTCACTCTAGTCTGTCCTTGTGATGAGGTACAACTCTTCACTCCCGTGACGGTTTTTTTTATTCTACACCATTCAATAGAGACTGATCGTTCGAGTAGATCCACCAGGGACAGGTTCGCGCGGTAGTCTCGTTCTTGGGGGCTATGATGCCGCACGAATTCGTCCAGAGACTACAGCAATTTTCAACATCAGCCGTGATACTGCAAAGCTGCTAGTCTCTGTCGGTTCAGTCACCATCAACGCCGCACCAGGAGCTGGAAGTTCCGAGTCAGACAATACCGCCTTCGACGCCGTGATCGACTCAACGCTACCATGGCTGTACCTACCGGACTCAATCTGCGATCTCTTTGTACGCCGTTTCAACCTTACTGAGGACACCGCACGAAATTACTTCACCATCGATACTGATACCGTGACTGCCAATGATGCTGGTACCGAAAGCATCTCATTCCTGCTTCAGAATGCTTTGGACAGCGGAGACACGACCAGCACTACAATCACATTACCGTACTTGGCGTTCAATGCGTCTGCCCATTGGAGTCTAGGCTATACGGGTGTGCAGCCGATTTTTCCAATCCGAAGACAACTTTCAGAGGGCAACGCAGTTCTGGGTCGAGCATTTCTGCAAGAAGCTTACATTCATGCAAATTATCAGCAAGATGTGCTCCGCTTCAATATTTCGCAGCGCGCATTCCCCGACGAAACTACACCCGCGAACATTGTTACTGTCCATGCGACGCGCCTACCCGGCACTGAAAGTGCAGGCTTGAGTCGTGGCGCGATTGCTGGCATTGTGATTGGCGCAGTGGCCGCAGTGGCCATCGTAGTTTTTGGCATTCTTTTCTTCCTGAGACGTCGAAACAAGAAGCAGAAAGAGGCGATTGCAAAAGCAGAGATGGCGGAGACCAAGGATGCATATGCAGATTTCTTGCCGGGCGATCCAAGACGCGGTACAATCTCAAGTACTTGGTCTGCCGCAGCGACTGAGATCGATGGAACAACGTCCAGCTTTCCGAACTCGCCACGCCCCGCTCATGTCCGACACCAGTCGACCGCCTCCGAACTCTCGTCAGATTCTGATCATGAGCGAGGTCACAGCATGATGGCCACGCTGCATGAAGCACCTTACGAAACGGGCGATAAGAATGATGCATCCACATATGAAGAGTTGGAGAGGCGGATGAAGTTGGCACAGCAGCCTAGCCCTGGCGGACCGAGTCCACTCGAGACGCCGATGGCTCCTCAGGAGTTGCCGGGGTCTCACGATTGGGTAAACCCAAGTCTGAGGGACAATGCAGACGCTGCAAGCACTCCCGTGACCTCATCGCCGCATGCAACGACGCCGGGTGCGGCCACACCGGTTCCTGCCTCCCCTCAGCCCGCCAATGTTCAGCCCACGGCCACGCCTACTGCGACGGCAACTGCCTCGACGCATCTTGCGCCGTGACAGGGAATTGTTAGATCAATTGGTGTTCTCGTGCTGAATGCCCATGCTCTTTATCGTGCTCTATTTTGATTTTCTGTTGGAACATATGTAGGATTCCCACGATAGTATTTTCAAGTCTGTGAAAGTGTCGATCCTTCTCGTGGCCCTCTCTGCCTGCTTGAGCGCACAACGAAGCACAAAGGCGCGAAGGACAGACAATGGAGACATGCGTTTGATCTGACTCTTCTGTATGTACACAAGGCCTTTGATCATCGTCACTTGCTGGCGAATGTACTATTCACACGCCTCTTGCGTTCTCTGGTCATTTTTCGACATTCATTACCAATTTTGACTACTGAAAATTAACCACCATGCACTTTGCAGCCATCACTTCCAGCCTGCTGGCTTTCGCCGCAACGGTCATCGCCACGCCCCTAGAGATGCCAAAGCTAGCCGATCCTATTCTCAGCCTTTGCAACGGGCACTCGTTGACTGACTGCCATAAACACCAGCTCCCGTACGGCATGTGCATCGTCCTCTCAGAGAAGAACGTGCACTCTATGACTATTCCCAAGTATACACAGTGTCAAGTATGGGAGGCCAAGACTTGTGACGGTAAGGTCAGGAGCGCCTGGGCGAATGTGCCGGGGATGCAGAAGAATAAGGAAATTTTTGATATGCGGATGTGGAATGGGAGGATTGGGAGTATGCGATGTCTGCAGTCAGGTGGACAGAAACCGTGTGCTTATGTCAGCTAATGCACACCCAAGAACCACTTGCGGATCCGAGGAGAGCAGAATGTTTGAGCATTGCGAGTGATTCAATTTGTGCATACCTGAATAGCCATTGCCCCACGAGGTCATGATCATATCTCAAATCAATTTGAAAACGGTTCAAACGAGTTCATAGGACATCTTCTAGACGACATTTCGCCGTTGTCCTACATTCAAGGCGCATCGTACTTATCGAGCAAGAACTTCAGGTTCTCATGACACCTAGTCTCATTGTCAGCTGTCTGCAGCAGTATGCGCGGGCGGGGTTGTTCTTACTCTGCTCGGAAGCTTGATCCATTATGGCACGCACCCTCGTGAAGCAGCATGTACACACTGTAAAGTCGATGCCGGTCGTCGAACAACTCCGTCGGTTCGCTGATACCCATGCGAGCCAGGTACGTGTCCAGGAAGACTTTGGCTCCCAGGATCTTGCAGATCCTCGCCCACCACATGGCTACCTCCATTTCGTAATGCGCGTAGTAGGCGCTTGCATCGAAGCAATACAGCTCTCCAGTTGTGCATCAGTGCCGACATTGCCATCCCAGAGATCGCCATGGATGAGGCAGGCCTCGCCTGTCGACCATTCTGCTCCAGCGGGCCCAGTACGCGTGGCACGACGTGTGTGATGAGCCGCTCTACACACGGTTCAAGATCTTTCCGGTCGCCGTCGATCTCCTTGTTCAACTTCATGGCGCCACGCACAAGCTGAATGAAGAAGGCCACCCAGCTTGGATTCCACTTGGTGTCTTGAGCAAGATTGCCCTGGCACGTATTAATATGGAAATCGAATTGACCAGTAGGCGAGACACTGTCTTGATGCAGCTGTGTCAGCTTCGTCGCGAGCTGCACTGGATCCGGACTCTCGTTGGTCATCTCAATGAAGTCGCATAGGAAGTAGTATGTGTCCGGATTCGTGACGTTGAGCTTTCCCCAAGCGCAAGGTTTCGGTACGAAGCCAGGTGCCGCTTCGTACAGGGCAGACATAGAATGGAACTCGCCTTCGAGCATTCCCCTTCCCTGGTTTGCTTCGGCACACTGAAAACGTCAGCACAGAACTGCTCCTCCCATGGACGAACTGGCCTTCAAAAAGAACTTCTTTGATTTGCCGTCGGCCAACGTGCACTCAATCCTAACAGTCACTGGCCAATCCGATGCGCCATATCGATTGCAGGAACGCACGACGGTGCCAGGCGGAAGTCCTAAGTAGCAATTAATGACGCAGAAATGCACCGTGCGGGCTCTAAATACGGTCAATGACAATCTGATCAAGCGGAAAGTTTCCTTCGATCGGCTTATCACCACTCTTGCCGGGCTTGACTTGTGGCACGCGTCCCCGCGATTCGGTTGGCGGCTGCCACTCTTCCACGGGACTGGCGTCGGGTGTCATGCCTCTCGTTGACATGATGGTCTGCGACAATCGTGTTCAGTAAAGAACTGTGATCACAAAGTTGCGCGATGCATCTGCGCTCCTATATATAGTGCTCAAGCAGGTTCTTGAGCTGGATCAGAATTGACGGCATTCTCAGGCATCTTCCGAAGCGGTGCGCTGTGAGTGACAATATGATGGCTGACCTGACTCATTCCAGCGCTGAAGCCTGCTTGCTTGTTCGTCCAACGCGACCCTTGTATGACACCATAGGTTGCGTCAGTGTATAGTCATTCATTAAGTCTGACTATACTGTTACAGTGTCGCCTGCTTACAATGCTCAAGGTGTGGTGATCGACCGAAGCACATGGTCGTCCAGGATATTCAAGCCTCCACCAGGACAGAGGTATCGTGAATAGCGGCACGTGGTAGTGCTGGAAAGGAAGACTGTCTCTGTGGGAAGCTGCTTGTCCAGCTGGAACAGTTCGAGTTCTGTCGCCATTTTCAGCATGCGAACAAAGGATCTTCCTCATTCAGCAGAACCACCATCAATGGGTGCTGCTAGCGAGCAGTCGAACTCTAGACGAACGAGAAGACGTTGAGAATCTGACTGGAACGATGTGAGAGTGATCTAGAGGCAAGATGAGTAGCATCGCCCGGCTGCTTCCGAGAAGAAACAAATGCTGTAGATTAAAGTCGAAGTTGAGGGATCTGATCCTTTTTGGGTCGCAGAACTCTTTTCGATAGCTAGAGACCTGGTGCGAATTCCTTACCTTCATCCAATATCGCGTTTGTTGGTGGCAGCTTCTTCGATGATTTTGTACTTGACCGTAATCTTCGCCGCCAAATCACGCGATAGCGGGGCTGCTCGGTTCTTGACGGTAGATTGCTTCAATTGAACCCATGATGGCTTTTGTTTCCCAAGCTCATGTCATTCGATAGCCCCGTTGTGTTGGAAACAGCTTGTGGTGCTGTGAGGGTACGTCGTTCATCCGCAAGGATCCATACAAGATGATGAGCGATCGGGAGTGCTGTCGGGCCGAGATGTCACCTGACTTTGACACCAATCTCGGATATCGAGTTGATCTTTCATCTTGCACTACCCGTACTCATAGAGGAGATCTGAAGATTCCTACTGAGCTGTGCACTCTGGACTCGAACCTCCGATTTTCGGGAATGCCGGCCATAGTACCTGCATCTGCAGCACTTGACAAGGCAGCACCCGCCAGCCTTACCAACACAAGGGTCCCATCGCGTGCCCGGAATCTCTTCGCCCCAACTTATTCACGTCAATGCTCTAGTCGCCCACAAATCGCATACCTCCTTTAATCGCTTCTGACTGTACCTGTATACTATCATTTGACGGCGTTGTCGTCATTCTCTGCGCACTCATCACGATCGGCGCAAACAGTTTATTCATTCTCTCATAGCACCAGAAACAACTCATTCATGCTCTACCGGTGACCAACATGTTTGGCAACGTCAAGAAGCCACCGAAGCCCGTCGTCGTGCGCAAAGTGAGCGTTGCGCGGCCCGCAGATTCGTCTCAGGCAAACGGTACCGCGCAGCGACGACCACTCCCCGCGCACGCGAACGGATCTGCTAGGAATGGCGCATTACTAAAAGGACGCGATGCGGGCAAGAGCAGAAGCGCAAGCGCCAGCGCAAACGGTCATTTGTCGGTAGCGAGGCGGCAAGATAGCAAGACTGCCAGCCCGAGTCCTAGTATAAGTCCATCACGAAGGAGTTCGAGTGCGCTCAAGAGGAAGGCGCAGAGTCCGAGCTTGGTGCCTGATTTCGGAAGTAGTAGCGAGGACGAGGGGACATCTGCGGATGGCGAGGGGTCGCGGAAGCGTGTCCGACCGAGTCCACGGCACGGTACCTTAGAGCCAGACTCGAAGAGACGACTGCTGGACGAGGAGGCCGTAGAGCAGGATAAGGCTGAGGATGAAGGGTGGGCGCTGAAGATCATACATGGCACGGACCTGACGTTCGGCAAGTTCAAGGAATACAACAAATATCTGTCGCGCACGGGCGAGGATGATGGCGAGGCAGCTGTAGCTGAGCTGCAGTATCCGAGCAGATGCGCCAGGGAACGGTATGTAGCTACCCGCATGTCAAACGCACGTATGCGGCTCTGTACTGACAACCCTGCAGATTCCAGCTCGTCCTCCCAACGGACAAGAACGACTACAATCCGATCGAAGACATCATCGAGAGCATCGTGCACATCTGCCAGAACTACTTCCCCGAAGATCAAGCCGACTTTCTCACCGACGAGATCACGGGCTACCCACGTCGGTTCATTCGCGCGAACGCTAAACTCTCCGGTCCCGCTTTCCTGGAAGCGCTGGAAGACTGGAACAAATTCATTGTCAAGTCGATGGACGATGGCACGATATCGAAGCACTTGCGTGCGAAACACCACGTCCCTCTTCAACTTGTGGAGCGAATACTTTCGCAAATCTATGCCAGAACGGTCTCACCTCAGGTGAACATTCTGAAGGAGTACGACAATGGCACCGACGACGTCTACGGCGAACTTCTCCCACGCTTCGTCCACCAGATCTTCGAGGACACGCACCTACGCAGCGACCAAGTCTTTGTTGATCTTGGTTCTGGAGTCGGCAATGTCGTGCTTCAAGCCGCTCTCGAGATCGGCTGCGAATCCTGGGGCGTGGAGAAGATGCGTAATCCCGCAAGCCTGGCCGTCAAACAACTTGCCGAGTTCGTGCCACGCTGCAAACGCTGGTCACTCAAGCCAGGCAAGGCGACAGTCATACATGGCGACTTCCTCCAATCACCTGAGATCGACGAAGTCCTCAAGCGTGCTGATGTCGTGCTGGTCAACAATCAAGCATTCACGCCTGAGCTGAATGGCAAGCTAACCATGAAGTTCATGGATCTCAAAGACGGCTGCAAGATCGTCTCCTTGCGATCGTTCCTGCCCGAGAACTGGATGATGCGCGAGCGAAACCTGCAAGATCCACGAAACCTCCTCACGGCCAACGTCAAGAAGGAATACTTCAGTGAGAGCGTGAGCTGGACTGGCGTGGGCGGCAACTACTACATGGCTATCAAGGACACAAAGGAAGTTGATCGCTTCGTGCGGCGCTTGAAGAAAGCAGAGAGCAAGCAGGTAGCGGCGGTGAAGGAGATGGACTAATCTTCTGGATGGCAAGGAATTGGTGGTCACTTTTGGGCAGATGATGCACGTACTTTGACGAGCGATGACAGCATTCTCTTCTTTTCAGGCATGGTACACAGGGTTCGGGTTGGGGCTTCATTGATACCCACAGCACTTTGCATTCGTTCTACCATTCAACAATGTGTATATGTTACCCCACCACTTTTTCATTCTTGAGTCTCAGCTGGCGGAGGCTATCTTGTACGCATGGATCGTTGCTGTTCGATAGATAGCGTCTTTGATGTTGGATTGGTCAGATGTTGGATTGGTTATAGTGCGTAGACCGCTGATGAGGAAGGAGCGACGAATAGACCGAGTTCAGATCGTTCCTGCCATTACAGATCCACGCCTGTCGTCGAACGGCGCGATCAAGGCTCACGCGTCTAAGAATACACCACGATGGTGTCCTCTCCATATTGACGCGTAATGTAGCCACGGTTAGCATGCGCATGTGGTACGTCACGCGAATCGTGTTCAAGCTGAAGCCAAGAGTGCTTGGTGATACGGCTGTGCAAAGCGGTCGACGGTGACGCACATACACGCGGTTACGAGTCGATTACTGACTACGAGCATAGCTTTACTATTCTGAAGTGCTCGAATACAATGGATCGTGCAGACAGCGCAGGACACCGCAGCACAAAACGACAACACCAAAAGCGGGAGGAGCACGATCAAGCACTCAGCCGATCTTGCTGCCCAAAGCACGTGTCAAATGCTCATTTCGAACTCTTTGGTGTATCAGATGCCGATGGCATGCCGATGGCAAAGACCCTTCTGTCCCTTTTTAGCTGAGGCAAAGGGCAGAAGAAGCAAATATGCCTTTATGGCGGCCGCCTCCGATACCTTTTGCGCGACGCGCCGATCCTGCAGAAAGGGACGATCGCTCGCTTGACGGGGCACGGTCTGGGGAAGGATCTGTCAAGCAATGTCAAGTTATGCCTCAGATGCCGAGTTGTGCTGTGCGTGTTTGCCATCAGCTGGAAAAAATCCTTAAATGTTTGACAGACAGGAGGTGTCAGCCTCAGTGCAGGGAGAACAGCGCGGTTTGTGCATTCACTGGCCCGTATGCCCAGGTCAAAGACAGCGGTGTTGCGTGTGAACTGTCATAAAACTGCTCATGAAGTGGTCCGTGAAGCACTTCTCCAGGCCGTGATATCCGTTCACACGAGGAGAATCTCGTGTCCCACGCGCTTAGTCAGTCGTAGACTCCAACCTGGCTTCAGCTGAAGCGTTGAATACCTCCTTCCTGGTTGGTGCATGTACTCCATTCTTTCGCGGCTCACGGAACAGTTCAAGCATCTGTATGCGCAATGCACGACAGCACAGATCTCCACTGTAGAAGGATCATAAATGAGATTTCGGAGTTGGACCGTCTTGTAATAATCTCTGCCACGTGCGTTAGCTGCTCCGTGGCTGCAGAAGATGCAGACGCCATCAATTGCTCTTGGTGGAGAACATCGAATGATTTTGATGATGCCAAACCGCCGGCTCGCTCCATCGATGAGGTTGTTGCAGATATCACAAAGACTGCCAGTCGTTGGCAGATTCTCATCCTCCTTATCTCGGAGAATTGTCATGCAGATTTTCCAGATCGCAGCAGAACAACCTCCGCCATAGTGAACGAAGCGAGGCATCGAAGATCCCTTCCGTTCCCGTGGTGCCGCTAGGCAGTTTCCGGGTCACCCCAGCCAGGTCTTGGCCATTTTCTTCCTGCAGGTCTCACATAAATTGATGATCTTGGCTCCAATCAATGTGCTGGACACAATAGTGATGATCGCGTCCATGTCCTCCTCGGAGCTGCAAGAAGACGACGAGAACGCGCTGAATCTGAGGCTCGTCCTGAGGGCACCGAGTATCCTCAAGAATAACAGATGCTCGATATGTTCTACGCGAGACAGCTTGAAACTTGGGCAAGGGTCTCAGAAATGCGATCTGAGCCTTACATTGCATCGTGAAAAGCAAAGTGCAAATGTTTCTTGCGAACAATTCACCCCTTACAAGATCCAGGGCCTCTGAAGAGCAGAAACGCGCAAATCTATGATTTTGGTGGCAAGGCAGAAACGCAAGATCCCTTTGCAGTATTCCTAAGCCGTCCGTCATCTCGTCAGCCCGCCCTCCACCTCGTCGTCTCAAGTGAGCAAAGACCACAAAGCAGCCAATCGTCCCCGTGTACAGCTGCTCATGCGACCCACCCAAGATTTAACCATGTCTCTGCGCACAGGCGCGCCTGCTTTCCCCGCACACTTTCCCCGTATCGAGCTGGTCCGTCGGGATTTTTTGCAGTTGCGCCTTGCTTTCTGTGTCGCTCTCTCTCGCTGTCTTTTCGCCTCTGCGCTTTTTTGACAAACCCTTGCGTTCTCCACCTTTTGCGCGACGGGTCGAGTGATCAGCTGCTTTTGGGCTGCTGTTCGTGTCTTCGACCCTCTTGTTTCTCTCATCAATTCATCGATATTCTACATTTCTCGATCTGCTGGTTGCCGACGCGCGGTTGAAGATATCCTTAGACTTTGCAGTCACCCCACAACTCTGCAGATTGAGTTTCCACTTTCCAGTCCTCCCACCGCACCTGCGATTCTCGTGTGCATATCCCAACCTCCGCTTCTGATCCCAAGCGATCTGGGGTCGTTAAACGCGTTGCACAGCATAATCCATACCGCTTCCCCGCAAAATCACAGGCGCACACGAGCGCCTACCTTTTTCTTGCTCCGTTCCGGATTGAGAGAGATCTTTCATCTCGTCATCTAGCTACGAGAAGATCTGGTTGCAAGATGGTTCATTAGTGTACTCGAGACCTCACCTCACATCTCCTGACTCTCACACGATCCCGCCGCCATGCTCTCCTTCTCGCTGCCCGAACCTCATCCACTCTCTGCCATTTTCGCCTTCAAGGCCTTGCCTGTCGCCACTCGACCCCTCCAATTCAAGAAGAAGCCGTCGACACGGCTATCACCGAAGCGGTCTCGTCCGGTCGCAGACGTCGATGATGGCGACTCATCTTCCAGGAAGAAGAGGCGATTGCGCCTACACCTCATCACATCCCGTCTATCACGACCCTTCAGCACGCCAGCAACCCACATTGTGGATCCTGGAACGTCCAAGATAGCCGTCTGGGCCAAGCAACGCCATCTCACTCAGCAAGTCCTTCGAAAGGCCGCGATCATGAATCGGGTGCGGCGGAAGACGTTAGAGAGGAAGGATTCTGGTATTAGTGTGGGCGAGGATGAAAGACGTGAAGCGCGGGAGAACGTTATGAAAGGTGTGGAGGTCAAAGATGCTGTTGCTGCAGGACTGGGGCCGAATGCGATATGCCATCTGCAGCAACAAGATTGGAACTCGCATACGAGCGATTCTCCCCTCGGCTTGAGTAATTATGATGCACTTGATGATGAAGATGACTGGTATGATAGGTATCATGATGAGGATGAGGAGGCTGACGAAACGTTACCGCGATCTCCGGAGGCAGTGGTCGGTCCGAAGGTGGGGACAGCCGCTAAGAAAGCGTACTATGCGGACTGGAACCTGCGCGACGCCGACGAGGAAGATGAAGACGATGGCGAATCGGGTGTATTCGATGCTCTGCCCGCCGAACTTTTGTCCGACAAGCGTCCACCAAGCCCACCAGAAGGTCGCATAGTCGAGATCTTGAAAGAGCAGGAACGAGAGCAGGAGATCATATCTGGCTTTCGGCATTTCACATAAGCGTAATTGGCGTCTGGTGCATATCGCATCGGTTCTGTCTCCATGGCGAGGCAGAAATCTTCTTTGGATCGGATTTCTGACGAGCATTCTGGACTGCATTCCGCGGCGGCGAAGCACAAACTTTCATACCCACTAATGCGGCATCTTTACTTTCCTCGCTCTTTTGAGGCTCTCTTTGAGTCGTGTGGCATGGTAGGATGGCATAATGAGCATATGGAATGGCATATCAAAATGGAGGGGCATCTTGGGTCGCCTTTTAGGGCAGGCAAGCAGCATATATCATGTATTAACGATAATCGCAATGAAGCTCTCGAAAGTTTGAATATTCTCACACGCGCACAAAAGTCTAATGCACGAAAGATCGAGGTCAAATTAAGGAATCAGAGCGACGTGTGTCCGGTACCAGATAAGAATCCCATCCCTCGTCAGCCTTGTGCACCTCATCGGCCCGACTCCACACGACAGTCCCACTCCAGATACATCTTCAAACGCTCCTGCACCACTATCTCATTCACACATTTTCTCAATGACACAACCGACACCGCAAATGAGCGCTTCACAGCCTTCGAAGGGCGGCGCACAAACTGTGCTGCCCGTGAGATCGCATGGATCTGGCCTAAGGTATCCGAGCAACAAGAAGACCATCTACGATCGCAACCGAGATAGGACGAAGAATGCCGAGAGTAGTCGCGCCGCTTTCGCGTACATGTTTGTGGAGATGATACGGTATACGCAACGGCAAGTCAAAGATATGGGAGAGCTGGAGTCAAGGTGAGTTATTGCATGATGGATGCTGCGCAAGAACGACGCGCGCCAGATCTGTTCAAGCTCAGACTACTGACTTGCTGACCATCTAGATTAAACACGATGGGCTACACGATCGGCCTGCGATTACTCGATCTCCTCCTTGCGCGCTCCTCAACTTCCACCTCACAACCACCCACCCAACGCTTCATCCGCATCCTCCAACTCCTCAGCTTCATAAATGGCACATTATGGCGGCACCTCTTCGCGCGGCCCGCCGACGGCATAGAGCAGTCTGTAGAAGCCAGCAACGAATACTACATCATCGACAACGACCCCGTCGCCTCACAATATATCAGTGTACCGGCGGAGACGAGTAATTTCAACCCGAATGCGTTTGTGGCGGGCATTATTGAGGGTGTGTGTGATGCGAGTGGGTTTACGACGGTGGGGAAGAGGGGGTTGGGTGTTAGTGCGCATTGGGCGAGTAGTGAGAAGACGGGACTGTGGCCGGATAAGACGATTTTTCTGATCAAGTTTGCGCCGGAGGTATTGGAGAGGGAAGAGGTGCTGGCGAAAGGCGACAAGTGAGGGGGCTTGATGGTATAGCACTTCGGATATGGAACGGGCAGAAGGCATGTCCGACTCGCAGAAGACCATACGCTACGCAGTCTTGGTTCCAGTTGACCAGGGTCGAGCAGTCTTGATGCTGAAATAACTGGCTCAAGGACACTGCTCCTCCAAGATGCACTCGCTTTCTCGGAGCGTATCGGGGCACGCTTCTGCGCTTGCGTCAAGCAATACGCATATCATCCGGGAGGAAACAGCAAGCAGGTGAGGGTGAGAGGGAACACGAAGTCAATCAAGGTTGCCTCATTGGCCTTGTCATGAGAAGACATGATCTAATGCTGATGCTCTATATGAGGAGATTCTGCGACAATTCTTTCAGCCTTTATCTTCGTTTTTTCCATCTCGCGGTTGCCAAGACTACTGACTTGCAGCTGCCTGTGGCTGAGCGGAGAAGCTACGATCCAGCCTTAACACAACATCGCGGCTCAACAAGAAACAGCATTCCTGACGTCCATGACACAAGTAGCGGCGGGAAGATCTGAATTCGAAAGAAGAGTCATTGCGATGGCCCCTAGCCTCGAAGTGTGAGATCGTACCCTGCAAAGGTGTGTTGACCACGATCAGGCTGACACTTCGCAGCACCGAGGAAAGTCCCCTCAGGACCCTGCCCATCGATCGTGACAAGCATGAATTCCGACTGTGGAGATTCAGCGACGATGCAGATGTCGATAGCCTCAACGTCCGCATCGAGGTGTTTCCCATGGATACGTGTCCGGCATATACCGCTCTTTCATACTGCTGGTGAGCGTGCTCATGCGACTTCGCGGAAAAGCCTGTAATTGATAGATGTTGACCCGACCAGGGGTTCTCTAGAAGACACACGGGCCGTGGAAGTCAATTCTGGAACGATGAACGTGACACAGAATCTATGGGACTTTCTCCATGTACTGGCGAGTTCGTACAGAGATGAATGGTTCTGGACAGACCAACTCTGTATCGATCAGAGCGACGTTCAAGAACGAGGACATCAGGTCGACCTCATGGGCGACATTTTCAGAGCGGCAAAGACCGTGTTCGCTTACACAGGCCCCCGACTAAGAGCCACGACTAAGCTCAACGAGCTGGAAGAGAGTTTGCAATTCCACCCCGAAGCCGAAGTATATGGGTCAATCACAGAAGAGAAAACACTCAATATTCTGAAGCGAAAAGTAAGAGATTGGGGGAGTGACCATTGTTTTGCCACGCTGCAGACCCAGCTTGAGCTGTGCGAGCTGCTTGAGCGAAAGTACTGGAGGCGCCTTTGGATTGTTCAAGAGCTATATCTTGCTGTAGACATCGTGATACTCTGTGGCAACAACGTCGTCCCCTTGAAACGACTCAAAGATCTCGCTTTGGAGTTGTGCAGGCGGTCCCACCCGAAATGGCAGCCAGGAACCGGTCTCGTCGCCCATCTCCCGGAGCGCCAAAGACAAGTGGCCGTGGACTGGCATATGTCGGATGGTCATATGTACCGCCTGATGGATGGCTTAAGGGGCGCGCCATGGAATCTCATGTCCTTGGGATCGGCCATCGCAACATTTGGTAGTCATTCATGCGCTGAGCCGCGAGACAAAATCTACGGTCTACAGGGCATAGTGCAGGAATCTCAACGCTTGAAAGCCGACTATACCATGTCGCTCGGATCAATCATGCGACACATTGTGCTGACCTCAGTGCTGAGACCTCCCGATCCAAGCATGTCATATCAATACAACGCAATAGATGGATCCTGGGGCATGTTCAAGGTTGACGAATATACGGGGCTTCGCGACCTACATCGTCAGCTGAGTACCCGATCACGCGAAAGTACTGAGAACCTAGTATGGAGGATTCAAGTCAGACGCATCCATCGCGCACTCAGCGAAAAGCTCTCAGACTCTATGGAAGGGTATAAATCCTTCCACAGGCAACCATTTTTGCCTTCAGAATCGTTCCTGGCATACTGCAGAAACATGAGGCGCTTCGCGGGGAATTCGAGACAGAGAGCACTGGCGCAACAAATGCACGATCGTGCTACCTTGATCCACGATCAAACTAGCAAGGACAGAGTTCTGGAGTCTTGCACGTGTAGCAATGGTTTCAAGGGCGCGTGGTTCGTGCCGTACAGCGCAGTGCTATGCAAGGAATGCAAGGTTTGCGAGGACACATTGAAGAAGGTGGGGCCCATGCTTGCTACTATCATGAACGAAGCTCTTCAGAACCACGGGTTTGTGTTGGAGGAGCATTACATACTGCACCCTGACGACGAAATGCCGTTCGCTGAACTTGACAACAATACTGAGGCAATCTTCTTGAGAATTGGGCCGCACCTCGATGGGGACTATAAGCATGAAGTAATCGTGTCAGGCATGGGCCCCATGGCATTGGAAGGCTTCAAATATAGAACGTTGGGAGACAGAAGATGAATCATGGCTGCCTGTCGGCCAAATCGTTACGATAATGGACTAGTCGTGCGACCCAGAGGAAACTAGGGCGATCAGTGCTCCGAGATGCGTTCCCGATTATTGGATATGTACGCGTTGTGTATGACTCTCCACATGCTCCTCCAAATCGAAGGAACTTCCGAATTCCAGCTCAAGGCGCAAGACGAGCAGCCCTCTCCTCTCGTAGATCTCGTGGTCGGGTCCGCCGCTGAAAGACTTGGCCACAACTAGACCGTACAAGCTGTACAACTTGCGGCAGTGCGTTTCTCCATGGGACCATGTCATGACGAGGAAGTAGAGATCTCAAACTGATGTGCGATGATCTAAGCCGCCATTGTCCCAATTCAGTCGCTCAATCTCGAATCCTGGTAACGTAGGACAACACAGAACAGCATCGCTCTCCTCCATCCAAGGTTTTTCGTACTGGCCAGCTTCCATTTTATCGATGCGAAAGACTGGAGCATCCATGAAGAGCAATGCCTTGAACGGTAAGTGCGTGATAGCCCGTTTCGCGTTTTGACAGAGATTCTTGACCTCGAGAAGATTGGCAGAAGCGTGTGAGAACCACTGATCATATTTCACCGGTCCGCTCACGTTCAGCCTAGACCATGTTGGAGCAAGACCATTTGTACTGCCTTTGCTGTGGTCTTCGATGGTCCACAAGAGCTGACCAGCCGCATAAGGTGTCCACAACAATCCGTTCTCAAAGCGGGAGCCTCGACGCGCTCCGAACAACTCGCCGACCCCGAGAAAGGCGATTAACCGGTCGACTGGATACGTGAAGCGTGCCCGAGAATATTTCGATATCGTCCATCCGAACGACTGCATGAAGACATCGGGAGTAGAATGGCTGTACACCGTGGCGAGAAGACCTTTGGTCGATACATCTAACGTCTCGCTCTGCAGATTGAGGTGTGGAACAAGGTCCATGGCTACTCGCTCACAGCACTCCCATGTGAGCTGATGGCCAAAGAACAAAGTACGCTTGTTGAGCCTACACTCTTGGAATGTCCAGCCCCGCCTTTTGTAGGGGCAGCCTATCGAGTTTGAATAAACGCTGATACTGAAGGATCGCCTCAGCGAAAACTGAGTCATCTTCATCGAGTGCCTTGTTAATCTTGCATGGTAGGTATGTCAGAGGGTTACGAAGGCGATAGAGACCATCATCACAATGTTCAGACATCAGGGCCGCGATGACCAACGCAGCATGAGTATAGATCTGTGTCATGGTAACTGATTCTGTCTGCCAATCAGACTTGCTGTTCTGGATGATGCAGAAAGCGTCCACCCATAGGTAGCGAATACCGAGCTGTCGGCACACCTGCACAGCATGCAGTGCAGTCTTTGGGAGACAATGATCTGGAATGTTTTCCAAGTACTCCTTTAGGTTGTCCGTGGTCAGGGAACGATGCCAGTAGCTGCCCCAGCAATAGCTAAATGCTGCATAAGCGGGTTCGATGCTATTCTCGGATGCGAGGACAAAGCGTTGATGCAAAATGTTCGCTGCGACGCCAACATCAATGAGTCTAGTGGGCACATATTTAGGGTCCGCGTACTTCGTGATGCAATCCGAATGAGATGTAATGCAGCTTTGAAGCTCGAGCTTCGCCCACTGCAAACACTGTGTCGAGCCTGTGGAAATGGCGCTAGAGTGTCTCTGAAAGAATTCCTTCCTCGGGCTCTCTTCTTCAATTCCGGCTGGAGCTATAAAACCGATCGCTGGCGAAGTCAGCTCTAAAGCATTGCTGTAGATTGGGCAACATACATACCATTCCGCCTCTCGCCCTCGCCACGAAAGCTTCAACGACAATATTGTCCCCGGAAACAGCTTTGCAAGCCAGGAATGGAAGGCACTTGCTGAAGCTCGGATAGGTGGGATCAATCTTTCGCATACCGCAAGTAAATTGACAAGATCTTATCTCGTCAATTTGCTCGATTGACGGCATCTGAGCTGGCTTTTCGCCGTAATGACCCGGCACCGAATTGTAACCTGCTTGCCACCACAGGGCATCCATCATCAGATCACACAAGTGACAGCCTGACTCCACTGATTGAATAAGCTCCAGACACGTTGCGACGTGAGGCACCTGCAGCCGTTCCTCGCCACCGTGGATCTGCCAGCCTTTAAGGCCATCTTTTGCTATCGAGTCGCCGCACACAAGCGCTCGATGAAGATCAGCTATGCCAGTGCAGAAGCGACACAAGCTGTGAAGCTCAACTGTGGCCTCAGGATCGAGGTCATCGGGAACAGGCAATTCCATCCCGTCGGCGTACAGGGGAACTCTTTTTGGCCTCGAGGACGAAGCCATGAAGTCGTTGTAGACGCAGGAACATTTGCTGTTGAATGGCTATCAGCTGAACGGTGTGATGAAGTACAAAAACGAAAGCAGTGTCATGCAGCGGGAACTACGTCTCGCTAATGCAAGGCTCAAAGATCTCCATCCCATCTGTCAAAGCTGGCAGCACGATATTGGTCACATAAATGTCGCAGGAACAAAGTGCAGGATCGTCAAAGAAACGTGCCTACGTGTTGAAATCTCTTCTCACCGAGTCCAGGATCCACGTTCTCAATCTTGCGAAAAGTAATCACGTTGCGGATCAATCTCCGGCATGAGATTGACGTTGATCCGATTTGTATGGTGACGTTGCCGTTCACGAGCTGTTTCTTGTCGTGACAGGGCTGTCTTACAAGGGTGCGCTGCTAGGTTGCGGGTGGGTCCTCTCCTCGGACGACAATCAATTCCAAGTTAATTCCACCAAGCCCAAGATAATCGCAGATACCCAACGCCGCATCGTACGACTTTTTGTTCCTGCAGCTGGAAGGAGACGCACGCTCGACGATTCTCCAAAGCTGGCGACGATACGAGGCACGCCGAGAAGACGCATCGTAGCTGCCGCCAGGGAGAGCTAGCACGATATCCGTACAAACAGCTGCGAGCGAGCGGCCTTGAGGGCCGTCAAAGGCCTGCAAAGCGGCTTTGCACCTTTTCGCACGCTTGTTGCTGGATTGAGGTCGAGTAAGAGGAGATATGGCGTGGTGTGAGGGTTTGTTTGCGTGGTGCGGGTGCGGTGGTGAGTTGTGGACGGCTGTATGCTTGGGGGAGAAGGAATGTTGCTGACGACGATGGGGATGCAGGACGCTCGAAAGATAGTTTGTATGAGCCAGGTAAGCGATGCGCTTGAGATGGTCAATGCAAGAGCTTGGGATAGTGTTATCGCATTGACGATGGAGAGGTTAGAGCTGAGGACGGGAAGCTAACATGTCTCACAGTGCTCGCAGACTCGGAACGAGATGCTGTCTCGGAGCTGCTTGGTGAGCATATCCAATCCTTCTTTTTTATGGCTGCTAATTTGTGCACAGGCTACCTCGAGAATGTATGGTACCATCTTTCGGTTGTTGACTCCTGCTCCGCTCGCTCCCCGATACTGATCACACTCATCTCATTCACCTGCCATACCTCATTCTACCACCAAGTCATGCTAACGATGATATAGCGCGCCGAAACAGACTTCTTCAGCGGCGCACCGCTCGAAGCTCTAACAACACTAGTATACTCCGACAACACCGACCTTCAACGGAGCGCCTCGCTCACCTTCGCCGAAATCACCGAACGCGATGTCCGCGAAGTCGGCCGCGACACTCTCGACCCCATCCTCTTCCTCCTCCAGAACAGCGACACAGAAGTCCAGCGTGCAGCGTCAGCAGCTCTGGGCAATCTCGCCGTCAACACCGAGAACAAAGTCAAGATCGTGGAGCTTGGCGGTCTGATACCGCTTATCAAGCAGATGAATAGCCCGAATGTTGAGGTGCAATGTAATGCTGTGGGATGCATCACGAATTTGGCTACGCACGAGGAGAACAAGGCGAAGATAGCGAAGAGCGGTGCGCTGGGACCATTGACGAGACTGGCGAAGAGCAAGGATATGAGGGTGCAGAGGAATGCCACGGGCGCGCTGTTGAACATGACACACTCGGACGAGAATAGGCAACACCTCGTAGCTGCGGGCGCGATACCAGTACTCGTCGCATTACTCCAAAGCCCAGATGTGGATGTGCAGTACTACTGCACAACTGCACTCAGCAACATCGCCGTGGACGCCGTGAACAGAAAGCGACTCGCGCAGACGGAATCTCGACTTGTCCACTCCCTCGTCACACTCATGGACTCACCTAGTCCGAAGGTGCAATGCCAGTCTGCACTTGCACTTCGCAATCTCGCCTCAGACGAACGCTACCAACTCGAGATCGTACGATCGAAAGGCCTCGCTCCTCTTCTCCGGCTTCTCAAGTCATCCTACCTACCTCTGGTCCTCAGCGCTGTAGCATGCGTCAGAAACATCTCCATACATCCCTCGAACGAGTCACCCATCATCGAAGCAGGATTTCTTACACCACTAGTGGAGCTACTGGGCAGCACAGAGAACGAGGAGATCCAGTGCCATGCTATTAGCACGCTGAGGAATTTGGCTGCAAGCAGCGACCGGAATAAAGAGCTGGTATTGCAAGCAGGCGCAGTGAAGAAGTGCATGGAGCTTATATTGAGCGTGCCGTTGGCTGTGCAAGGCGAGATGACCGCTGCGATCGCTGTGCTTGCACTTAGCGACGAGCTGAAGAGTCGACTACTGGAATTGGGTGTTCTGGCTGTCCTGGTTCAGCTCACAGAGAGTGAGGGTGTGGAAGTCAGAGGGAACAGCGCCGCGGCTGTGGGCAACCTCAGCTCAAAAGGCAAGAGATCAACAACACTTTATGGTTCAAGAGATGCTAACACAATAACAGTCGGCGACTACACCCCCTTCCTAACCCACTGGTCCACCCCTCACGGCGGCATCCAAGGCTACCTAACCCGCTTCCTCGCCTCCGGCGACGCAACCTTCCAACACATCGCCATCTGGACGCTCCTCCAACTCATCGAATCCGAGTTCCCACCCCTAATACAGAAAATCAAGGACTCACCGGACATTGTGCGCATGGTCCAGCGGATTGAGGAGAGAGGCGTGGAGGAGGGCAGTGATGCTGAGGACTCGGGGGCGTATAGTGATGAGGAGGGTAGTGGTGAGCAGGAGGTTGTTGGCTTGGCGCGGCGGAGTCTGGAGTTGTTGGGTGTTTTGGAGGAGGGGAGTTTGAGTGGGAGGAGTGCGGAGGGTGGGAGGACGCTTGTTGATGGGTAGTTGCTTTGGATTGGAGAGGTGCGAAAGCGGTGTTTTCTCATTAGAAGAATGCTTTGCGCTGGCGTTTTGTGGCGTTTCTTCCGGAACAATTGTCCGAACCGGATCGACCGGAGGGTCAGAAACATGAAGCATGTGCTCTCTTGGGTCGATTGGAGGGGATTTACACGCGCTGGACCGGGATCGTTTGGGATGGGTATTGAAATTGGCTTTTGTTGTTCATGTATACCACACCGACCATACTGCACTGCGCAGCACAGCACACGTCTCTTGTAATTGCACGCGCTATATTCACACTTGGAGTCTTTTTACATTGGAAACGCCAGGGAAGCGTGGACTGATGGTGGGGATTGGAAGTAGTAGGATAGAGGAATTCGATGTGTGCAGTCCTTGATTGTGTGGTCCTTGTTCTCTGACACTGATCTTCACACACATCTCAGCCTGCTCCGCTGGAAAGAACGAAGTTGAGAAAATTGCAAGAGCCGAGATGCCAGCTTTAGCCAGCCTTCTTAGTCAGGATGATCTTGCACTCGTAGCCTCCGTCCTCGTGGACGAGAACGCATCCATTCTCGAAGGTCTGGATAGCTTGAGACATGGTGTGTATATGGAACTGCTGGAGCTTCAGTATACCAGCGGGATTCGTGGGTACGTTGAAGCCGGGCGGTACCAATGGAACTCGTGTGGGTTGCTGAGGTTGGTACGGTCCGGATTGGTAAGGTCGCAGTGATTGATGGGGCGAGGCTTGGTAGATGCGTGGCTGTAGATGCGCGTTGGCGAGCTGGTTGGCCTGTGATTGGGGTACTGTCGTTGGGGTCTGAGGAACCGTCGAGGGCTCTGACCATGAGGCTGTGATGCCATGGGCTGATCCTGAGCCTGAGGCAGCGATGGAGCTTCCGCTCCTGCCTGTGATGGCAGCTCGGCGCGTTGAGATGGAGAAGGCGCGTTCCCTTTCGGCAGGAGCGATCCCGGCGGTTGCGACTGCATCTCTGGAAGCTCGTGGGGAGGTACTGTGACGTCGTCCACCAGACTCCGAGCGAGTGAATGGATCTTCGCTCGAAGGTTAACAGCTGGCTGAGTCTCTGGTGCAGCATCGTCCTCAATGACGATAGCGTCTTTGGAGAGGAGGCGTTTGGGTGGCGACTCATGTTTGCTGCCACCGCTCAACTGGCGTTTTGGTTGCTCATTATTGGAGGGAGTGCCGGGAGCATAGGACGCGGTCGCCTCTTCTGTTGCTTGAGAATCGTCTTCCCCGGCATAACCTTCTTCACCTTCTTCCTGTGGGTCAGGCGATTCGGAGACATCTGAATGGGAGTCCTCCGCACGCTTGTCCAGATCAATACCATGCTTCGCAAACCACACCTGGTTGAGTTCTTTCCACTCTTCCCAGCTCATCAACGTCTCGCCCTCAGCCTCCAACGCCTCTCTGAAAGTCACGTCGACGTCCCTCGGCATAGGCAAGGGATATGCAGTCGAGCTGAACGTGCCGAAGGACTGCTTGACATTTGATTTCAGGTAGGATAGTGGAGCCGTCATTGTCCAGCTCTCTTTGTCGACTTTGGCGATGACCCCGAAGAACCAGTTGTCGACGGGCAAGATTCTGGCCGTCTTCATCGTGCTGTTCATGTCGTTGAGAAGTCTGGTGTTGTGACCCTTGAGGACAGAGGAGGAAAAAATCCCTGCGGCGACGAAGAACTTTGCGGCCTGTGTGATGGATTTGTTAGCAGTCTACGGGCGGGCGAAATGCACTCTGGTCAAGGAACGCACCCTAGCAGGCATGAACTCGTTGATGACACGATCCATGACTGTCTGTTTGGACTCGCCGGCGTTCTCAATGAACAGTGTCACGTCGCAATTCTGCCGTATGTAGTCCTCCAGGCCGTTGTGAAGCCACAAGGCGCACTTGAGGTTGCTCATGTTGTTGCGATGGAGCCTCTTTGGCGGGAGCACGATGTTGGGGTCCTTTGGCGCGCAGTCGGCGAAGAGGTAGAAGAGTTGGAGTTCTGCCATGGCTGTGGTATTGGGGTTGGTCGTTTGAAGTGGTGCTCATCGAGGTCATGAGCAGAATGAAGTGCCAGTGTGCAGTGTCAATTTTGGTCCTGTGTGTGGTTCGGAAGGGCTTGTTGTGGAGAAGTGACAGTGGCGTCATTTACCATATCGGCCTCATTGGTGACGTGTCCAAGCTCGCTTCCGATCTGCCTTTGATTTCGAAGGGGACATTACGATGTGGCAATGGTGCTTCAGAACACAGGCGTCTGGACGCGAGGGATACCCTGGATCCACGATGCACAGTGGTCTTGTAGCGAGTTCTTCAATGATTAGGAGATACTATACATGCGTCCTTATTCCTGAGGTGAAGCCGTGTCTATTTTGCACTGGTGTCTGGCTCTATGGTCGCATTGTCTTGCTTCTTTAATGCAGCGATATCATCGTTGATGACAGCAATCTCGGCGTCTACCCTCAGTAACTTGTCTTCAAGAACTTTCTTGTACTCCTCGTGCGAAAGATGCTTCACAGGGCTCCACTTCGATTGCATCGCCCTCTTCCAGAACGGACCCTGATCCTCGTCCCTCGCTGCCGCCGCAGGAGCAATCAACGACTCCGTATGTCTCCGATCCATGATTGAGTAACCCTTCTGGCCCAGGAAGCCAACAAGCGAGCCGACAAAGGTACCAGGGATGATGTTCGCTCGTCCTCGTGTGATGCCGCCTACAAGTGCTGCGGACAGACCTCCTGATGCGGCGCTGATGTATGACTTGGTCTGCTCGGTAATCTCAGGCTCCGTCCGGGTCTGGAGTATGGCACTGCGGAAGCCCCAGTATGTGCCGCCGAGAAGGGACCATTGGATGCTGGTGACTGTTGCCCATAAGACTGGGTGGGCGGATCTGAGTGTTCCTACTATGCCTCCGAAGAGCAGTCCAGCCGCGCCTAGCCATATAGTTAGACACATGAGCATACCATACGTACAGAAGGGTGACCATAGATGCAGTCACACCAAGTTTCAATCATATGTGTGACAGTTTTGATGGGGAGAAGCTTGAACGGCGAGCATACCTGATCCAGCACCCACACGCAGAGACGGCATCAAAATGCCATCGTCCGGCGGCCTCAAGACCCTCTGTTCCATCACGAAGCGATCGTACCCGTCCTCATTGATGAATGTTCACTCCTCGTATTCAAAGACACTCTCGAATGAACAATCACACTCTCGCATGCGTGATCTCCATACCCGGACCCTCGCAGACCCACGCTGAACCCCTGCTCCTCCTCATTCGGCCTAGCGGCAATCGCACCCGCTCAATAATTTGCACCGCACCGCAGCCGTTCAAGCGTACTCTGTCAACCTACAGACATCGAAACAACCACACACTCCGCGCACACGCACGCACAAGTAGAGGCACCTCAAACCTCTGCTTCTTCCCCACACAAAACTCCGGCACAGTCGCACGCGCCGCTCAAGTCCTCACCTGAGCCGAGCGCGAGAGCAGGACTGTCCTTTTTCACGCCGCAATCATGGGTGCGTGGTTTTTCTCTTTTCCCTCCTGGCCTGGGATGTAATTTTGCGCCCGCTTGGCCGGAGAGGGCGACGCATGCTATTCATTGTTGTTGGGAGGTTCATATGCTAATGTGGCTGCAGCGCCCAAAAAGCAGACCCAGAAGATGTCCCTTGGGGACTTTCTGGGCGATCAAAGTGAGTTGCGGCCTCTGCGCTACCGGTCAATTCCCGAAAAAATCGCCGACGATCCTACATTTGGTACAATGGATAATCGGAGGAAGAGACGGAATATGTGGCATGATGAGAGGTGTTCAAGGAAGCATGAGAGGCTGCGAGGGGTTGACCGGTCATGCATGATTGGCTTTGGTGGCATGAATTGCTGACGCCATATATAGCACTCGGATCATGGGCTGACGAGATGGAGGACATGCCGGTGACGAGTAAGCGATTCAATGGGGTCTAACACGCCCATGATGGTATGGCTAATATACTGGCAGCACCTGGCGGTTCCGGCTCTGGCTACGGTAGCGAGCGTCGTGCCTTTAGCAGCGCTCCCAGCTTCGGTGGCGATCGCGCAGGCGCATACGGTATGCAAGAGACTGGACATACGATGGAGCAAGGCATGCTGACCTCAATGGACAGACCGCGCTGCTGACCGTGGATTCGCTCGAATGGAGCCCCGCCCACAATTGCCTCTTCCCACCAAACCACCATATACCGCACATCTCGGCAACTTGCCATTCGATGCCACTAACCTAGACATTGAGGATTTCTTTGCAGGCTGCGAGGTCGCTAATGTGCGCATTGTCGAGGACAAGCTGGAGCGCAAGCCAAAGGGCTTCGGCTATGTTGAGTTCAGGTCGCTTGAGGGCCTCAAGAAGGCGCTTGACCTCAGCGGTACTCCGTTCAGAAATCGCGACATCCGAATTAGTGTCGCAGACCCACGTACGAGCGATGACATGTATACATATTTGACGTCACTGACTGTTGAGCAGCTAAGGACCGACCAGAGCAGCGCGAGCTGAACGACTGGACACGCAAGGGCCCTCTTCCAGACCTTCCAGGCGCACAACGCCGCCCATCAGAGCGAGGCTTCGGCGGCCGTGAGGGCGGTGGCTACGAAGCACCTCCAATGGAACGTGGTGGCAGCCGGCGAAGTAACTTCGGCGGCGACGACAAAGTCCGCGACTTCAGCAACTGGGAGCGCAAGGGACCATTGTCGCCTGTGCCCAATGCAGCGCCACAAGGACGCGAGCGAGAACCACGCACGAACGAGCCACGCGAGCGAAAGCTATCTCCATCATGGGGCGAAGGACGATCGCAAGACGGATCGCGGCCACCACGGAGAGAGTTCCAGGCACGTCCACCGCCAGTAGAGAGACAGCCAACTGCAGCAGAGCAGGATAACCAATGGAGAGCGAAGATGCGACCAGACGCACCGGCACAGTCGGCGAGTCCAACGCCAGACACAAGTGTGCCGAACTCACCTGCTCCTCAGCCAGCAGCTCCTGCCACAAGACCCAAGCTGAACCTTGCGAAGCGCACAGTGTCCGAGGCATTGTCGAATGATGCGACAACACCAGGAGGCGACGCGAAGGCTAGCCCATTCGGTGCTGCACGACCGGTCGATACTGCGGCAAAGGAGCGCGAGCTCACCGAGAAGCGCGAGCTTGCCATCCGGCAGAAGAAGGAAGCCGACGACAAAGCACGTGAAGAGAAGAAGGCACGCGAAGCAGCCTCAAAGGAAGCAGCAGACGCCGAGGAGGCCAACGGAGAAAAGAAAGAGAACGGAGACTCAAAGTACGAGATCCTCTCGCGCGAGACGGCCGAAGGCGAGGACGGCGACAAGGAAGGCGTCGATGCCGATGCGAACGGCGAGATCGTGGACGACAAGGCTGTCAAGCCACGCGAGTTTGTGCGCGAACCACCGAAGGGGCCGAGAGCTGAGCGTACGGGCGGTGGACGGGGCAATGCTGCGGAGTGGAGACGCAAGTCCTCGACGCAGGGCGCGCCTGCTTCGCCGAAGCCGGCTACCGAGGCGCTGGAGGATGATGGCTGGTCTACTGTCCCGGCTAAGCAGCGAGGTCGTGGCCGTGGCGGCGCTCGTGCGCTCGCTTCCTAGATGTGAGATCTAGCTTTCGAACGATGGGCGGCGAACGATCGAATGCTCCTTTCCTGCATCACGCGCATTACTCTGGCAACAGATTATGTCTCACTCATCTCATCTGGCGTTCGATAATCACACCGAGGACACTGGCGTTCTTTGTGTGGTTTGGATGCCTTGCTCGACCTCCCATCTCACCTCAACGTTTCCCATTGCTTCCAACGAGGCCTGTCATCGGCCTGCTTTTTGTCTGACAGCAAGCTTGTTGGGCGCTGGCGGATACACCAAAAGACTTTTGCCTAGCTCTTTTCTCAACTCGATCTCGCTGCATCTGCCGTGCTTGTGTTCGAGCAACGCACGCGGTCAATCCTCTGCTTGCATGTTTTCCTCGAACGGATTGTGTGCTGGGGCATGTAACGATGCGATACGATTAGCAAGTTGTTGTGGTGCTTGTTGCTTGTTGCTTGCCTCTAGTCGTGGTGGGAGGGATTGAAAGAGAGTACATTGAACAGTATATCATGAATAGAAGATTTTGAGATTTTGTGTGGTGCTTTACTTACCTGTGTTTCTAGGTGCGCTTTCGATAATTGGCACGAGAGGATGGTGGTCGTGTTGATGTGGTAAGGTTGGAGTAAGAGCTTGGATGGTTGTGGTGTTGCTGTTGCTGGTCTGCCTCGCTTTCTTCGTCTTCTCTTGTCATGTCTCACATACACGCTCTTCTCTCAGCATCGTCATTGCCCATCTCTTGTCAACCTCTTCAAACCTAGGTGCTCTCTAATCAGTGTTCGAGAGAATGGAGGTGCTGCTGGGAATGTGGTGGGAGCAAGAGCTTGAATGGTTAAGGTGTTGTTGCCGGTGGCCTGCCTCGCCGCTTCCGTTGTTGACTCACCTTACCTTCTTCGTTGTCCCCTATCACGATCTATACATATAGCCTTCTCTTATCATCGCCGTCGCCTCGCCTCAGCCGTCCCCGCTAGACATGGGTGCTCGCTGTTCAGTGTTCGAGGGAATGGCGGAAGGATTGCCGAGGCTACGGCGTGAGCCAGAGCTTGGATGGCCGTGCCGCTGTTGTCGCATCACTTCGCCTTCCTCGACCTCGCTTACCGTCAGCTATATACCAAGTCCTCTCACAGCGTGGTCATCGCCTACCCTTGCTACCTCTCCTAGCTGTCGGCCCTCGAGATGCTTTGTGCTCCAAGTCACTTCATCTCGGGCCTAAGGGTCACACTTCCACTTATACAAGACGTCACTCACCCGCCCGGCCATCGAACTCAGAAAATCACTTTTTCCAGAACCCACGGGCCACCCCGAAAGGTAACCTCTCCTGTGGCTGAGGCCGCCTGACCTAGCAAACATGCTCGAATATCACTTTCGAAGGGCTCACGGGCCACATCGAGGGGATAAGCGTCTTTATCCGAGAGAGCGCGGACCATCTCCCAGATGTGACCACGAGCTGGCCGTCCTTTACAAGGGCCTGGGGAACCTGCGACTTAATTTTTTTTCCCCTCTCATCGCCTTCGCGTTTTTGACGGTTAAGACAGCATCGCTCCAGTTGTGCTTGTACTCACCATCTTGAACGCTTTCTTCGCTTTAGACGTTTGGCAGCGTCTTCTCCAGTCTTTGCGCTCTCGGCATCTTTGGCGTTTTCGGCGTCTTCGGTGTCTTCAGCATTTCCGACGCGTCTTCAGATCCGTCTTCTTTCTCCCCAAGCGACAGCACCATTCTTGCGCGCTCACCTTCTTCCCACCACACAAATCACACCAGCGCGATGTCGAACCTAGGCAAGCGCGCTCGCGAAGAGGAGGAGTTCCCAGCTTGGGAAGCGCAGCAGGCCATGAGCGTCGCAGGTGCGCAAGACGCCGATTTCTCACTCCTTCGACAACAACGCATTCGGGTTCATGAACACGAATGGCTGGCTTGAGCAAGCCATGGCACAGTCTGACGCACATAGCAATCTTCCCGAGAACTTGGAGGACGTCCAGGACTTCACCAACTTCCAGGACTACGACAACGCCTGGACCAGTGCAATCGATCCCACACAATTCGACCTCTATCCGACACAGATGACAGCCGAGCCATCAGCCAAGCGTCGCAAGACGGCGCCATCAGAAGGCCAGATTTTGCACCTCTCCCCGCAGGTCGTTGCTGGCCAAGCCGGCAGCACGAGCACTTCGACCTTGCCTCCAAATCCAGCGCCGCAGCCAACGGAGGTCCAAGTCCAGCTCACACCGGATCCAAATGTCGTTACTCTGCCGGCACCACAGGCTGTGGCTACTTCTCATGGGGCAGTCCCATCTTCCTCCTCCAACTCCCCCACGCCTCCCGTCCCTGCGCACATGCAACCACGAGGCGCAACAAATTCTGCTGGTCTCGAGGCTGCGCGCCGCCATCTTAGCTCTCAGAAGTGGTATGGCATCCCACTGACGTTCGTACTCGATGTGGACGCCCTTTTCACAGAGCTTCGCGCCGCTGCCGACGATTTCACCCACGTGATGGATAAGGCAGCCATCACCAATCGCTTCTTCGCGAAGGATGGCAAGCCCGCCAAGATCACCTCCGAGCAAATCGACATTGCTTGCTACACCACCATTGTGAGTATCTGATCCCTCATCTAGTATTGCTTGTGCTGACCGTCCATAGGACCACGAGATTCGGGTCCACACACCGGAGATCGGTACCACCATGGAGGGTAAATCCGGTCCGACGACAGACCTGAAGGTGACCTGAAGGATGGCATGGCGGAGCGCCTGCATACCTTCACGGAGCGCCATGGCTTTATCTGCCAGACATTCCATGTAAGTTGTCCTTCAACATGCACTTGACTACCGCTGACAAAGTCTATAGGAGTCGAAGAAGACGATTCAGGACATCATCGATCGTCCGCACGATGTCCAGCGCCTGGTGGTTCTTGCGCCGGTGGCTTCGCTGAAGGTGCGCAATACCAATGCAAAGGGCAACGACCAGAAGGCGGAGGATATGTCCGAACTCAAGTCTAGTGCTCAGACGCCAGCGACAACGACGACTGCCACTGCTGCTGGTCCAGCTATCCCGGCTGTCAATGGGCCCTCAACTGTTGCGCCAGCTCCGACTCCAGCGCAGATCACTGGCCAGACTGGGACAAATGGAGAGAAGAAGCAGCGTAGAGTGCGACCTGGTCATAAACTGGTCAATGCCGCCCCTAATTCTGCTAGTGCGTCTTCTGCGGCTACCTCGACTGCGGCCACTCCTATGGCGACACCATCTGGCACTGCGGGTCTACCAGCGCCTGCCATCCAACACCCTGCTCAGCCTGGTCGTCGTGCGCCAGCTCAAGCGGCTCGTACATCTGCGCAGGCCACTCCTGCACCGACTCCATCCGCTCGGGCTCCAACTGCCGTGCAGACCTCTGCAGGCCCATCATCTTCTAGCGGCCCTGCACCGACCTCGGTCCCCGCAGGCCCCTCACACCACATTCATCCTCCACCACTGCCTCAGCCGTTTCCAGTCACTAACTACACGCCTGTCTCCGCGGCAAATGGCAACGTCCACCGTCCGTTCATTTACAATCATACGCAAGGGCCAATCACGTATCAAGCTACACCAACATACTACATGCCTGCGGCGCAGGGTCATGGGCCTCAGGGAACTGCTCGCTATCTCCCGCACGCTCGATCATCAATGCATCCGGCACCTCATCACTTTATGCCCACGGCACAGGGCACGGCGCCTCCTGCAGCTCCTCGAGTGAGCCAGCAGACCTCAACTCCGCGCCCCAATCCAGCGATGTACAACAACATGTACAATGCTCCCAACACGCAACACACGAGTGCTATGCCATCCGGCAGCTACTCAACTTCGCCGACTTACTCAACTCCATCAACGATGGCGCATGACGCAGCACAGACCAACGACGGGGTGCATGGCAACGCTGGCTTGAATGGCGGTGTCAGCAACACTGATCAGTTTTGGGCGCAATTCGGTGTGTACTCCGGATTTCCTCAAGACTCTCATCACACGACGCCACAGCCAGCCGACACAAATGCGGATCTGGCTGAGGAAGAGCAGGATAAGTGAAGATGTTCTATTTGTGTATTGGCGGGCTTTTTGTTCTGGTTTTGTTTGAAGGCTTCTGGGCGGTATTTGTGTAAAGGTCGACGATGGCGATTTTAGCTTACTGGTGATTAGCGATACGGCGCACGCAGGTTCATCTGAGAGAATCATTCTGGTCGAAGTGTGGCAGGATTATGGTCAGGCGGCCATTGCGATTGATATTTGTGGTGTTATAGAACGGCCGGAATGGACATCAAGGTATGATTGGCCACCATTTCATCGAGTACACTGAAGTTTATTACACCCAATTGTTCCAGACTATCTTTCTTTTCCAATCGCTGGAAAAAGTGGCCAACTTTTAGTACATGTGATGTTGTCTTTCGCTTACATCCCATTACAAGATCCGAAGGAGAGCCCCTTCAATTCGTTGGAGACCAAGGATTGTCCATCTTGTAGACGAGCGGAAACTCACCGGCATTGGGAGATGGACATCAATGACACTCACTTCTCTCAATCACGCTCTCTAAAGTCGACTCTCGGTGCGTTGGGCCATGCTCGCTACGGTATTCTCGGACGTAGTGCTGCGATCGGAGAAGAGCAACTCCTGTCCAGCATGGTACTTCGCATCGGCTGTTATTACGCAACACGATTATTCCACGGTCGGCCGGGAACTCGTGGTGATCTGATCTCGAGCCGTGCTTGAGTTCCCTGTTGGATGCTTTCGATGTATTCTTCTGCCAGAATTGGACCAGTAAGGTGTGAACCTGCTTGGACTAACAGTTGGATATGCTAATCTGTAGAAAATCACTCGAGCGTATCATAGGCGCCTTCTAAGCGGCTGTCCCGACTCGTTTCGAATCGATAAGTGTAGACTCGCTCATCTTTTTGACCAAGCGACAGCCTTTTTTCTATCTTACGCAGGCCTTGATACTTGTCTTTTGCTGCTCCACACAATATTGCTGTAGCTGAACCTCCAGTTCGAGGTCCAGGTTGATGGTCGCCACTTCCATTGTCTGCTATACCACGAGTCGTTTCTCGTCTTGCGCTCCTTTCAGGTCCTTGTCGGACATCGAAAAGTCACCGTCCTATCCGTTCACGAGCCACTAGGCTGAAGGCTTTCTTGTTCTGGTGCCAAATAAATCCTGTCTCCCTCCTTCCTATCTACTCACCAACGACCGAAGTCTTCCTGCATCGCTGAGCATCATTCCTTCTTGGCGAAGTTGCCATCAATCGCATAGCTCCATTCTCTGCCGGCTCAATCCATTCCGGTTCGGCCACATTCGAAGACACAGTCTTTATTAACTTCGTTTCAGCGATCCAGCGAGCAAATTCACTACGTCGAATCTTGGCAAGCATATCCGCGACGAATCCAAGAACCATGGAAATCGTCATCAAGATCATGCTGACGCTGACTCAGCCCCTCAGCATCGCCCTGACGCTGCACAAGACGTCCAGGTCGATTCCTCCTCGCATGAGCACGACATTCCATGGCCTGGACTTCCGATGTCAGTAGCTCCACAGCCATCAGCATTCTTTGCCAGCAATGATGAGAGCGGAACTAACGCACCGACCTTGGCGGAGACTACTCTTTAGTCAACCTGCCTTCGAGACGCGTCCTCCACTCCAGAAGCGGGCGAAAATCGAACACACATCTCAGACAGCACAAGCTCTTATTTTAGATACGAGGGAGCAGGATGCTGCACGCTCGCATCTTGAGGCCATGCTCAAGCTGGCTTCTCCAGCGCCATGGCTGTTTCCTGTTCAGCTTTTGGGAGATGCTTCCAACGAGCCCACACATCATCTTGCCGCATTGGCGACCCCACAAGCAACGCAAACCGTACCAGGCTTGCCCTTGTCCAAGGCCAAAGCTATGCCAGCAGCGGAGGTCACAAGCGTGAAGCCTGCGCGAACGACGCAATTGCCACCATTAAGCGGACCGGCCACGGCGCACATCCAGACAAGCGCTACACAAATTTCCGCGGGCCTCGCCAGAGCTCGCAGTCGCTTCTGCTCCACGAAATGGCATGGCGTGCCTCCGAAATCAATACCTGACATTGATGCTATCTTCAAGACACTACGCCAGGAGGCCGGTGATTTCGGCGCATTCATTGACAATGACGCTGCCACTGTTCGTTTTAAGAAAGGTGGAGATATCACTTCTCAGGACCTCGATGATACTTGCTACTTGCTGCTTGACCGCGGTCAGTACATTTCGCAGCCATGACATGACGAGAGTCGCTAATTATACTAACAGGATCGCATCAAACGCCTTCATGATCCTCTACTCGGTACCGCGATGACCGGCAAATCTGATCCGACGTCCGTAGGCAAGGTCAAGCAGGAGCGAAATTGGACCATCGAAGAGCGCATCAAGCATGTGGGCACCACTCTGAAGGTAGGTCTGCCAGTCCAAGCAGAACAAAGCACGTGCTGACTGAAGAATTAGACGTCCAAGAAGACTCTGCAGTACTGCCAAGATCGTTCGCACGACATTAAGCGAATCGTTGTGCTTGCGCCTGTGGATGCGCTCAAGACCAAGCCCAATACTGCCAAAAAAAAAAACGGCCCGAAGCGATCCCAAACGCAGGCATTGAAAGACGGCGAGGAGATCGAGGACGATGACGAGGAGGGTTAGGCTACCGCCGTCACTTCACTCAATGGCGGTGTCGCTCCTCAACTCGCTACAAATACTATGCAAGATGCCCAAGCGGCTTCTGGGAAGGCCAAGGAGGCGGCATCGAAGAAGCATATCACCGCCCCCACACCGAGCTCCGCGCGATGCTGTTGCCGCTGCGTCGCCTTCACCAGCATCAACTGCGATGACTGCTCCATCTCCAGTCCTCCAGGGCTCGGTCTCACAGGCTACTACATCTCAGCAGCCTCCGATTCTCGTGACGCCTACTGCTGCTCCTCATGGCCAGCATCAACATCTCCAGGCAACGGCTGAGGAGCGCCGTCTCTTTAGGGAGCTGCAGCAAGCCGCACGGCCTCCATCTCCAGATTAGACGAACAAAGGGACGCAGGAGATTGGTTGCATGAAACATCCGGGTTGCATTCGGTCTGACACTGGCGTCAAAGATGAACGACGGCGCCCTTCATTCTATGATTGCAGCATTCTGTTCTCCGGATGCTTGGGTACGGTGTTGGTATGAGGTCTGGTGCGAACAAATTCTGCGTTTTATAAGCCTTTACTATGCGCTCACTAATTCAGACGGAATACATGTCAGGACGCTTTGTTTTATCTGCGTTAGTATGGTTTCTTTGTCGAATGTAAGCATTTCTGGCCTTTCAGCATGTTCACGGCACCGAATGCCTGCAGAAGTCCAATGCTAACAACTCAGCTTATACGAAGCAATGAACGCTATCTGATGTGTACGACGGACTTCGATTCTGCATACTGGAAGATCCGGATCCATTTCGAACGAGCCGCTGCACCGAGACAGTCTCTCACGATCCACTACTGGCTCAGTCATGGACGAAGTTCGCATTTCTGTAGACGACCTTCTGATGTCCTGTGGCCCTGAAGCTCACCAGCTTGATAAATAGGAGCCCCATCCGCCTCGACAACATCTGCTGTATTCGACCTATGCCTCACGATGCAAGCGGAATTGGTTCTTTTCTTCGCTTCCGCCGGCTTGATTCATAGATGGAGGTCGCTGACCGTCATACTGCTCCTCTAATTCATCCAGTGGAGCAATATATACAGCTTCCACTTCCCTCAACTTCCTTGCGACAGAAGTCCTCCGACTTCTGAGAACTGGCGAAGTGACTGTCTATCTCTTCAGCTACCTTCGGATCCTGGTCACAAATTCCTGTTGTTTGCCATTCGGCTTCACAGGTCACTGTCTGCCCATCGCGTCTACCTGGCAACCGTGTATTTTATGACGCAGCGACCTCGACGCCAGATCGACTATTGTTTTTTTTCTCTCATTTCCACCATTTCTCCTTCATTGTTGACAAAGCTCATCGCTCGCGACTTCTGCTCCTCTGCTCAGACTTTTCAGGCACAGCAGCATCCGCAACTTCGAAGCATTGTCAACAGCTTCGTTTTCAATTCTACTGGAGGACGACGCCCCCAATAACGCCCTTTCTAAGCTCTCTTCTCCGTTCACAAGCATGGAAGACAAGAAGTCCCCTCTCAAGCGACGCTTCGTCGAGGACGAGCCTGAACTCGAACCACCAGCACAGTTCTCGCGACAGTCAGCAATGCCGACAACCATGCAGAAGCTCGGCTTGGGGCATGATCTCAGCAACACCGCGCGCATCGCCTTTGGCTTCGCTCCCTCTCCGCTTCTAATGCCACGCGCTGGTGTTTTGAATACACTTCAGTCGACTAAGATGGAGAGCGACCCGCGAACCTGGGCTCTCGATAAAAACGAGTCAACTCCATTGTCTATGCATGCTGCTTTGGTCGGTTCACAACCACCGGCAAAGCGTCCCCGACTGCAGGCTCCTCCCTTCTCGCAGGAGCGTCAAGGCACAAGCGGTCCATTTTCCGGTAACGGTGATATGAGCGCCATTCCAGCTGGGAGCTTTGCACAGCCAAATCAACAGAGTCTCGCTCCTCATTATGGTTCACCACATACTATCAGCTCTTCCGGCTCCAGTACCTATGCGCATACCCCATACAGTTCACGCCCCTCTACGGCTGGCCTCAGTTCAGCAACTGCATCCACGACTCCAGACGTGCAACAGGCCTCTATTGTTGGCGCTGGATTGGGCTCGTCCAGCGTAGTTGCCAATGCCGTCGTTCCGCCTCCCACCCCCCAGACTGCAGCTGTACGTATTTCGCCCGGCCTTCTGGCAGCTTGGGCACGTCTCAACCCACAGAGCTGGCACGGCATACCGTACTTCGATGTCTACAATATCGACACTGTCAAACAGGAGCTTCACGAATCACTAGACGACTTCAGTGCGATCTACGATGCGAGAAGGCCATTCGACGATACCGCGAAGGTGATGACATGATCACCGATGAGCAGAAGGACGACGCTTGTTACCCGATCGCTGTGAGTTGCTTTTCACGATCAATGTAGATCAGAAGTTACTGATTGAGAGAAAAGGATGACATCTTCAACATCCACGATCGTAATGTTGGTACAACGAACAGGGGCAAGTCTGACCCCACTGAGTCGTCGGCTAAAGCGAAGAAGGAGCGCTTCTAGACACTAGAGCAGCGCAAGTATCACGCATGTTAAGCGCTGAAGGTACGCATACACTCTAGATCTGCTTAGACCTTACTAACGGGAAACATCAGCACCGCAAGAAGCTTCCACAGGACATTATCGACAAACCACAAGATGTCCAGCGACTCATCGTTCTCACACCGAAGGCCTGTCTTGCCGAGAGAGTGAAGAACATGAACATCAACGGTCTGAAGCGCCAGCATCGTGAGGCGGACCACATCGCTGCCACTGGTGCTCCGCGTCCTGTAGTGGTTGCCCGTCCCCGACAGCTGCGAGATGCGAGACTGCCAGGGCAGCAACCTACACTGCCAGCCAATGCGCAGCCACCGCAAGCACCACAGGCGCCGGCAGTCCCAGCAATGAGTGCACAAGCAGCCCTTGTGCAGCCAGCATCGGGACATGGGTTGATCCATTCTGTCGCCTCTTCTCAGTCAGCTGTGGCTCCATCGGTAGTGCCACTCACAGCTCCAACCGCGTCATCTTTGGCACCGCCACTTCCGCCTCAGCGGCCTACGCCCACACCACTGATCCTAGGTCAACTCAGTTCCCAGGTCCTGGGCCCCAACAACGCCCCAGATGTACCACTTGCTGGGTTCCATCTATTCCACCCAAGCGAGTATTTGAGCGCAGCCATGCATGTTCAAGAACCACAACACTGGCAACCTGATACCATGCAGTCGACGCTATACAATACCCATGGACAAGATGTGTACACCCATGGACTTGCTCAGCTACGAGGTGACACAGCCATGCCGGAGATTGACGACCTCTTCAATGAGCCTTCAGTGGACGATAATTTTTGGTCCGCGAGCATACTCCCGCCTACAATGTCCTTTGATCGTCACGCTCCAAACGATCTGAATCATGCAGCTTTGGGCAACACTACCGAAGGTCTCAACGAGCATGTCGGTGGTCCAGGCGATCACATGTAGAATCAGCAGATGATCAACAGACTACCTAGAGATAACTCATGCTGGAAGGTAAATTGGAAAGCACATGCTTTGTGCTCGGGGCGTAGAAACAAATTCTCATGAGTGTTGAGGGCTTAGTGCTGGCTTTTGCAAATCGATGGCACGATATGATATGTGACACGCATGAAGAATGGAAAACTTCTGGAGTTTCGAAACTCGTCTGGATGCACTGCTACCACTTCATGGGCGCTTCTCTTTGTATCGTGATCGTTCAAGAACTGCAATGGGATCAATAGCCATAGCTGATACTCACGACCTTTCCCGCACAGGCTGTTCGAACTCCATTTTTCGAGAAAGAATGTCGAACAGCATGGTGATGACGATCGCTGCGATCCACATTCCGTTTAGTGATTCTTACACTATAGCAAACCCCTTGCCTTGAGCCTCAAAGCCGTCGTTAAGGCGTATGCTTTGCCCATGCATGCTCTATCGTTGAAGGGCATATACATTCGTGGGCGCACTGGACACAAGCCCCATTGCCAGGATTTGAACCAATTGGGCTAGTCGTGCAAGCTAATCCCGTACTTGTTCCGCCACGTGTCAGGCTACGTATGTAGTGTTAGAAGATATTTGTGGTCGTAGTAAACCAAAGTCAAGGACGTGCCGAGTCCTCGATGCTTCATATTAACACTATCAGACGCATCGAGCCAGTGGAACAACGAGCGGAACACCCTCCTCGAAGATCGGCATGAAGCATCATGATTGTGGGATGGAACCCCTAAAACAAAGCGTCCACCTGTTCCAAGGCTGCAAATGTCGCAACTGCATGTCGCTCTCCCTGATGCAATGCTGACCGCGGAACGCCACTCACCATCGGCGTCACCGTGAAAATGCCGGTCGCCGAACGAGTACTGCTGTATGTTGCGTACCCAATGTCTAGAAATGACACACGTCAGTAGAAAACATCGACAGAGTCAAGTATTTGAGCGTTCGGAGTTCTGGGAATGGCCTGAAGCAGATGCTACTTACAGGAGGGGAGGGTTGTGTCCCAGTGTGAGACTCGAGCTCTGATTCCAACATCATACAGAAACGATTTGATTCGTTCATGTGGGAGGCTCCATCTGGATCCTTCTTTTTGCTACGTTGCTTGATTGGTCATATCCCCGCTGACCTAAACACGGCATCTTCCGTAGAGGAGTCTTGTCCGACCGAGCTCCGCGATCACATTCTACTTTCTCTTTCGGTCCTTGGCGATACAGAGCTGCCAGTCGGTCTAGACCATGAACTCGACAAGATCCCATGTCCCCGGATATGCTTGTCACGCCCAAGGGCTGCATTCGGTGACCACCTGAATGACGACGTCGCCGACCTGCAAGCTGCCTTCTCGGGAGCAGCATTCCTGCGAACCAATTACATTCCTTTCATTCGCTGGCCTCAGAGATTTAACCTTGCTCGTTCCTGTGTCGTGAACCAATTTTGCCAGATACTGGACGCCGTAGACTGAATCATGCCACGATCACGCCGAAGCTGAAGGAGATCGAGTCTCTTCTTGTGCATTCTCGGGGAGATGCGAAATGTGGCACTCATTGACCGCTGTGAATCACGTTGTATTCGAATGCGGTGGGAGCTAAATCACAAAAGACAAAGGATCCCATCTGCCAGCTTAGTTGGAGGCTTATATAACAGCGATTGGCGCTGCAGTTGGCATTCCTTTCGAGAGCTCAATATCAACCATAGAGAAATTGAACTATCGGTCAGAAGGTCGACTCCGAATCACCGCTTTCCGGGCGCGGCATCATCCGCACCACCATCATTTGGCCGCACAAAATACGAGTCACAATCGATATGGCAGACTCTCTCGTCGGCTTGACACGTGAATACCAGACACATCTCGACCAAAGGTCCATTCACATACCCAGTGCCATGTCAACTTGCCAAGGACAATTCGACATGTACATGCAGCCATGGGCCGTCAATGACTACTTCGACACCATCAACATGGACTCAATCCCCGAAGGTCTCTGGTCTGCATACATTCCAGCGGCCCAAAACAGCTACGAGTACGCTACAGACATCTCTGATCTATCCCAACTCGACTACCTCTCAGAGACAAACACTACCGCAGACCTGAGATCGCATACACAGGAGATTACAGATCTGCCCCTCTCTCCGCCACCAACGCCTTCTGCGAGTACAGCTTCGACACCAGCTAAAGTCAGCAAGAAGCGCGGTAGGCCCCCCTGCCCTGCACAGCGCAAGACCCACAACGAAATTGAAGCACGCTATCGAGGTACGATCAATGCTGCTATCAAGGCGCTGCAGCAGGTGGTGCCACAAATGACAACGCCAGATGGTACAACCATTGACGAAGGGAAGAGGCCAATCATGAGTAAGGCTGCTGTCATGATTGGTGCTGCATCGTATATCAAGCACCTTGAAGAGGAGCATCGGCGGTTGATGGAGGAGAACAAGTTCTTGCGCACTACGATCTTGGAGAATCAATTGCTTCTGACAGGCAAAACATCCACAAACAGAATGACGATTACAGATGTTTTGGGCTAACTCTCGTTGTCTGCTAAACTTGATTTGTAGCTTGCTAGCAAGGAGTAGCCCAAACGAGTGGTCTGGAATCACGCAGTGCCCACGTAATCCATGTATCATAGACAATTGTTTGGTTCCTTCGATAGATACCTCGCATCGGAGATGTCTCCAACTCAGTGTTTGTCCGGCGTTAAATCAAGCATGTAGACGACCTGGGCATTGGCCGCTCTGGCGCAAGTTCGTGTCCATCATTTCTCGCGCCAGTACTGTGGAACATACTGAACAGCAATCTGTCAAGACATTTGTTCCAATAGCCATTCTGGTCACTTCGAAAAGATGATGATGACCATCTGGTTATGATTATCTGAAGAAAAGTATCGACCATACCAAAGGACAGCTTGCTTAACAAATTCGGTCATCATTGGGACCCCCAATCAAATTGCTGATTCTTGGACATAGCCAGCTGAACGCCCACTTAGGTGTAAACGAAAGGATGTGGCTGAACCTTGACTTCATGCTGCTGTCCTTCATGAGCACCGTCATTCTTGTTCACGGTGATCTCAAGTACACCGTTGCGTAGGTGTGCGGTCATACTTTCACGGTCTATGTCAACATAGAAGTAGAAAGCACGCTTCAGCTTACCCAGCTGGCGTTCCTTGACTAGGGAGTGCGCGAGATGATGTGGAGCTTCCTTCTTTGGCTTAGCAGCAGCAACCGGGACATCTCCCTCGCTCTTTGTCTTGTCAGCAAGTTCTCCAACTTGACCGCTACTTTCCTCGCCAGCTGCAGACTTGAGTTGCAGCTCCTCGGCAGCGGTTTTCTGTTGGGCAAGTGCCTCCTCTTCTTCGGGCAAGGAGCGGGCCTTTAACTCGAATTGGGCATACAGCGTGCGAGAGTTCGTCCATCTGAGCTGGATCTCGTCTTCGGAGCCAATTCCTGGTACTTCCACATCAATGTAGACTGATGATCCAGGGTTAGTGAAATGAAACCATTACGGATGGCTGTGATGGCCGACATACAGTTCTTCAGCGTCTCGCGGACATCAGCCCGAGGCTGTGGCCAAGCGTCTTTCCATAGATCGTGCAATGCTTGTCCGACCTTGTGTCGAGTGTCATGCAGTGGGCCATGATGCTCAGGGAAGGTCGAGTTCAGGAAGGTAATGTGATGCTCTGGCGGATAATAGTAATACGGATAGTCTGAATCGAGAACCATCTGGTCAGCTTTGATAGGGTGGCAATCGTCTTTGCTATGCATTTCGTTGCACTTACTGCAGGCACTGTTAGCTTGGCTCCATCAATTTTGTTAATGGGCATGGTCTGTTCTACTTACCAGTAAGGATAGGCCATTGTTCTGATAACGCTCACGTTGGGCTGTTTCGAATTGATCGATCGGAAAGTATCTGTATCAGCGAAGATATAAATCAAAAGTTATGATCTAGTTGTTGATACCGGCAACGGTGCTGCCTCCTTATTTATAGCTTTACCCTACCCAACGACATCCTACCTGGTACTCGTCGCTCATTCCCAACTCCGAACATCGTCCATATTGCCACAAGCGCAGCAACGTGTCAACTGATCATGTAGTGTTCCAATGGCATGTTGCGAAAGTCCCAGACTGTCCTGTTATTCATGTTTGAGAGGCGCGGTTGCCGTGACCGAAGCCAGGAATAATCACACCATATGCGATGGGACCAGCCAATCACAGGAGGTCTCTCGGCACGACTCCGACCTAAGGGCCTAGAACGGCGACCTACTCTCCTACCACACCACGAGACTTTAGGAACTTCGCAGTCAGTCACAACCATGGATGTCTCTCCGAATACGAGCTTTGCCACGGGGCTAAAGTCGCTCAGGGAAACGCGAGCAACATCACTCCATCGTCTCCATGACGTTACGGCACGGATTCAACACGCGAGAGAGGCTCATGATGCTATTGCTTTGCCGCAAAAGCTGCCGAGATGAAGGGCTCTTCGATTGACATAAATGATGCGGACGAAGGCGGATGTACAGAGCTACGGCTTTTCGAGAAAAACTATCATCACGTATGTTCAGCATGAGCGACTCGCGCGACAGCAAACAATGTGGGGATGCTGAGAGGAAGGAGAAGCTTGGAGAAGGCAAGGGTCATCTCCGACCTGCCCGTTGCAAAGATCCGATTACGATGCCAGCCTCGGGCTGTCCCCACGAGCACCGATGCGAGAAGACCCCAGCGCCAGCGCGTCCAACAATGAGATCTCCATGGCTCACGTCGGAATTGAGTACCGCAGCAGGACACAAATCAGATGTGGTCCCAGAAGCTTATCAACGGCAGGAGGTACGCGTAGTTCCCAAATTCTTACTCACGTGGCTAATTTTCGAAAGACATCCGGCACAGATACTGGAAACAGGGCTGGAGATGAGACAAGCATGAGCAGTTCTAAACGCTGGACAGCACATTTTCCGCAATGGAATCCATCGTGTTGCGATTGTCTTGCCGAACAGTACAAGCATGGAGTATACACGAGGAACGGCATGCTCCGTGACGAAGCAGTTGGCATTTGCGATCCGTGGGGTTTCTCTAGTGCAGCTCCTTCAAGAGTTGCCAGTCCGAAGCCTGGGACATGATGAATGTGGTACAGAGCGTTTGGAATTTCGATGGCAGCCAGGTAACGATTAGTTGACCTTTGCTCAATGAAGAGGGAAACCCAGGCTCTCTTGGTCTTGGTACGTGTGCTGTCTTTCCAAAACAGTCCTGCCATGCACACGACAGGGCGACAGACGCCACTTAATCATATGCACGAATGGCGGGATATGCATCACGTGACTTTGTACAAGAATGACATCGGCTCGTTCGTTTAGTGGAAAATATGAAAAGGAGATCTAGGTACCTGCTCTCATGAGAGCCTTGTCGAATTTTATTACAGATGCATGCAGATTGCTGACTTCGAAGTTGGGCTGCGTTGCTGCGCCTCGCCGCACAGCCTCCAGTGTATATCAAATGAAGCCTCAGCCGCCATAGCCTTCCGAACCTTGTGCTGGCAATTTCCCTGCACTCTTATGTCTTTGCATGGGCGAAATCAGATGGCTCCATGGCTTCAAAATTTCGATCGAACGTGAATCGCTACTCGACTCTCGACACGACCAAAGAACAGATCAGGCTGCTTGCGTTCACAGAAGACGGAATCAGCCTCGAGACGCACGATATAGCCTCCTGTCCAAGATACATAGCGTTGAGCTATTCATGGGGAGAGGAGGATCCCAGCACCGATTGCAAGATCGTGGTTAACGGCAACGCGTTCCAGGTGAGGCGAAATTTGTACCAGGCTTTGAAAGCACTGAAAAACCGAGTCACGAGGCCAGAACGCAGAGATAAACTGGTCCCCGCAAGATTGAACCTCGTACAGTCAATCAAGCCACGAACGGCCTATGTCTGGGCAGACGCTATGTGCATCAACCAGGAAAATGTCAACGAGCGCAATCATCAGGTACAAATGATGAGCAAGATCTACTCCCAAGCCACGTCCGTGTGGGTCTGGCTGGGAGAGCAGTGCAGGAACGCTCTCGAAATTCTACAACAGGAGAAGTGGGACACGAATGCGCTTGACCCATTCTTTCACGCTGACTACTGGCTGCGTCTCTGGACTGTGCAGGAGTTTGAGCTTGCGAAAGAAATTGTGTTCATGGCAGGAGATGTTGCGATTGGTCTGAAGGCAGCTGTACAAAGACTGGAGTATATGAGTATCGTTCCGAAGGGGCGGATCTTGATAGACCGAGGAATATGCGCGACGCCTTGGGAAGGTGAAGAAATCTCAGCGAAGCGATATCGAATCATGGAGAGACTGCGTACCAGAGGTCAGCATCGGAATTTGCATTTAACCACTTTGGTGTTTCGATACAATACTATGCAATGTGCAGACCCAAGGGACACCATATACGGATTACTCGGACTCGCCGCGCAAGACCCGAATACGTCAATGTTGACTGCAGATTACTCTTTGTCGCCACAGGAACTTTGCGAAGTGCTTAAGCAGCATGACATCGAGTCCTGGAGGATAGCGCCATCTCTCCGGAGTGCTGCACACGCAAGCCTTTTCGAGCCCTCACACGACTCTGGAAAAGACTCTTTTTTCACAGCCGACCTGTCAGACACATCACTTCCAACCCTAATCGAATGTTTGTCTTGCAGACCATTAATCGATGCCGTCGAGTTGGCTCGCAAAGTCGAGCGAGAGTTCAGGCATCCTGATCTGCACTCCAACTACGAGTTTCAGACCGAGATGCTGCTCCGAGATCAGGTACGGCTTATCCGTCTTATGCTCGAAATTCGTGGCCGAGCGGTTCGGAATGGACCCGCAATCCCCCAGTTGGAACAGCAGATGCTACTTCTGATCGGCCGGATACTGAAGAGCACTGGCCGGATCCTGGCTGAAGCTCAGACCATCGAGGATATCAGCGCCAGTCGTATTCGCCTCAAGTATCAGCGACAGTCCGAAATTGCTCAGGAATGTCTCTCGGAACCTCTAACGTTAGACAATGTGCCACTCGGAACTGCTGTGGATCTCGAGGACACGAACAAGCCGGCTGCGGAGATCAGGGAAGGCGAGTATGATGCGCTCTGGTCTGGATGCGCTCTAGTCTCTGGTCAAGCTGCTAACTTATAGCAGCGTTCCACGATTCCACGAGTATCGAGTACTATATGTTGTTGGCCTGGAACCAGGCGTGAATTGCCCGACACCTCGTACTTTCTAATATGACACTGGAGATGCTCGGTCGGCACCTCACCACAAACAAGCCCTTGAGCAGATTCCTTGGTTCCCCTTTCAGCAACGCGAATAGCTCATTAGGAAGACAGAGCGCCTGAGATCTATGCAGATCTCCTCGGTCCCGCTTGTCACACTGCTGAGATCGAAGGGAGAAGATGGAAAGAGAGAAGCCACACTCTGAGGTGATATCCGGGTGAACCTCGGTCAGGCATGTTGAGACCAGCGACTGTCGCCTACGACCACGACAATCATCGAACAGAATTTCAGTCTTCGATTGAGAGACGGTAACGAAATCGTAGAGTGGGTTTCCCTATCAAGTCCACCGAAGCCGTATTTGCCACGGAGATGATCGACACCCACCTGTGACCTCCACACTCAAAGCGGCACCTCTACACCTGCGAGCACGTCCTCAACCACATCTTCCACGCCCAGACCCTCCAGATACGCCCTAACCGCCCCCTCCTCACTTCCCCACGCCATACTCCACTCATCCTCCACCTTCACCAACACCAGCCGATGCGGATACACCTTCCTCACCGCCAACTGCACAATCGCCGGCGTGATGTAATCCAGTCCATGTAGTGGCGCTAGGGCATGGACAAGCTTGTACAGATGCCGCGTGGCGTGCGGAGAGACGCCGCGGGCAAGCGCGCGGTGGTTACGTAGAAAGACGGTGAGGTTGTGCATGTAGGCTCGAATGTCTGGGTGGAGTTTTGTCTGGTTGGAGAGAGTGGTTAGGTGCGTCATGTCCTGTGATGATATGATGGCTTTGGCTGTGGTTGCGCGGTAGGATGTGCTGCGGAGAAATCCTGGTGTTGGTGGGCGCGAGCGGACTACGGAGCCGGTGGAGCCGTTGGTGTGGGCGTAAAAGTCGTCTTCTTCGGAAGAAGGTGTGTAGAAATGCGAGATGTGGAAGTGGTCGTCCTGCGTGGCAAGAGATTAGCATTTCCCGTCTTCACCGAATACTCGTATGCAGAGGAGACTCACAAGATGCACCACCATGCTCGGTCCGTTCTCTTCATCAACAGTGGCCGAGTTGAGTGCAATGAGTAGGAAGCGCTTGGGAGTTGTGTACATTGCTTTGCGCGTGTATATGCGGCCGCTGCGCATCAGCTGTGTGGCATACGGATCAGTGGTCTGCTCACCATGCGAGTTGTTCTGTTGAGCGGGCTTACCTCAAGTGCTTGATACTGGACTTGTACAGAGGCAGAATTCAGGTCTCGCACAATAACCACATCCGCAATCCTCCTCCCTTCTCCATCATTCCTCTCCATCCTGAAGCCATCCTCATTCCGAGATTCCTCCCTCCAGCATTCTTCATCAGGGATTAAGAGACCTTCGGCAAATGCATCAATCGTAGTCTCGGCATTGCAGCTCAAAGCCACACTCTGAATCTCAAATGTTCCACTGCATGTCGATTGCAATTCCTTTCCCGCGTTTGCGATATCTTCCTCTCCATCGGCTTCGATGATGCAGTGCTCACTGGAGATGAGGCAGAGCAGGATGGCGAGCGCTAAGTTTCCAAGCTCTTGCGCTTTCTCTATGATCGCTTGCGTGTCATTTTCCATCGAGCCCCCGCATCTCCATGAAGTAATCTGATATTGTTGGTCGGTGGTTGCGGTGACATGCACGTGCTTCGAGGTTGGGCACGATGAGGGTAGAATTAAGGAGCGAGGGGTGGACGGATATTATATGCCCCACTTTCCCTTAGTGATGGCTTACTACTCGGCCTTGCATCGACTTGTAACTCCGCAATGACGTTCCGATTGGATCGCGCGGGGAGCTTCCAATTGAACCACCACGAGCCTGAAGAGGTACAAGCCGCAAGCGTGGAAGTGCAAGCTCCACAGCACCGAACATGAGTAAGACGGAACGCGCCTTACATAAAGGAGAGCTTGCTTCCGCGTCTACTCTACGATAATACTTGATCACCTCGTCCTCTTACCATTGAGGGACATAGTCATGGCCGGAGAACAGAACCACGAGCTTGAAGCCGCAGTTGCGGCAGCAGTATGTCCACCACGCCTTGCCGTGCCAACCCAAGCAGGACCAAGAACATAGCAGGAACTAACTGCGCAGAGTTTGCGGCCGAGGGCAAGACGCCGGCCGACGAGGCACTCGAGGTATGTTCGCTCTCTCTCATACAAATGCTCATTGCATCATAACGACGCGGATATACGCTAACACCACACGTGTGCGCAGGTCGTCTTCGAAGACCAAAGCATCAAGCGTCGCAAGTCCTCCCTGATACCTGACGAAGCGCCCGACTGGAGCAAGCACAAGCAGAAGATGCACGAGCTCGCGCACCACAGTCACAACCACAGCCAGCATAATGGCGGACGACCGGGACACAGCAGGAAACTCACCAGCTGCTACGTGCACAGTATGTTGGAGGACCACCGCTCAGGCACGTACACGCCGCGCGAGTTCCCGGATAAGATGAGCGACAAGGACCCGCACGGCAAGATCACGAACGGTAGTCCGACAACGGAAACGCAGCACACTGAGTCTCGCCTCCTCACGAAGAAACAGCTCAGTGATATGGCGTTCGGTATACGCGAGCTGAGCAAGAAGCTGAGCCACGTGAAGCTGAAGCTGAATGTGCGCAATATCTTTGTGTTGACTAAGGCGCATGATGAGAGCTTGATTGGACACACGGCAGAGCTGACGGAATGGTTGCTCAAGAGTGAGAACGGATATACGGTCTGGGTGGAGGATAAGCTGGAGGAGGATGCGAAGTTTGGTGCGAAAGGGATACTGGAGAGAGGAGATGGTAAATTCGAGGGGCGCCTGAAGTACTGGGACAATGAATTGTGCAGAAGGAGACCGAATACATTCGATATTGTGCTTGGGGTATGCAGTACCATTCTTGTACAGAACGACCATCTAACGCATATATCAGCTCGGAGGCGACGGCACAGTCCTCTACGCCAGCTGGCTCTTCCAGCGCATCGTCCCGCCCGTCCTCGCCTTCAGCATGGGCTCCCTCGGCTTCCTCACCAAATTCGATTTCGAGCACTACTCGCAAACCATCTCGCGCGCGGCCTCGGACGGCGTCACCGTCTCCCTCCGCTTGCGCTTCGAAGGCACAGTCATGCGCTCGCAGGAACGCAAGGAGTGCGACGCAGACAAACCCCGCGATCTGGTTGAAGAACTCATCGGTGAAGAGGCAGAGGACCACCACACGCATAAACCTATTGGCACGAATAATGTCATGAATGAAGTTGTCATCGATCGCGGTCCGAATCCGACGATGTCTACTCTGGAAGTGTTTGGGGATAATGAGCACTTCACTACGATACAAGCCGATGGAATTGTAGTCGCCACGCCCACAGGATCCACGGCGTATAATCTGGCGGCGGGAGGGAGCCTGTGTCACCCTGAGAACCCCGTCATACTGCTCACAGCGATTTGCGCGCACACGCTTAGTTTCCGCCCGATCATCCTGCCAGATACAATGGTGTTGAGGGTAGGCGTGCCGTATGATGCTAGGGGGAGTAGTTGGGCAAGCTTTGATGGAAAGGAGAGGTGCGTTCACCATCCTAATGACTAACTGTTCTCGCAATTGACGGAGCTGACTTTGATGATAGAGTTGAATTACATCCCGGCGACTACGTTACTATCTCCGCGAGTCGGTATCCCTTCCCAAGCGTGCTACCGCTGGATAAGAAGAAAGAGGATTGGATCGACAGTATCTCACGGACGCTGAACTGGAACAGTCGGCAAAGGCAAAAGAAGTTTGATGAGAAGTAGAAAACAAGTTAGAGTCGTTGATGCTACAATAGCAGTCCTTGTTCAAGCCTGCTTACTTGCTGACTGCTTACTCTCCTGGTCTTTCTGCTGTGGCGGCCCTACAGCCGCTTTCTCACACTGGTTGCAGATGGTCGGAGTGAAGATGCTGATTTGGCGACCGCCGGGACGAATGATGGGTTTGATGGAGATTGTCTTGTGGCAATGGATGCAGCTGGTCGGTCATGTCGTGGGAGAGGTACTTTGCAGTAGAGGAATTGTGTTTAACCTCCATGACGATGGAAATACGTGAAGGCATTGCAAGATGAGCGAAGGAGTTTGTAGAGGGAGACCATGTGGTGGTGATAGCTCCTCGTCAGGAGTCAACGTGGACACTGGGTTTGCGCCTGCTTCGCTCCGCGCGAGCTTCCATTCACACGATCTACAACATATCCTTCGATCACCGTTCGCATGGCACTCTTGTTGACCATTGCATTACCGCCTCGCTTGGCCTCGCTTGCGTCTCTGCTTCTCATCGCCGTCCTTCTGCTCCTCTTCTCCCTCATTCGCATCCTCAGCCTTCGCTTTCTCCTCCGCCGCCTCCTTTTCAGCCTCCATCTCCGCGAGAATTTTGGCCTCGCAATCTTTGCAAAACTCGTCTGCCAGAATAAACGTGCTCGTCGATAATCGAGATGGCTTCTTAGTGAGCTCGCAACCGCAGCCGGGGCCGGGGCATCTTGTGGCGTCGTAGCAGCGGTTTTCACTTTTGGAAGGCATGTTAATTGGCAAGGCAGGCACTGGATCGCACTTTGGAGGTTCGAGTGGTGTAGTAACTTCTTCGTTAGACGACAGATGTGCTATGACAAGAAGTTGTGTGTATTGCCATGTAGGAAGTTGGCGCAGGCTTCTCTGCACTTGTATTGATTATGCGTGCGCGAGAACAGCCGTGAGGCCGAGCACACGCTCGTCAGCATCTGACAGCGAAACGAAAGGAGTCATTGGTGTGGATATGCAAAAGTTGTGCGTGGCTCACCTCCTGCTGATGAGCCTGGACATGGACAACAAATGTCTGACACGAGCCCGATTAGGAATCTGGTCCAAGGACACTTTTACGTGGTGGTGATTCTCTCGCATGAAGAACTTGCCGTGGCTGAATTCATTGCACCTTCAGAGACGCCTCATAAACCAACTCTGCGTGCTCGATTCCCAGAAACCCAACGACCATCATAAAGTAGCAAGAAGAAAAATCACCGACGCACGCGCACAACACAACACCCAACTCAGCGTCACTAAAAGACTACAAGCAGGATTCATCGCCTCTGTACAATTGCACACAGATGGACAGGCAAAAAGTGCAAAAAAATCAGATTTCGGGCAGGGGAATCCTAGAAAACTCACTTGAGGGCTCCATAAAGGCAGAGTTTTTATCCGCATGTAACCCTACATGAATGGGATTCGAACAGCAGGACTTATTGGTTCGGCGGTCGTGAAGTCGTGCTGATCTACTCTATCGCTCTCTCTAGTCGCTACCCAGCATCGAACCCTTGGACCGGCGGAATCGCGGGGTGATGGCGCTCTGGGGAGTTGGCTTGACTATCGGCTCGGTTCGTGAGGGATGAAATTAGCGGTGTGCATAATATGGCTTGGATACGTTCATGATATTAGGCCTCTTGTAGGAGACACATGTGGACATTGTGTTTCTGTTTTGCTCGTTGTCTAGCCCACAGCAGACCTCGTCCTCGTATCTATCAACGCCGGAACTCCAGTTCGAACTCGGGAGGAAGGTCTTCATGAATTCTCAGCTCCACAGATTCATAGGTCAACATGGCTGCATTCAGCACTTCCATGATCCGTATCTTCAAATTCTTCTCGGTCAGTGGAGTCCCTCGCACAGCCCTTTTGTGGCCGAGACTCCGGCAGTTCCACGACCAAACGTCATCGCAACAACCGCACACCGTTTGCCCATTACTAGGTTTCAAGATAGTCGTTAACAATTTTACTGTCGATGAGCTGGGCCTTTTATCCCCGCGTATTGGGCGCACATGACATGGCACCACGAAAGCCGCCAACTGGCTAGCAACCGCTCCCTGGATGATACCGAACAGAAGATGCTTGTTAGTTCCTTGCATTCCGCTTCTGGTCATCGCCATCTTGGCTAGTGCTGCCCTGGCCGTTACTGCTCTGGCCATCGCTACTCTGACCATTCGCTGGAGAAGACGAATGGCCAGCAGTTCCGGAATCCGTGGAATGGCCATTGCTCTGCTTCTGCTTCTTACGCCTCTCGCACTCAGCAAAGATACTTGATTCATTGAGATCGACTTTTTTGGCTTTGAAGTCCTCCTCGCATCTATCGCAGATGAGCCTACACGCTCCGAAGCTGTACCCTTGGCTCTTGAAGTTCAAGTCGCCACAACATTTGCATAGTTTGTGCTCCTTGGAAAGTCACTTGTGATGGACATCATGTGGCACTTCATGCGGATGAAGATCTGGCGCCATGTTGCTGGATGGTTGGGATCACTGTCCTCAGCGACTTCTCAGAGCCCTCTGAGCTCGACGTTCTTTTGGATGGCTTATTAGCTGAGAACTGGTTGATGAATAGGAAGCTGTCGTGATTCTCGTTGTGATTGATCACACTCATCTGGCTCTGCTTAATTCTCGCCTTTATACCTCCCAAAGGTCATCTGCTGGCGATCAACGCGATGGCTGCTTTTCGCTGGCATACTGACTGGACCTCATCATAGCATAGCGTGTCTCTACAGCTCTGTGCCTGTCTGAGCTGTTCAATGATTGGCATGGATCTCAGAGCGCTATCCGATGCCAGCCAGCATAGTGGCATATGGAGCTGGCTTGGGACCATTGTGACGATCCAGAGGCGCTGATGTCTGGTTCCTGTCAAGTACTTGCGCGAGTAGTGTTTCTTGGGAAGCTAGCGACGAAGATTGAGGAGTTGAAAGATCTTCTGGATGTCGTGCCAGCTCTGGCGCGACGCACGGACCAGCTCTGTTCACCACCGGCACTCACGCGTCTTTCCGCATTCCGTTCAACATTGTCACAAGATCAAATCTGTCGCCTCCTCGAGCAGCCAATGGGGTTTCTCGAGCTCCCAGAAGAGTTGCTAGATGCAGTCGTGATGGAGACGCTTCATGACGGAGCCCGGGCCTCGGACGTTCCCATTCTGAAGACACTCCGACAAGTATGCCAACGTTTGTACGAATCGCATGCAATCATGACCAATCTCTTCAGCCGGATCAGGATGATAGCGGACGAAGACTATCTTTTCACAGCAGATGAGTTGAAGAGATCCGGCATCGCCGGCTATGTCAACCATGTCACTTTTGTACAACCACTTCACGTACAACGAACCTTTGGAGACTTCGTCGAATCTTTCGAGCCCCTGGCTTCATCAATCTATCGACCAAACCGTCATGTGTGCAGAGGGGATCCAATCGAGTGTTGGCGACGGCATCAGCAGCAAGTCGAAGAAACAAACCTCCAGCGACTCAGAAAAGACTACGACGAGTACATTCAACTTGCTGAGGTTTCCATGGATCTTTTGGAGCATCAAGCATTGCAAAGACACTGGATACCGGTTTTGCAGTAATTGAAGAGCTGCACAAGCTTTCGCTTTGCCGCTGTGGACTATAGTCTTCTAGATCTTGACTGTGCTCCAATGGTTCCACACTGCATAAGTGAGACATACAGGGCGCGCCAAATGGATGGTGATCTTGAAGTCTCATCAAGTGTAGCCACTCGTTTCATCAGAAGGGTCGTCCCATCGATGGTAGCTGCACGTTGTGTGGTCACGGATCTTCACGTTGGGCCCGCTCACGATCGTTCGGAGACACGATGGAGCTGGGGCTCGTTGTTTAGCCTTGAAACACTCGACTTGAGCGATCTCAGGACTTTGGTACTTGATCCGAGGCTTCCACCATCCGTCTGGGAAGATGACCCTGATAGATATCTGCCGATACTACGGAGGGATATACACAGCATTCTAAAGACCTGTGCCAGCACATTGGAGCGACTCGAGTGCCGCACCGACGGAATGGCTTGGTTCATCGACCAACATCATCTGCAACCTGTCCACATGCCCAACCTCAAGCTGCTCCAGCTTGGTAGCTGTGACATTGAGTCGACGTTCTTCAAAAATTGGATGGCGAAGCTACCCAATCTTATCGAACTCAGGGTGGAGGACATGCGTATATGTCGTCTCGATGATGACAACATCTACAGCGCATTCGAGCCGATCAATAATTGGAGGAATGTCTTCGAAGCAATGCGCATTCACCCCAGTTTGTGTAACGTTCACATCGAGAGCATTGGGGGCATGGACATAGAGGTCTTCTTTGACAAGAGAGATATGCTTGCTCCATGGAAGTTGGAAGACCGGGACTACTACAGCCATGAGGAGGATTACGAGTACTACAAAGGCCTTCGCGCTGAGGTCGAAAGGGCAATTGATTCGCCAGTCGAATTGACGCACTTTCTGGAGGAGCATTCAAGCGAATTCGCAACGCATTGGATCATGTTCTACGCTTGTGGAAAGATCGAGTGGTTCGGCATGCATCATTTCGAAGGTTAGAGTTTGTTTGGTGATGGGAAATGCAATATTCACTAAGTTGAGCAGCGCCCAACACATGCGTGTACTGTCTCAGCTTCGAAATCTAATGTCCTTATATTACACAGTCTTCATCAGTACTTTGAGTTTTTCACGTATCCTGGGAAAGGCAGAATAGAATTGTCTTACGCCGACTGATGTTGCACTCTCCACGTGTGACCAGGCTGCAGATTACCCGATTGGGGCGTTGCCATGGCAACACTCCGGAAGACCAAACAGCTTCCCGCGATGCGACTTCCGACCTTGCACCAAGTTTCAACGCGCCGCGCAACACCACAACTCACAATACACAGAAGTCGCAGACTGCAATCGCGTACAACTTGCTGCCTCCTCCTTACGCCTGCAATATCGCACCTGCCGCATGACTAGCTGAGCAGCCAGCGAGTGCACTGCTCGACCTGCCGCTTGAAGGCACGCACACGATTCACGTACACCTTCATCTCCCTACGACGCATCGACAATGGACACAAGTTATTTGGAGAAGCAAGTCTCCACGATCATCAACAAATTGCATGAGCTATTCGACGAGATTGGAGTTCCCAGCCATGAGCGCGATTCGCGAGAGTCAGAGCTCTTTGCGGCGCTATCGGACACCCTTCACAACCAGCTGCGGCTCGTGACCAAGTGTGTGGAGTCCCGCGCAGATGTTACGTAGAGCAAGATGCACTGACATGATCGTAGTGAGAAACATGAGCTTGCAGAAGAAGCGAATAGACTGATCACGGCCATCAAGCAAATGCAGACGAGCCTCGAAGGCAAAGAGCGCAACTCTTACGACTTCGAGGATGACATGAAGGTCACATACCCGCTCAAGCCGTGTCTTGACAGCCTGAAAGAGAAGCACAAGATGGTCCACAAGCTGCACCGCGAGCGCTATGAGCAGGTCAAGAAGCTTGCACAAGCAATCGAATCGTACTCGTCGCATCTCGAGCCGTCCTTCACCAAGGTCAAGCTGCCGCCAACCTCACCCAATGCGCAATGTCCACCCACCTTTGACCTGTCGCATGCGTACTTCTCGTCGCTTGACGACGAGTTCACACGCGTCTATGAGGAGTACGAGCGTCGTTTGACGTCAGTCAAGGCGATGTGCTCTGAGATTATCAACTTGTGGGCAGAGCTCGGCACACCACAGGCGCAGACCGATTCCAACATCGTCAACCTATCACGCGACGCGCCAGAGCAACTTGGACTACATGCTGAAGACCTAAAGCGACTACAAGCGCGACGAGACAGGCTAGTGGAGGAGAAGAGGGGTCGTGAGCGACGTCTGAAGGAGTTGCGGTCGCATATCGAAGGTCTCTGGGATCGCCTAGGGGTGGACCAAGCAGACCGCAAGGGCTTCCTAGCCGCAAATCGCGGATGCGGCATGCGCACCATCAACGAGTTCGAGGACGAGCTGAATAGACTCAACGAGCTAAAGCGACAGAATCTGGGGCTGTTCGTGGAAGACGCGCGTGTGAAGTTGCAGGAGCTCTGGGATAGCCTCTACTTCTCAGAAGAGGAGATGCTAGAGTTCACCCCTGCTTTCTCAGGTCAGCTGATTACAGAATCTGGAAGACATACATGGTGTGCTGACTTGAACGCAGATGTCTACAGCGATGCGCTACTCTCAGCCCACGAAGCAGAACTTGAGCGACTCGAAGCTTTACGAGAGCAGCGCGCGCCTACCCTGGCGATGGTCGACAGGCACCGCAGCTTGGTGAAGGAGCGAGATGAGCTAGCTGCCTCGAGTCAGGATGCTTCGCGACTTATGCTTCGAGGCCAGAAGGGCGAGAAGCGAGACCCGGGAAAGCTTCTGCGAGAAGAGAAGATGAGGAAGCGCATCGCGAAAGAGTTGCCGAAGGTAGAAGCAGATCTGCGGAAGGTGCTGGAGGCGTGGGAGGATGAATACGGTCGACCATTCTTGGTTCATGGCGAGCGGTACATCGACGAACTTGATGCTGCACAAGCGAAGGCTGCACCACCTCGATCAAAGACGCCATCGATACCGGCAAATGCACCAAAGGCGACCACGAAGACAACCACGACCAAGGTCCCACTCAAAGGTGAATCGACTACTCGTAGTGGGACTGTCCGTGGTGCACCACCCTCACGCGCTAAGACTCCGACAAACTTTGGCAGCACAATCCGTGGTGGACAGCCTCCCTCAACGCGTGGCGACACCACTGTGAAGTCGAGACCAGGTACCGTCAAGTCTGCGAATAAGTCGCCGACGCGCATCCCGGCTCGCGCACCCCTTAGCAATCTCCAACATGGCAATAATTCGCCAGAACGCCAGTACACCTCGAGTACAGTGAAGATGGGTCCACCTCGACTGCCTCCACCGAAGATGCAAGATCTGTTCTCAAAGTCGCAACTGACGCCCACGATGGGTCGAGAGTACAGCAACGAGAACCTCGAACGCAGTGCGAGTATAGTGCGACAAATGCAGCCGGAGGACCCCTACGACGATCGCGCTGGCGCAGAGTCGCAGATGAGCCATCATTCGTACATGTCACGGTCGATGTACAACCCTTCGCAAAGCTCACACTACTCCATGTCTTCTAACGAATCGAATGGCTTCCACGCATCGTCACATCACGCGAATACTGGCCGGCCATACGCACACAACCAATACCCACGCGAGTACCCGATGGCACCTCCGTCACGGCCTCAATCGCAACAGTCGCGTCAGATCTCAGCTTCATCGAATAACTCGCAACCTTCGCAGGTGTCGGGTTCGGAGAATTGGGAGACATACGACGATGCGAGTGAGCCCGAGGCCGATGCTACAGACGCGTACTACGCGAAGCTGAGGCAGCAGGCTAGTCGCAACAAGCGACCAACACCTGAAGGTGACTACGCGGCTCATCATGGAATCGCGGGCAAGAAGCCTCGTGGTCTTATGGGTAATGGCGGTGGTATGAGTATGGTCGTGGAGGGCGAAGGCCGCGGCCACATGATCGAGGGCTCAGATGCTGGATGGACTGACGAAGATGGCTTCTGAAGTCTCCGCTCCGGTGGTTGTGGCTCTCCTTGGGACAAGCTGTGTTTTCATTTCTCACTTGTCATTTCTGCAAGCGCCAACACTTTCACGAGAACACGAGAGTCAGAACTTACGAGATGATGTATGCTTGTATGTCATGTACAGGCGCTTTACGGCAGCTTCTCCTGTCTCTCGAACATATGGCTCACTCTATTCTTGTATGTTGACCACCATTGGCACAAACTTTTTGCATGGGTACTTGGAATTGGCGAATGCGAGGGCGAATATGTGGTTCTTTCCAAGCGCACAAATGGATTTGATGGTAGCGAGCGAGGTTGGGGACGGCGTTGTGGCAATGTGACAATTATTCAGGCGGCCGCAAGGCTATGAGGACCATTAGTCCAGCAGACAATTGAATGGCAACTAGTTGTTGAGCTCTTCTCGTGATTCAATTTTGCGCTGAGAACAGTAACGCTTGTGACCTTGAAGTGCTTTTCATTAGATCCTTGTCGAGCGTGCCTTCCTCACCTTGGTCGCCCTCCAGGAAAGAACGTCTAAGGTACCTTCCAACCGACACGATGTGAAACCCGCTTGATCGAAGAGAACCTCAACGACCTCTCGATGTTGTCACTTCCATCCATTCGGCCACTAAGGACTCTAATTCTGCACCCCACGAATCTTTGGAGACCGCTCCGTGTGTTCGCCTCTCATCGAATGCTGATCGTGCGGCAACGTGGAGCCCATCCTTACGCATTCATCGAGATTTAGACCTGCACAACATTGCGACCATGGTCCACCAGCATCAGCATTTCCCGAATAGGCAGTTGTATGAGACTTTATGCATATTGACTACGCACATTGGCCGAAGGGCTGCATTGCGGGGAACTGGAAGAGATAAGCCTATCCATTCTGATTCGTTCTAAATTGCCTGGCCTCGATTTAGCGACTGGTCGTTATTAGGATAGCTGTGTTCTCTCGACCGGTCGACTTTACGGCCTCAGAGAAGACTTGCCGAACTTCGAGCTGTAGGAACTCTGTTGCGACGACGGCGAAGATGCGCGCGGTGTCCGTGCCGGCGGCGGGCCTGGCCCTCGGAGATGCACGAACTTCGCCAGGATAGTCTGTGTCTAGCAATTTTCTCGAACATCGCGGCTCTTAAAGCCGCACCAATGGCGATGAAGTCATTAATGCCCAGTGGATCTCGCACTGGCCAGGTACCTTGCGGAAGTACCTTGACTTGGCACCGTCGGCCTAGAAATCCCGTTGCGACAAAGGAGCCCTCACGAGCAGTTACGTACTCAGAATCGGGCTCGTCAAATAGCAGAAGGTGGTATGAAAAAGCTGACCCTGTGAGCAATGACATCGCAAGGAGGAAATAGGAAACAAAAGGGCCAAGATCAAGCTTTTGGTCCGTCATGAAGTTTAAACACTCCCCACGCGACCGTCCTGCTGTCTCACACGAGTGAACCCTGCATTTGGCCTTATCTATCACTACGCAACTCGCTCCGTCGTCACGCTCAGCTGGATTACACACGACACGCCTGTACTTACTTATTCCTGGACGCGACTGCATACTCTCCTCACGAGAATACCAATCACATCTGCGCCGGCAAGACCGGAAAGAACGAACAACAAAAGGCCTCAACGAGAGATCGTCCCGCTCCCGTTCCCGCCCACCATACCCACGCCTCACGATCTCATCCGCCCACTATGGAAGCCTTGAGTCTGTGATCGGGCTTCGAGCGACTCGCCCGTGTTTGCTCGACTTGACCGCCAAACCGCATCCATAGGACCTTCTTGTTGCGAGACTTGCTCCGATGTCGAATTTGGAGGTATTTTCTCCGTGCAGTGCGACCCTCAACCGCAGTATCGAAACCACCGCTCCGAGCGTGACACGTACTATATCGGCAGCCTCCGCCAAGCGAGAGTGCAGTCACATCCGCAGGGCTGCGCATGAAGCCCGAAAGCCTATGAAGCTGGCTGGTTGCGAAAAATCAGCCTGAGCGACTTTGTCGGTACTCACACTTAGGTCGTTGTCGCCACGTTCAGAGCGTCATGATGATCCAGCCGCGAGGGGGCTACCTCTTCAGGGCTCCCTCGCCTGAGCAGAAAGATAGAAGAAGGAGTACAGTGAGAAGCTCGTCGCCGAAGAGCGCTCCGTCACCGCCCACATCTCGACGCTCAAGTTCAACGCCTCTGCCCGAGCCACCAAAGAAGAAGAGCGAGACTTCTTTTACTACACCACAACCCAAACCAGTCCCAACAGTTGGAAGGACTGTCAGTGAGCCAGTCAGTATCCCCACAGCGCCTATGCTCGTACAGCCGCGGTTCCATCCGAGTGCGAGGGGTCGCAGCCCTCGAGAACAAGCGCAGACATTGAAGAGTCGAGGTCAATTTGGTGGTAGAGCAGGTCGCAAGCTCAGCGAGAAACATGATCCAAACGCACTACCACCCGCTGTAGCAGCACTATTGGCGGTTACTTCGATCCCTCCGCCGAGTCGCATTAATCGCCGCAGACCATCGCAGCAGAGGAGGATATCAATAGACGAGTTGATACAGGAGTGGAGGCAGGAGGACACCCTGTCGTCATCGGAGGGATACAAATCGCCGCTTGATGTATTGTTGGAACCTGCAGATGAGACGGACAACGAGGATGATAGGTTGCTGGCTGGCATGGAGGACGAGAAGGATCCAGCTCTCTTGTCTTCGCGATCCGTGTCAAGCGAGACCATCGACAGTATTGCTTCAACCACTCCATCTCTTGCACCGTCACTCGACGGCGCTCACAGCACGGTGTCCAATCTCGAATCTCCACGAACACCATCGTATAGAAATCGCAAACCGCTTTCTCTGCGATTCGAGAAGGTCGCTGCCTCACCATCCGCCGAAGACTGTCTCGACAGTCATCCACTGCAGACGCCGACCACGAGTGAGCCATTCTCGTTCCAGACACAGACGTTTCCACAGCGGCCAAAACGTGTCGTGAAGCAGAAGTCGACATTCAAATCGAACCTCACAGCTTCCCTGAGCGCATTGAAGTCGGCAGCGAAGTCATTCTCCAACTTTACCGCTCCAAGCATCCCTCAAGATGACCTTCTGACGAGGTCATTCTTCTCGCAGCCATATCCGCCAGAGATGCGACCGCGCGATATCGATGGCGTTCCCGATCCAGCGCTACGCCGTTATCTAAACCCACAACACAACACGCTCCCGCCACTGTCATCCGAAGACTTCTCTTTTCAACTCCAAGAGGCTCTGGCGCAGCCAACCACCGATCCGGATGACTCACCGCTCGTACAAATGCAAACATTTTCGAGGCGCAAGAAGAGCCGATCGCGAAGTAGTGTCAGCGTTGGTCCGGATCGTGGAGAAGCATCCGTGTTGGGTCAGTCGCTGCCTGCGATCCGACAGCGAGAGCCACGGGAGAACAGTGACTTCCTGCGTGTCATTGTGCTCGAGATGAACATGCGCAGGACCGGCAAACTCGACGCGAAGGGACCATTAAGGGCTAGGATTTGGTTGCCCCCGCGCAAGAATGGCGAAGGCAGTGAGGTGGAGGTACGAGCTGGGAAAGAAGTCCCCATTCGATGGGTTGGACTGAGCCCTGAAGACATTTGAGGTCTTCATTTTACTATCGTCAAGCAGCCGCCCAGAGGGCAGGCATGAAGCATAAGCATCGCAATTTCTTACTGTATATCGGATTAGCGACAATACCCAAGAGAGACGAACAAGCATGGACCGCAAGAGCAGGAACCAAGAATGAGCATTAGCATTAGCACTGGCATATCAACATCAATGAGCAATTACGAAACAGACTCAACGAAAGTATCTTATGAAAGTCGAAACCAGTTCTGTGCGTGACTTGACCCCGCTGGCGACATTCATGTCTTATATTTGCCCTCGAATCACGCAACATGAGCACATCCACCAGGGTAATGGCGGTACCGCCATCATGGTAAAGGATTCAATGCAGAGGGCAATTGCGGGCCTGTATCCCGTCAATGGGAAGAGAAGTCAACGCCACAAGCCCATAATCTCACGATCGAGAGGGGTTGTTCATGTCGGAGGTCATGCTGTTCCAGGCTGCTGGGTTGCACGTGGTGTGAAGTTGTGGAAGAGATCGCGACTTCGGCGGCTTGGATTTGCTCAGACTGTCTCAAGGCTGTGTCTATCTTCATATTTCTGAAGTGTCAAGTATTTTTATCGTGAGAAATGAAGATGAACGTAATGCTCCAGCAGACAGGACGAAAATCTTTACCATGCTGTCGCCACAGTGGATTTTCATGCAGCCAGAGCGGAGATGCTCAGACTTTGGATGTTACTCCATGCGGCAACTATCCAGATCGGCGATCACTGCCCTTTCAAGAGGATATCACGAAGTCCAAAGACACGAAGAGATCGATATGCTAGCCTGGCTAGAGTGACATTGCTTGATAAGACATACACTGAGTGTATCAAAGTCTACGGTACAAGTGCAGCTGATACCGCATGTTCTCAAGGTCAAGAGGATATCTTAAACCATCAGGGATCCTGAACCACTCGCTTTCCTTCTCTTCTAATTTCTCCCAATTGGGATCAGCTTCGTGCCTTCGGATAGTCTCTTTCTTGCTCTCTTCAGGCTTGAGCAGGGCATGGTCCAATAACCAGTGCATTGGATACTTCTTCTCCAGTCCATTCAGGCTGACGCTCGAGTAACTACCGGCGCTGTCCACTACCAGCAGCAGAGTACCTCTACCCACTGCCTGCGTCAACTTAAGCAAGAATGCTTGCGTCTTCGGCATTGATGTGGTGTAAAGCTCGTTCAAGGTGAAGAAGATGGTCACGAGGTCTCTACCGCCAGCCATGCCCTTGAGCTCGTCACCAGACAATTGAAGCACGTCATGCTGCCGGGATGTAGTGTCCAGAACAGTCGGACCCAGCAAAGGAGCGTTGGCGGCTTTGACAGCAGCTGACGCATATGGTGATACAGGAGGCGCTGAGATGATGCCTTGGTGTAGCCGATCGATGACATCTGTCCAATTGGCAATGTCAATGAACGTCGCTTCGACTCTCAGCTGAGACCGCGCTGAACGTGTAGCAGCTTCGGTGTCTGACATCTCGCTATCGTCGTGCGCTGATTTGCGCTCCTTGCGCATGTGAAGTATGCCAGCGAGACTGATGATCTCTGCACCCGCGCCCCCGCCAATGCAAGTGATTTTGACCTTCCGAGTCCAATCGTCACCGTCCACCGGCTCTCTTCGCCTATCAAAGTAGTCTTTGAAGATGCCGTTCAGCAGTTTGAGATAGCCCAAGGCACGACTCGAGCTCCATCGAATCGCATAGGCTCGTAGGTACTCATCCTTGCCAAAAGCTGAGGCGAAGTCGCGATTGTAGAGATGACCTTTGACTTCTTGCAGAACGTCATTCATGGGGCGACTATCTGGAATTGGGAGAGCATTTTGAAAAATGTTCAACAGCAGTTGCTGAAGCTCGAATGGAATACCGTGATTGGCGGTCGACGAACGCGACTCCCTTTTGGTGGAATTCTTTGGCTCCTTGACAGCACGTCTCTCATTCTTGGCCTTTGGTTTGGCGGGCTGGGATCCTTTCGTTTTCTGCATGCTTTTGATAATCGAGGAGACTGGAGCATCGGAACGAGAAATGAGAGCTTTCAGCCTTGCAGCCTTGCGGCCTGCTCCATGTTTCACCGCTTGCACAACAACTGCACTTCATCTTCATGTTTGTCAAAAGTGTAAAGACTTCTCTAGTCCATTGCATCTGTATGCAAATCTGCTATATGATACATATTCGATGATCGCTGGGGTATCCTCAATTTGCGTGAGACATTTATACATCGTGAAATGGAGCATGATTCATCCAGTGTGCCGACCACACTCAACTTGACAATGCTCAGGCGCGTTTAGGACTCGTCGGTCCAAGTGTAGAAGCAGAAAATCTCAAATCGAGAAAAAGCTCATCGCCCCTTCTCGTCGGTGTCAACTTTGGCGCGGAACCATCAACAGCAAATGGGGGCTTTGGCGTTTGCAAGGCCCTGTCCGGCGTACTCTGTGCCCACTTCTCCCAACTCTCAGACCGACGATGCGACCACTCTGGCGGTCTTTGTTTCCCATGTGGAGACTGCTCGGTCTTCCATAACCTGTTGCTGATACCTTGCGAAAGTGCGGCAGCGGCAGCGGTATTCACCTCGGGTCTATTGCCAGTACTCGCTCGCGTAGGAGTGGAGTGTCTGTTTGGCGACGCGGGCTGATTGCTGTTCTTTGGTGTACCTGGACTTCTCGGTACGACCTGATTGGCCTGACGTGGGATCTTAGGGTATCGCAGAGTTGAGACTGGCGACGCTTCAAGCACTGGCGACAGACTTCTAGTCTCTTCCTTTGGAGGAGTTTCGTCCTCGGACTCGGAGCAGTCATCCTCGAATGACGTTACAGAGGCGTCAGATGCGCGTCGACCATTCCTAGACGGGCCTCTGGATGCCCTCCTGACGCTCGAGTTTGATCTGCTTGATGTTTTGCCCTCACTATCGGAGAGGAGGAAGGTCGCGGGCCCCATTACAGTCGACGATGGCAAAGCTGCGCTGACAACTGAGTCGCGACTCGTTGACTCAGGACTTGGCTTCCTAGCCCGCGCATACGAGTTCGCTGCCTTGAGAATATCAGAAGGCGAGTTGGCTATTTGTTGCATATGGTCTTCACGCAGTAACGGTGGGCGAGTAGGTCCCTTTGCAGCTGTACTTTGTGTCTCAAGCGCCAGACTTGGGCGAGCTGCTGTGGTCGTCGCTGGTCTTTGAGTGTCAAGTGCTAGAGATGGCTTTGCGGATGTCCCCTGTGTATTCAGTGCTAGAGCTGGCTTAGGACGAGCCGCAGACCTCTGGGATGCTCTCGACGCCAGTGCTTGCAGCATCGGTGCCGAGCTGTTGCTGTTGGCTCTTCTGGGCACAGCTTGGCCAGAAGGTGAATTTCTCACAACCACTGTGACTGGTAATTGATTCATAGGCGGAGTTCTTCTAACAGTTCCGACTTCGACTTGTGACCTTGACACTTGCAATCCTTGCACATTGACGGCATCTGATCCGATGGCCTTAATTTCTTGTTGCGATGGTCGAGATGTGCCTGGATTCCGTACATTAATCAATGTTGGAGCGGCGACAGTCAACGGCAGCCGAGGTGGTTTTTGATAGGCAGTGGGTCCTTGTATCGGCTGTGCGACCTTCACAGGAGGATTCTTCGGCGGCGGAGGAGGAGGAGGAAATTGGCCGTTGGCTTTTGGTTGGCCAGGAATATTGATTGTTAAGGTCGGACGTCTTGCCTTCTTCATCGATGGGGATACTGTCGCATTGCCCGCAGATGATGACTGCAAACTCTCGCAACTTGAGCTGCCAGACATTTCCGCCAAAGATGCTTCGCGGGTACTGACCTGCTCGCCTTCTTCGATATCAGTCATAAAGCTGAAAGCCTTCGACTTCCGACCCCGCCCGGCCTTTCGACTCCCTATGCTGCCTTGTGATGCTTGTCGAGAGTGTGGTGCAAACGTAGCTTGAGGGACTTGAGGAGGCTGCGGAGGCGTGCGCGGTGTCTGTATATTGGTAGCATATGTGCTGTGGGGTTGATAGAATGGTGGTGTGACCGCCGAGGGATTTCGCGAGAGTGAGAAGTTCGGTGTTGGACTTGCGGCTCGTGGCAGATTTGCTGGTGGTGCCGGCGCGGGCGTATACGCCGGTGAACGAACGGGTGCGACCGGCTGCGAGCGATCCGTCGTTGTTGCGATGCCGATCCCAAGATTCTGATCAGGCATGATTGGGTAGTATCTGGGCCATGTACGGATGGGCGCGGAAATCTCTGGGACATGTGCTGCATGGTATTCTTCGTCCAACTCTTTCGATCGTTTTCGAGGCAGCAGGCTAAATCTCGAACTTTCCTTGCTCGACCTTTCGTGTGAGCTCCTCGGTAATGTAGGTGGCGGTGGGAAGTACATCGCTGACAAGTCTTCCGTGTCCGGATTGGACTTGGGGGAGGACTTCATCAAGATCTTCCGGTCTTCGTGTTCTAGCCTCTTGTTCCGCTTTCTTACGAAGAAGATGCATGAAAATATCCCAACAGTTAGAATGAGAAGCGCTGCGGCGGCGATTGTAATGCCTGCGATCTGCGCCATGGTGAGGTTCAACTCTCCTTGCACTTTGACACCGTCTGCACCAGCGGTAGTTGTAGCCTGTGTCATCTCTGCAGTAGGGATCGGGACTGCCATGGTGGTTGACAGAGTGACGGTCGTTGTATCTGCGAATAGAGAGCTCGAAGTGAGGGACGCCGTTGCTTGTGATTCCGAGACCGTTTCCGTTGCCGATGGCACAGCTCCGGGTATGCTGTCGCAGATGCCACCTGAGATGTCTGCATTAATTGGCCGCGAGGATTCGCAGCTCGATGATTGAAGACAACTATTGACGACTATGAAATGTCAGCGTGGTGCCTGCGGATGTACGGTCCACATGCTCACCGTCGTAAATTGCATAGCCACTGTATCCGTATCCTGTACATAGACACTCAAGAGTGAAAGGCTCGGAGCAGAAGATGGAGTATTGCTCTATCACGAAAGACTCGACACAGGATTGAGCGCACGAAGGAAGGGCTTGCTGGAGCTCCAAGGGCAATGTCGCTTGAGCACTAATGATCGTAATCGAGGCCAGCAATGAGTAATAGTGTAGTCGCGTGAAGAGGCTCGTAAGCATAACGTGAAAGATCTACTTCATCATTAGCATCTGACTTCGCCTTCTGTCTATCAGCCACCATCAACGCACCTATGATCTACGTCTGTCCGACATTAGTCCCTCGATGGGGTATTAGAGAAGAGTACCACAAGCAACCACACGACCAGCGAGCAGTTCTACGAAAACGACGACACACGAAGGAGAAAATGCTGAAACGCGAGATGAAGGGAAATGAAAGGGCATGGAAGGAGTTTTGTTCGAAGGCATCTGGGTTCATGAGGCCTATCCGTGTATATCGAGACAATCGCCCTACCAGAACGCGCACGCTGATCCGGGCGGTTGCAGTCCATGTACATTGGGCGCGTACGCCGCATCGCGAGCATCGTGTTAAGAGAACGGCCACCAGCGTCATCGCCATGGAGATGAGGAAGAAGATCGCTAAGCGCTGTTTAGCCCACATTTTGCGTGCAGATATGCTGTTCAGGCCAGCTGCGGCGTCCAATTGGTCGGGTCCGACCTGTGGGCGCTTAAACACAGTGCATTTACCTGGCTTTGCCGGGACGAACAGAACCCGATGAAGAGCATTATGGGTCATTTCGAAACGCTTGCGTGCATATTTGCTTGTAAAAAGGTCAGGATGTGTCTTGACGACTGCTGTTGTGGATGAAGAGTGCGAGGAGGAAGTGTTGGATGAGGTTGGAGCTGGAAGGAGCGGCCCTGCCAAGACCCTGATGATCGATGCCTCTTTCCGTGACATTGCCCCGCGATTGAGGCTCATCTGCGAACTGGTCGTTTGAAATTGGACTGGATGTGACAATGACATACGAGGTGCATAATTCGTGAAACTGGGGATTGTGCCTGCCCACAGTGGACGGTTGAGTCTCTGACCTCACTTGCATCAGAGTGGTACTGATCACCCATAGATCAATGACATCTTTAAGCGCCGACCAGGCTGAGCCAGCGTGACAAGGCTGATGCTCTGGTGATCTTGGCCGCAAGTAAGCTATGGATCATTTGATAAATATTCCTCTTCTCGCTGCCCCGCTCGCATCGACTGCTGGCTATGACCCTGGACAGGAGAGACTCGGATAAGATGGCATTTCTCCACATTCATCTATCGCCTCCTTCGAATCGTTGCTTAAATCTGGCCTAATGCCAGAGACTATCACAATGCCTCCTGCTCGGAGGCGGATCTCTCCTCGCTGCAAATATAAAGTTACAGGATGGCCAACCGAAGACCACAAGGTATAAACGAAGATAATGAGAGACAAGTTCCATACGCTGTCTCCACCCAAAATTACAACTTCATGTTGAGGAAAAGACAAAACAGACAGTAGATGGCTACCTATGCCGGGTATGCTTGTGCGCAAAGAGACTGCTGGTCGACAAATAATAGTGAGAAAGGGTGTATCAATGGAAATGAAGTGAAGCGTCTGCCAGCAGAAAAGAGGTGGTTAGGAAAGAGAACTGTCTCGTGCGTCTGTACGAATCGCCGATGCTGACCATGAATGCGCGCGAGCCGATCGAGCCGAGTCTTGGGTACTGCCGCCGAACGCCGTTGAAAAAAACGACCACGAAGCAGAACGATGGATAATCGAGAAGACAAAGGAGAAGTGGAACGCAGACCGCACGCACTAATATGCTGTCTGCATGTCGAGGACAGGAACGTGTCTTGCGGCCATGCCCGATGTAGGCGAGTCCGAATGTTCCGACATGGCGTCTTCGTAGCCAACAAGGGCTTGCGAGTGGAGCTTGAAGGCTTCGCCCATCAGCTTGGTGATGCTACGTCTATGATCAGTAAGAAGTCAAATGTCCAAAAACTGATAGACTTACCCCCATACAACCACTTCATCAATCATGCTGCCCCACAAGCGAGCAACCGTGGACGATAGCTTTGCGCCATATACATCCACCGAGTCGTCATCGAACAGGTTTCGCAGCTTGTTGTACATGGCAAGCTCTTCTTCTGTCGCTTGCTCGTCATCGTGCTCGAGCCGGTAAAGCCAGAGCGTGAGAATGACCATCAGGTCCATGCCACAGAGTGGATGTTCGACGCTCCAATTCGTGGCCGAAGTCCTTGCCACCCATCGAATGCCTTGAACAGCAGCGACCTCGATACAGTCAAAGCACTCCTGGATGACCTTGATCATCTCTTGCGACCGTTTGACCTTGTCGCGGGCATTGATCATGGCTGCTGCAACCTCGTACGAATCGTGGTAACGCAGGGCTTCCTGCACTGATTTGAGGTCCACGAGTAGGCGAGCACGGGTATTGCGGTACATCGCCATGGCATTGAAAATCAACGGATGTCCCTTGTGCGGTGCTGACAGCTGAACGACCACGGTCTCGGGCTCGCACATTTGTAGCGACTTCTCCCATGTTTCCAAGGCGAGTCGTAGCTTGTACTCCGTGACCACGTCTTGCAGCGCCTCGGGACTTCTCTTGTGATACCACACTTCCAAGAATAGCGCGTTGATCATGACACGTGTTGCGAAAGCGCTGTAGCGAGCATCTTCGCCCTGAAAGAGGCTATCGTGCGCTTCTCGGAATGTAATGATGGTGGTTGCGCTCAAGCTTTCTCGCCAAGACTCTTCCACAGATGCCTCCAAGTTCCACAGCGATTCAGAAGACGGCAGCTCGAGCGTGTCAAATTCGTTAAAGCTGATGGCCGGTGTGTGATTGTACGTCAGCGTGAGCAGTCCAAAGAAAATGTAGACTGCATAGTATGTTCTTCGGCACCCTTCATCCTCGATCCATTCCTCGTGACTTGGTTGCGCGCCTTCTCGGGCTTCTGATCTTAGCTTCAGCTCGTATCTGTTGCCCGCAACCATGTTCGCCAACAGACTCTTGATCGAACATGCCCACTCCAAGCCTTTGGGATCACCGCTCCAGCTTGCGAATATCATGTTCAACAGCGTGCTCTGCATTGTCCAAAGCGGGCATTTTCTTGAGCTGAAGTTTTCCTTGTTCTGCAAGAACTGATTGACCAGAACCTTCGAGCCAATGTGCAACATGTACGCCTGCTCTTGCTCGAATGTGTAGAGTGCGCCTATCGAGAGGGCCGCCAGGAGGAGTGACGGTGACACCGCAGTAGGTATGAACGAAGATGGGTGTAAGAATGGCAAGTGATGGTGGAAGAGATTGAAGTAGGTCGATAGGTATCGGTTCAACACCGTGATGGACGGCAGTCGGAAAGTGTCAAGCAGATGACCTTCGGTATCAGCAGCCTGTATATTTGCCCAGATCTTGGCGCATTGGTCGTCGCCATTGAGCTGAGGTGCTTTCGCCATGGTGAGCTGCTGTGACGGTCCGGGTGATCTTCTGTAGTCCACGGGAGAAACAGGTCCAAGCATCGAAGGATAAGGTGACAGCGCTCCAGGCGTGCCAATGTCGAGGCCACCATGTAGAGCCTGGAAGGACGGCATGCCTAGGGTATTGTTACTTGTGTTCGACATCGTCCGTTCCATCATTGGCGGGAGAGTCTTGTTATGCGGGTAGGACGAGTTGTCAAAGGATGAGCGCATGTCGCGAGCACCGTTGCTGGACGAGATCGAGTTCGCCTTGTGGTCGAGAGAACTGCGAGGCATGAAGGACTCCCATGGCATCTGCGGCAGTGCTACAGGACCGTTGTTGTACGAAGTGGGCTCCATGAGCGAGTTGCCATTGATGGTTGGGATTGGGTCTGTCACATCTGGCATTGGCTCGGGCTCTTGACTAGCCATGGCCTTCAGGCGAAAGTCATCCATCAGCATTGCCGCCGTTTCGAGGTCCACCATATCATCGCTGCTGGCTTCGATCTGCTCCATTGTGGCTGTGTCCACCGCGACAGATGGCTGCTTTGAGCTGGCATTGTCAGAGGACTTCGCTGACGTTCGTCGCTTCGAGTCGCTCTGCAGAGGTACACCGCCATCCTTCGCATGGACTGTACGATCGTGCCGCAAAAGAAGGTCGCGTCTCACGAAGGTGCTCTTGCACTTCTGACACTTGAAGGGGCGCTCTTTGGTGTCTAGTGAAGATGGCGTGTTAGTAAACTTCTATCGCGACAGCGCAACATGCCCCGCGTGGAGCAGGCGAGTTGACCCCGAAGATGTCGGAATAGACTTACGCGACCGCTCATGGCGACTCCTGTGTTCTGATCGGCTGAAGGCGCGATTACAGAATTGGCATTTGTACTTCTTCTCAGGCGCAGCACCGCTCGCCTTCCGAGGTGTTGATGATTGAGCGCCCGCCATTGCACCGGTGGAAGCGGGCATTGTACGCGACTTGGTGGATGGTTGTTGGACGTTGAGTACGGCTGCCAAACGCGTCGACTATCGTCGCGATATGTTCTCAGATAAATGTTCGCGCGCTGAGTTGTGAAGTTCGTAGGTGAATCGCATTCTTTGGCGGTGAAGCGAAGTTGGCTTGCGAGCGAAGGCGATTTCGCGGCACGCAGCGAGGCGGTGTCGACTGGATTTAATTTTATCGTGCTGGTTGCACTCGAGATGTCGATGAATAAACAAAATAGTATCAAGCAACTTCCGATGCGTGGTGGGATGATAGCTCAAGGTTTGGTTAGGTACCTTTCGCCTACACAGAAAAAGGTGCTGAACAGCTGAGGGGTGAGCAGCGAGGAAAGTGGGATGAAACTGAGCCGGCCGTCTCTTGCCCAGCCTCTCCTTATTTTTGAGACCAAAGCTCCCTAATTCTAGCGATGTTAATTGCACAACCCCACCGATGTCATGCATTGCAGAATCGCTCGCACCGGTGGTTTTGATCTTTCACTTTTGCGATTCATCAGGCTACGAACTATGATCGCGACATTCAAGCAGGCAAGAGGCAGTCGCGACAATGAAGTTGTGCTTGCAAGGAAGGAGCAACAGCTCGACTGCCAGCTGGCAAGGCAGGCGCGATCCCGGGATTTCCAACGTGCAACTTCCCTCGATTGGAGCGAGGTATCACAAAGCGATGGACTGCGTCGCGATTTTGGACGAACTTTGCCCTTCAAGCAGCTTCGAAATATTTTAGTTCTTTCGCGTTGTTCTGATGGTGGTGCTATGGCCACTGTCCTGATCCTTCTGGAAATTCTCGAAAGCATTCATATGTTCGAGCTGCCCCTCTCTCTACAGATCTGAGCCTAGGATTTGGCCTCGGTTTCCAGCCTGCCCAGTGAAATGACCTTCGGAATTCAGCAACGCAAGCCCTTGAGGCCTCATGGAATATTCGAAGGTCGATTCGTGCCATAACTTAAGGTCTACAAAGTGTGGACGGCATCGATGTAGGCATAGCACTCATGTCTGGACTCTCATCTCTCTCCTCTGTCTCTCGGCCTAACCCCACCATGCGAAAACCACCGAGAAGAACGGCTGATTTACACATAACCGGTAAATAATCTCAAAGTCTCATTTCCATCTGGCTCCATCGTCATCATACGGCCCGTGAGAAAGCCTAGGTCAGTGTACGGACAAGGTCTGTGTGTGAGACACGCGATCCCGAGCAGTGACCGTCCAGTCGCTTGCTGCGAACATGCGCGCAGCTGGTCGAATCAACGCGTTGAGCACTGTGAAGTCGCACATTGTTGGGCGCCCGCATCACGGATCATCTATTTGGGAAATGTCCATCTAAACCAGGAAGGCAACAACAACACAATTCTGGCTATCGATTTCCACGTCCGTCGTCGAAAAAATGAGGCTCACAAGTCTGCCGTAATAATAATAATTCAGGACTTGACATCCTTCCATCCTGATGAGTTTCCGCCCTAGCAACCCGGATAGTGCCAACTTGGACTTGACGGTCCGTCATCCGCGGCGCCACAACCCGCAAGAGCACGGCTGTCACAACTCTGTCCCAAACAGGCAAGTATCGTGATGGGTGCAATGACTTTTAGACTTTTTCTGACTCGCTGGATCATCAACATTTGTGTCAGAAGTGTGGCCGACGTTCGAGAAAGCTTGGATGGAAGCGCTTCGCGGCTGCTCGGCGTCGTCTTGGAGATGACGGAGATTGTGCGCCTTATGCTATGGCAGCCGTTGAGGAGGGGAGGGCGAGGGAGCAGTCCATGTTGCTTCATTCGCCATCAGGCGAAGTCATTCATCAACCAGAGAACCCTCACTACCAAGGTCTGGCTGCTGCATCTAGCACTCGCATTCACGTACTATTCGTTACGATCGATCAATTTCAGAATTGAGTTCGCCGCAATCTGTACCACCCTTGCGTTCCTTCAAAAGCAAGTCATGGTGGAGGGATTGTTTGAACGAACAGACCCTCCACCATTAATCGCCATCCTAAGCCCCCCCGCGCGCAACGAAGACCGCTGTTTCTCCTGAATCCTACATCTTTGCCGCCCCCTCCTTCTCGACAACTTGCGACGCATCACCTCCACAACATCATTCTCGTGGTCGCAAAAGCTGTTTGCGCGATCAGCAAATCCAGGATCTAAATTTACAAATTAGTGTGGCACCGAACGAGCGGGATCCAGGCAATTGGTATGGCAGCGCCGCTAAATAGCGCCACGGTGCGTTCTTCCGGTCCTTGGTCCACGCGGGGCGGCGGGACATGCTGGAAAGGGGGGAGTTGGATCCACCTTATTCGAGGGGCAAAGTGTAAACTTTTGGCTCGCAGTGGTCACCCCTCCATACATTTGTTTTGCTCATGAAAATTCGAAAAGGAGGTCGTGTCGTGCGCGCAAAGACGGCATGCTCGGTTGTTGCTACGTATGTTGACTGCGTGTTATGCCATCAACCTTTCTCCATTCGTGTACTGTATGCTGTCGCAGCAGTATCAGACTGCGAAAATTGCCTGATGTGCGTCAGGTTCTACGCCTTCGTCATTAAGGCGACACAACCACACCAAGATAGGCGCAATAATGCTAGACTTCTAGGACCAGAAGAGCGTGGAGACTTTGATCAGCTGACCAGCCGAAAACCATCACTTCCAGGACTTCTCCATCCAATATGAACAACCGAACGTTACAACATAGCAGAGTCAAGCCATATATGATCCACGCTGTGGTCACGCTTCTAGCTAGCCACGCAGGCTCTGACGAGACGGAGTGTGTCACCAGAACCGCGTCATATGGAAGTCCAGTGTGAGCACATATCAAGCTTCTCGCTGAACATCTAATTGTTCTGCCTATTGCCTTACACACGCACTGCAGCCACATCTGCATCTTGCTTTCGGACTCTGAAAAGCTCTCTCTGAGTAAGCATTGCTGCATATTCCTAAGAAGCGTGCCTTCGCAGTTCTCTTATCGTGATGGCGGACCGCGAGCCTTTGCGCTGGCGATACTGGCCTAATTACTTGCGACAAGGATGCGTGATCTGTGGCATACCAGACGGCGCTGCGGCTGTACCATGTGTACACCGCATGAGGGTTACAAGCGATGCTAGGACGGTACTCGATGACATCGGACAGTATGTCGAAGACGACGACTCGGAATGCGAACATTGCTGCGCCACTAGAACAAGGGCAAAGAAACGGACTACAAAAAGCAGAAGGCAAGATACCACACGAGACGAATGCGGGTTGAGGACAACGATTCGTCGCTCGATGGACATCTGTACCGGCTAGGCTCGATCATGTTGATGTTCTCGGCATCCGCTTGGAGATCTGTGCGTCAGGAGATCTTTCACCATTACTGCCTCTTCAACTATCAGTTCTATCGCAAGTCATGCTCAATGAAGCCAACAAGCACCAAGCCTGAGAATTCATCGTCTAGTAAGGCCCACACTAAGCGAAACGATCGATGTCGAACATCCAATCTTCCTATAAATATACATCAACACCCAGTCCTCCATGTACTTGTCCTTGTACTGTTTGAGCCAATCCTCTACCTCTCCGGGACTTCTGGGCAATTGGCGCGTGTCGATGGGTCGGTCGACGTCTTTAGGCTCGCTTTCATTCGGGGTCTTGCCATAAGAATAGAACATCTGCCTTTCTTGGTCGAAGTGGACCTTGAGGTCCCGCGCGCAGGACATGGCAAGGACACCTCGCTTCAGCGTGGGGTGGTCACGTATGGCATCCAACACGAACCGCCAATTGGAATCGGGCTCCTCCTCTAGATCATCTGAAGCGAGAATCATGTAGTCGTCCATCTCGAGGGAGATGAGATTAGGCATGAGTGACAGCCACTCGCAAAACGATGACGAGCTCGCGTCTCTCCATCCAAGACGAAGCGCCCGCAGTCTAGGCAGTGGCACGGGCGTCCCAGACAGAAGCCACGAGTTCTCGAGTGACTGACAATTGAGGATGTCCAGAGTTTGGGCGCAGCATTTGATGAGTCCTTTGATGTCTCTCTGCAACGATGGTCGGAACTCGTCTTCGCGATCGTCATAGTCTAGACCACCAGGAAGCTTCGGATTGATCGTAAGCTCGGCAAGTTGGCCCATATTGAGATTCATTAGATCATATCGATCGGTCCAAACCAGCTCATTGTTGGGAAGATATGCTTGGTCGAATTGCAAACGTTGGACGATACTGCCGGCTGCAGCCATGCAGCTTATTACCTTTGGGACGAATATCTCAGCAATTTGGGCAGACTCTTCGTAACAGTACAATGACCTTGAGCTATTCGCTGGTGATATGCAATCTGGCACCATTGGAGCGAACTCAAGGTTCATGATAGCGTAGTCGATAGCAGCAATTCGAAAGCTTTTGCATCGGGGAAATTGTCTCAGCAAAGGAAGCCAGGCATGGTGAAGTTCGTGATCGTTCTGGAGAAGTTGGAGTGAAGTCCTGGTCCTCTGGCTGTATCTTTCGAATCCCTGGCGAAGGTCGCTGATGACAAACAATCTGGCACTGTACATCTGTATGAAGCGAGCATCGTCCTTGTCTTTGTGGCGCCGCTTGAGTGTGTCCAAGAGCTCCCATGGTGGATTCTCGTAGATACCGACGAAGTCTCTGAATCGCATTCGTGCATGCAAAGGTTGAACAAAGGTGACATGCTTGACGCATCGAGCGACTCCAGAAGTTCGAAGTTCGTCCTCCGTGACCAGGTAGTCTGTCTCAGCTATGAGTCTAATCCGCTAGAATAGACTCTTCATCACTGAGTCTAGCCGGCTGAATCGCTTGCAAACATGTCGCAGCAGCTTGAGCAATGCATACTGGTCATCTGCCTCAACTGAAGTTATAGCGGCGCTAGTGACGTGATCTAGAATTTCTTCTGGCAATCCCAACAGTTGCATTGTTGGCAAGCGCAATGTTGATGACTATGGCAATGAGCTGAATCCAAAGTGAACTGTGGGCTGGCGTGGCAGGTGGTCCGTGCGCAGATGTAGGTGAGCAAACATTGGATAAATCCGCCCACGAAGGCCCATGCCCATGTAGGACAACCGACCTATTCCTTCGAAGCTCCAATGCCGCACAAAATGACTTCTTAAGCAGTTTCAAACCACTCGATCTTCCCGCAAATGTAGAATCTCAACCACGTATAGGTATCTCCTGGATAGTCTCGGTGCAAAAGCATCGCCATCGCAGCAGGATCATTCAGCGCCTTCTGATACTCGGCATAAGTATCAAGACGATATTTGAGCTCTGGCTCATCGAAAGTCATTCACGGATCGGCGTATTCGTTCTGCAAGACGTCGTCCTTTTGAAACGCGACAAGTCCTTGGTAATCAGCCATGACGAGATACAGCTCGCCGTTTCGCAGGGTCTTGTGATTGCGCAAAGCATCGTAGATGGTTTTAGCGCCACTCTTTGGCTCAGGAACTTCCAGATTGCCGTCCAAATAGAGTGCAGTGAGACTCGGAAGGGCGGCCATCCATTCAGCAAAATACAATGAGGACATCTCGCTGGAATTGAACCAAAGCTCTTGCAAGTAGGGCATAGGGACAGGAGAGTATGTATAACGTGCGCATGGGTAAGGCTTGCATAACAGAACCTCCAAGCTGCTTGCACAACAGCTCAGCATGTTTTGGAGAATAATTTCGAGGTGCAACAGGATGTTGTCTTCGTCGCCTTCACCAACAGAATGCGGCAGATACGGGGCGAACTTTAGCCATTTGAGCCCCTGGAAGTCGAAGTTGCTCCAATGATCAGAGTAAGTGGTCATCTCAGAAGGAACATACGCATGGCTGATGTCGAGGTCGCATGTTACAAGCCTAGCGGCAGTTAGACATGCAACGACCTTTGGTACGAAATCGTCAGCCACGTTCGCCGAAAGATTGACGGGACAGACAAGATCATCCTTCCACACTCCAGCCCGAACACTCTCCCGCAGCATGGGGTTGAACTCGAGGTCGATCCAATGATAATCGACAGCCGGGAAACTGAAGCTCGAGCATCGGTTGCAGAGCTTCAGAAGTGGAACCCAGGCCTCGATCAAATTCGACATCAGATCAGCAGCCTCGCCAAACTTTCGATTGTAGACCATGTGTCCGATACGAAAGTCCATCTTCCTGTGTGGCCCCACTTTCAGCCTTTGATGGGGATCTCTGATCCATTCTTCAGGAGTCGGCGACTCGAGATCGCTCTCTTCCTCCTCGCTCTCAGACTGATACACTAAGCGATCGAATGGGCCACGTCGATCGTAAAAAGCGTATTCGAAGATGTCGACGAATTCATCGAAACTTGTCCAGGTTCGCAGCGGTTGAACGAAGGTGATGTGCCGAACGTGGGGAGCAATGCCGGACGCCCTCAGCTCGCCCTCGCGAATGAGATAATCACGATCAGCTATCAATCTGATGGCCCAGAAAAGATTGCTGAGGACTGAATGTAGTCGTGAAAAGTGTTTGCAGACTTGACGCAAGCTCTGGAGAAGCGCAATCTCGTTGGCGGCATTTTCCACGATCAAGTCGAGGATTTCTTCGGGGAGTGAAGGCAGAGGCATCGTTGCCTTCTGCAGGAAGTGGTATACTGTGAGGATCTGGGATGAGACGCGTTGTTTTGATTGTTCAAAGGGCGTGTGAAGCGCTAGACTAGCTTGACCGATAGAGCGTACAGAGGTGGCCCGTGCTAGACACTCAGAGACGAGGCTATTCGCATGCGAGCATAACTTGAAATGGTTGGAATGTCCATTTCGAACACTCCAGAGATTTCGTGCCTAGCTGCTGCGTGTATACTCAAAGAGCTCGTTATGCTAGGTCGTGATCCCGAAGTCTCGCTCAAGCTCTCTGCCCCTTGCGGCCATCGTGACTAGGAACAAACGATACTCGTTGAATATGATCATGCCTTCAGGCACGAAAGCAAAGTTCGCACTTCCACCGTCAATTCTAAACTTGCCTAGCAATCTGCCCTCGGGGTTCCAGACTTGTACACCATCACCACAACCAGCGTAGACATTCCCGTTCGTGTCGCAATGAATGCCATCAGGGAAGCCATCATCGATGTATGCAAACGTCCGTCGGTTCTGTAGATACTTCTGGTTGACTACATCATATGCATACATGGTAGCTGGACGAGTGAAGTTCTGGCCTAGCTCGACAAGCTGCGCACCTGTGTCGGAGACATACATTGTTTTGAAGTCTGGTGAAAACTCGAGACCATTCGACTGAACGAAGCCATCAGCAACCACTTGAATGTTCCCAGTCAGTGGTTCGAGACGATAGACTTGGTTCGGAATGCTTGGAAGTGGCCTGAAGGACTGCAAGTAGCCATATTGAGCATCGGTGAACCACAGGTCGCCTGTTGAATAGTGCTGCCGAACATCATTGACGGAGGAGAAGTTGCGGCCAAGGAAGTTATTGACCACTGGCTATGCGAAGATTAGATTGAGCATCGATGATAAGAGTACCGCCTCGTACCTTTGTTGTCTTAGTCACTGGATCGACTATCGTCAGTCCGCTTGGAAGCTCGAAACTACCTTCCTCGCAGAATACAATCTGCGGCTTTTCATTCGTGCCGGGTGTGACATAGGCAGTTCCACCATTAGGAGCAAAGAGCCCATCATACCTCTGGGACGTGAGAGAATAGTCTTCCAGGCTCAGAATTGATACATTGATCGGATTTGAGAAGTCGCCAGCCCAATTTGAGGAGATGTACAGGCTATTCGTTTCCTGGTGGTATACGCCAGCTTCGTGAAAGGCTTCGTAGGACTGATTCGAGATCATGCGCCATGATGCGTTCGGTCCAAGAATGTTGGAGAACGAGTTGTCGTACTGCTGGAAAGTGACGTTCGCCAATTCCGTGCTGAAGCTCGAGATTTGACTGGCATAGGGCAAACTCGTTGCCAAGGTCAATAGATCGATCGTAGTGACACTCGCCATTCTTGCAGTCAGTGTTGATGTTACTGACGATGTAGCTGCGTTTGGCGTTGATGGTTGTCTGGCATTGCTTGCAAGAAACTGCTGGACAGGACCAAAATCTGCGAAACTCAATCCGGCATTGTGAACGGCATCACCAACTGCTTTCGCTATAGGTTTGACCCGAACTTCAAGCTCGTTGCGAAGCGCTGCCCAATCCATCGTGTTTGTGGTCGATCCTGGATATGCGCATGGCTGGATGTCGTTGAGATGGTGTCATAGTGCCTCTCGGCCGTCTCCGACCCCGCAAAACGTCAGGCGATAAGGATCGCCATGCTCGAGACGAGATGAAGCTTTTCATGAGCATGCTGGTGAATACACGCGGGGTAATCGAAGCTACGGATGAAAAGAAATGCCGACTTGGAGAATAGGGCCGTGAGCGCATACCTTTCCCAATGCGGCCGACATGACGTACTCAGCCTCGCAGCATCGAAGGCTGAGGGTTACCCAGCTACCAGCCAGAAGTGTTTGGCTTCGCGCGTAAGATTCTCAAACTGGGAGACGAGTGCGATCGAATTGCTATGGAATGTGTTCTTTGTAAGGCATCGTGAGATCGTTTCTCCGACAACAACAGGCGGCCGTGACATCGTTTGGGATTGATTAAGAGTGTATATAATGGTCTCTCGTCTCAATGGCGAATTCAGAGCAATCAAGTCGCATATTTTAATATTTATCACTCAAACATATAGGCACAACCCCCTGAACCACCACGCCAGACATTATGTGCTGTAATAAGAGAAGACAGCGACGTGCACGAGAGGCTACGATCATAGCAGCCGCCGCGAAGCTGCACAACACGACGCTTGGTCCGAAAAGTCATCTCTCACCAACTACCTCGCTTGTCAGCGGAAATGGAGAGCACGCCATCCCAATTGATGCCCCTCCACCATATCCGGCAGCAGCAAGGGACGTCGCGGTTGACGAGGCGCTTGCCCCATCTGAGTCTCCATACGACACGATCACCCGCGAATGGCTTGATGCTGGCAATGACGAAAAGGATCGGAGGCCATCGTTCAATGCTTTTCACAGCTTCGATGCTCATCAGACGTCTACCCGTGGGCAGCATGTACAGAATTCGCAGAAGGCATTCGCTCAAAGTAGGTGGACCCAGACACTCGATCTCGAAGCTCGTACTAACTGTCTTCGAAGACAATGCATCCACTCCAGTTGCCATTGGAGGCGTTCTTGGTTGGTTAGTCAGACGACAGCAGCATAAGAGAAGCCAAGACTGTTGTGGCCGGCGGCACATTTAGCTGTGAGAAGGCAAGAACTGGGTGATCACTATGGCGGAGCTCTTGTAAGGAGACGATGAGAGGATCGTTGTTCATGCATAGAAAAACGGCAGTTTTGAAAGGCTTTCAGATAGCAATACCTCGATTGGTCCGGTAATCCCCGTTCAGTGCCAGTGCTTTCTCTGTCATCCCTATGGCGTCCATTGTTCGCTTGAGCTGTGCAGTGAGCACTTGGTTTGTCCCGAGTGGATTTTATCGGGCATGTTCGCTTGTGACTGTGGCATTCCTATAATTGTGAAGCATGACTGATAATAAGTCTGCATTGCGCGATATCAGTGATACGAGCTTGCGTGGCTGTCAAGATGTTTCGACTGCACGGGAAGCCTTGACAGCCAGCCACAATGCATCTGGTGCATTAGGAAGTCCATGTGAGACCCAGAGCTTTCCCGCACTTGGAGGCAGGCAGCAGCAATTGCCGAATATCAACTTCACCCCTTTCCCAAAGCAGCCGGATGCAGCAAATCGGATCCTCATATTAGATCGACCAGATAAAAATTGCCCGATGGCAGGCCGCGGACTGGAAATGGAATGCGGCGCAGGCACGACCAAGCTGACCTTGTCGTCGAGATGTGCGACATAACAATAGCAGGTGCATATGGATAGAAGGTGCATAAAGTCGGCACTGCGGCGAACATGCGATTGGCTGGCGCGTATTTCTGTCGACCGCTATTCGCAGATCAACTCGATCATCTGAATAGATCTTGATGCAGGCCGATGGCTCCACTGCCGAAAATGGACGGTGACAGATCTTTGGGACCTGTAAGGAGCTGAGAAAGGATGCAAAATTTGGTGTGGTGGTGGAATTTTCTTTCTGGAAGGCGCGCACGGAGCGGATCTCCTCTAACTTGCAGCAATGGACTGCCAAGACCCGCATGCGCCACCATAAGCGCAATTGAAGCTGAACCTCTCCCTGTCACCACTCCAGTGGCGTCTCCACGGTGTCATCAACGTCACGTCCGGGAGGCATTGTAGCCCCGCATGCTGGACATCTCAGCATTTGTGTCGGCATTGTCGGAACAGCGATGCATGTATCCACCGCAAGTTGAACAGCATGTTCAGTCAGACTCAGTGCCGAAAAGAAGGTGAAGGAGCAGGCTTTTGACAGCACTAACATTCCTTCTTCTGCATGATGGGAACTAGATCGCAACGCGCATCTGACTTCTGCACCGACTCGGCAATAAGACAAGATATTCCTGGCGACGTACATCCGCTAGAAGCGACCGGTGGCTAGCTGTACCTTTGGTAGCTCTGGCGTTCTTCCCGGCTTAGGAACTACCGGATGTCCTGATATGCGCCTCCACGGCACTCGTGGAAGCTGAGCAGGGAGCTCCTCTAACGATTCAGGCAAATTCACAGACACGACTGTTGATTCTGTCACAGTGTGGCGTCCAGGTTGCCGGCCTGGAATCCAACCCTGGACCGTTAGACGCGTTATTCGAGCCTACGGAGTTGACTCCTAAGTTCTACCCGTGTATACCACGAGCAAGGAAGCCTGTTTGCGCGAATCTCGTCCTGTTTCGCCTCAAAACGTCAGGGAGAGCGGCTGTTGTCTAGACTGACCATGTCAATAAGTTTCTCTCGCTTAATGTCTTACAACCTCCACCATGGCAGAAAGTCAGAACTCTATATCAAAGGCCCTCGTGGTCGACCCTGAAGAAAGCGCATCTCCCTCTGCTGTCGAGCAGCCTCCCAAAAACCCCAAATCGATGGCTTCTGCGCCTACTTACAGACCACCTGGATATCCTGACATGGGCAGTCTTTGGACACAACCACCACAGCCATTGCCAGACCCCAACGATCACCCATTCTTCAGATGGGTTGCGGAAGGAGCGAAGAAAGATCCAGCAGTACTAGCTACCATGAGTCCACCCGCACGACCAGCTCAGCCGAGTTCAGTCCAGCGGAGACCAGATGGCACACCGCTGTCTATACAGCCTCGTGCAGTCTATCCTTTTGTGCCTCCTCCATCAGTATCCATGGAGCCGATGACCCCAGACCTAAAACCACGACAGAGCTTCATGCAACCATCGCCGGCACAAAGAACTCCAGACCTTAGTTCCTCGCCGACAGAACCATCACCGTCTTCTGCTCACACAGCGACTCCAGCCGGTCCTGAAGAGCAGCCTCCGGACGACGCGGAGGATAACCACAAAGTCCCTGCAGCACATCGAAGTGAGCTAAGAGAAAACACCGCTGCTAAGGAAGGAGAACAACCTGCATGCACGTCAACATACATGCGCGTGGTCACGCATCCGCAAAACGTTGAAATGGAGCGCAAGCCCTCGATTGTCACTGGTCAAATATGGCGGTCTGGAAGCAAGAATGAGGGCTGGCGCAGACACCAGTGGTCCACGGAGGGGTCAATGGATGTTGGCTAGTCCCTCATACTGCACACAACGGCCGCAGCCGTTGCACGAACCAGAGTCGGCGCGATTGGAGATGCGGCGCTCACATCATGCTGGCGCAAGTGAGTTGTCTTGTTTCGCGTCGAGATGATGATCTTCTGACGCACCACGAACAGTCAGCAGAACAGACGAATGTCACAAAATCATGGATTGTAGACAAGGAAGCAGAGAACCGCGCCATCCAGAAGTCCAGGTTGCTCAGCTGCCGCTAGTCAACGCCTTTTTCCGCATTTCTGGACCAAAATTCCTGGAAACGTTGCTGCTAGACCAGGATCATGGGTCTAGAAACCACGCGCGAATCGCGTGGCATCGACCGGGGTCCTGGCGCGCCGCCCATCGCATTTTCAATTCTTCTCGATTGCGCACAGCGCAGAAGCCAAAAGAAATATGGAAATTGTGGTCTGCTTTTCGGAGATGAAACACAAAAATGACGGTGGCGCGGCTGGAGATGTCTCCAAAGGCGTCCCATCCGAGACTCTGTCACCCGTTCTCGCTTCGAGCTCCCAGTTACCCGACATGGACGCTAGCTGTGTTGAGGTGCTTGATCTCTATGCACATAGGAAGGGTCCGCAATGCATGTTGACTGGTACACCCGATGTGCGGAATGCTCTGATCCTTCTCGAACCATTGGAGCAAATCACTTGGAAAACGCGCAGACAGACCTTTGCTTCACATCGGGCGCTGGTGGTTGTCCGTGTTGGTGGGCCAGGTGGCATAGATGTCTTTCATGGCGAGGCAAAACATTGCTGCGAAGGCGCCCTATTCTATTTGTGATTACAATCATTGATAGCATACCAGAGCTCATTGAGAAGAATAAGTCACAAACTCAATCTAAGCACATCTTAACCCGATCCAAGAAGATATTTATTGACCTGCAAGGTCAAACGTATCGCGACATGTTAGATCCGGGGCTTGACACCGTGACGGCTGTCTCACTCTTCCGGCTGGGAGTTTCATTGAGCTCCATCACAGAACTGTCAGTAGCGACTTCATCTTCGATCTTGAATGCCTTCCTGATCTTCTCGATACGTGGCTTCCATGAGAGGTCAGATCGGGCGTGGACTAGACTTATCAGTACTTCGGCATAATTCAGTTGACAGAGAACAACCTACATTTCCAGTGTTCGCGTTTTTCATCATCATCTGGTACGATGCGGCCACCAGATGCAACTCGAACAAGCCAGATGAAACCATTGATGGAGATGTGGACCATCAATCCCCTCAGACTTGTCAGAAAATGCTCAGATATATGGCAGCTGCATTTACTTACGCGATCAGGCCATATGCAATCGAGTATGTAAACGGCATCGATACCAAGGTCACGAAAGCCGGGATGGCGTCACCGACGTAGTTCCAATTGATCCAGATGATCTGTCTCATCATCATGCATCCGATCTAAAAAGAATCAGCATCGCACCCACACAAAGAGCTTTCGTTACTCACAATGATGAGTGTGCACCCAGTTGCCCACGGTGGGATGGAAGCAAAAAGAGGCGCAAAGAAGATCGAGATGACGAAGCAGATGCCAGTTGTGATCGCCGTCAAGCCCGTTCGGCCACCCTCAGCAATACCGGCACCTGATTCGATGAACGCGGTTACTGGCGATGTGCCAACCAGCGATCCGATGGAAATGGAGAACGCATCGATTGTGTATGCGATCGTGGAGCGTGGGAAGCTTCCGTCCTCTGCATCCACCACACCAGCGTATTTGGCCATGCTTATCTTATGTCAGCCTTCTACGTGGGCTCACTTCAGAGATCGACTTACCTGTACAGCGTTGCGGTGGCATCGAAAATGTCAACGTAGAGAAAGGTGACAAGAGCCAGCACGAACTGGCCGGGATTTGCGCCTGCATTCCAGTCGATCACATTGAGAGTGCGCTTGATCGGATTGACGCCGACAACCGTTTTGAAAAAGTCGAATCGATTGTTCCCTTCCTCTGTGTACGGAAAGTACGTGAACGAGGTGGTGCGGCTATTGAAGTTAATCCCAACCACACCTGACACCACTTGAGAACTTACGGCCAGGAGATGACGGAGACAAAGAAGATGCCGACGATCATGGCACTTCGGACTCTGTATGCCATGAGCAGGACAGTCAAGAAACCGCCGCAGAAGATCGCGATCCACAACTGCTGTCGTGTCAGTACCCTTCCCCAGTCATCTCCGAAACTGCTACTCACTGCAGGATTCTGCATACGATGGCTCGTACACTTGCCGAACTCATCCAGGTATTGCGGCGGACAACCACCGAGGTCCAATGGCGCAAGGTAACCTCCTGTGACCGCACCAATACCTGCCGTATACGACAGCCCAATAAGAGCAAGAAAGAGGCCAATCCCACAAGCGCAAGCAATCTTGATGGATCCAGGTAATGCTTTGACCAGCCATTGTCGCATGCCGAGAAAAGACATGAGCATGAAAATCCAGCCTTCGGCGAAGACAGCGGCGAGAGCGAGCTCGTACGAGATATTGCCGGAGCCGTGGAAGCCGACGACTTGGTAGGCGAAGTAGGCATTCAGTCCCATTCCAGGTCTGTGTACCATAACGTCAGCAAGAAGAATGTCCTCAGGTAGAGCAGAACACTTACGCGAGAGCGATCGGCATGTTCGTTAGGAGTCCAAACAGAAAAGAGCCAAAGCCCGAGATAGCCGACGTTGCAGTAATCAGGTCGCGTTGAATGTCTGTCCTGTCAGCGATCGTGAGAATCCATGTCGTGGCGTCACATACCAGTAACACAAGCATTGTATTCGGGCTCCGTTAGACAAATGGGGTCGGTCTCATTGTTGCAGACACAAGTTCCGCCGGTATCCTTGATAATGGCCGCATTCACAGAGATGATATAGGCCATGGTGACGAAAGTCGTCAGTCCAGCGCGAATCTCAGTCGTGAACCGAGTGCCCTTGATCTCTTTCTCCTATGCCCCTCTGTTAGCTGCTAGTCAACATCGTTGTTGGAATGATCGTACATGACCTGAGCCGCCGAGGCGAAAGAAGCGGCCGAACGTAGATCGCGCAACATTGTCGTTGAACTTTTTGGTAAGACCTTTCGCGTAAGTCATCGTGACGGACTGGACCATTCGACCAAGAACTGCAACCAGCACCGCAGATATCACAATTATCAACGACGATAAAATTAAACCTCGAGTACTAGCGTGTGAACTCCCAAAATGGTTCTTTGTCTCTGATAAGAATAGATTTCCAAAATTCTTCTGGAGATCTTCTGCTGATATATTCGTCGCGATCAGCCTCCTCCAGAATTATAATTCTTTGTCGAGGCAGACATAACAGTCTGGTCGTGATCTCTGATTGGCCATCGTTAGGGATGTGGCTTGAGAGGAGCTGCAGACTCGAACCAAGATTCTTTCTGCATCGATCCTACGAGCATGAAGGAGGGCTCGATAAGCTTGGAAGGATTCGATTGTTCCAGGTTGGTTGGGGTTGCGGGGTCTTGTCTTTCGCTCGCGACTTTCCCATGCGTTGTCGCTGGCGCAATAGTGGGAGGTGATGGCTTCAGCCTGACGTCTCACGTCAAGGAAGCTGCTTTTTTTCGACGGTGAAAAGGATCAAGCCGTGATTGTGACGAGGCGCCTCGCTCACTCATGCTCATTTGACTGCCCGCTCGTAAACATATTCGGGCGTTCCGGTGGCGTTGAGTGCGATATCTGAGATGTGTCTGCTGAGCTCTGACCTGGTTGCTGCATCATTCCTTCATCCTTCTCGAAGCATCTCAATCGCCCAGATTAGGTACGGCTGTCGATGAGAATTTGTCAACCTGTCCCAGATCCAGGATCATGAGGCCGTCTCGCATCTCACGTCGCACGTCGATTCGTCAGGCAGCGCGCTCTGCATCCTCCGGCACCTCTCCGTCCAGCGCCCTCGCCGCATACGAGACATCCATAGGACGAGCGCGTGTCTTGCAGACTGTCGCAGCTTTATCTCGCAGCACGGAACCATGGTCCTGCCCTGCACATCTTTGCCCGTTGCGATGTGACAAGACGGCCAGCGCACGACGCACATCATCGAAATCAGCGGGTGCGTGCTTTTAGGTCTTCCGCTACTGTAACGCAAACCTCAATCTGCACGATAGACTCCTTTGACAATTAGCTTCCGTTGCAATGTTCAGCGCAGAGTTTACGTGGGCGCCCGTCTTGGAGAACGAGGGCTCGAAGACGGGCGTTGGATCAGCGTCGACCCCATCGCAGCCAAGTACAAATAGCGATACATCATCTCTCAAGTCGGCTGATGATAAGATCGAGACTGTCAAACCTAATCGGCTACGCTGGCCCAGAGCGAAGAGTCCTCCAGTATCGCCTAACCTACGCGCAAGAAGAAATCGCTCCAGACATAGAGACTCGGGAGACCTCACTATATCGGAGACTCTGTCTCAAGTTGTCGCTGTCGAGAAACATGTTCCGGATTCATCGATGATCACGCCGGTGATCTCGTACGTGGAGAAAGATGACTCCGACGAGATCATCGTCTGCCTTGGAAATGAAGTCCATGAGTTGCCGACCTCAGGGACGGAGGAAACGTTTTCTCCTTCGAAAAGACCGACACCTGGCCGTGTGCGATTTGAGTCGACAGATGAATCTGCCGAGTCATCTCAGTTCACCAGATACACTTTGTTTCCGGCGGTACCAAATCATCGACCACGAGGTGGTCCACCAAGGAGAAGCAAGATGGTCACTCGTGGCGGACGGCGGCGAGAAGAGATCCACCCTGAACAGCCGCAACCACGCATATTGGATCCATACCTGGAGCGCATGATTTGCCGCATGCGAAAGGCTAGCAAGCGAACAGTCCTCAGTCGCCTCGAAGAAACATGGGATATCGTCCTAGATCAAACGCAGCAGCTCGACGTCGAGCAGGAGAAGAGCCTTTGGATCCTGACAGCGTTGGAGTCGTGGCATCAACAAGAGCTGCCAGATATCGCACCAGACGAGATTATTGACTGGGACCGGAACTCGATTTCAGAAGCGCAGACTTTGACACAATTGATCCATACCTACGCGAAGACACTGAGTCGGCTGGGTCGTAATCTTGAGTTGGCGTGTAGTCCATGTAAGAGACCCCCATGGTGTCACAGCATTAGCGCGCTAATGATCCATGCAGTGGAAGTCCTACAACTATCCTGTTCGCATCCGAATGGCAGCTTCGCATATATAGCGCCTGCATCGTCTACTGCGGACCTCGCGCTTCCTAGGAATGTCGCTCTCATGTCCGTCTTCGATACGAAGGACGTCCGTATATCACTGCCAGATCGATCCGTAGACTGCATTCGTGCAACCTCACTCGTCGCTGCATGTCCAGCAGCCGAGATCAAACCCTTACTACGAGAGTGCGAACGCATCCTCGTTCCAGGTGGAGCCATGGAAATAAGACTCATCGATCCGACACCTACCTCAGCCGGTCCACTGCTACGACAATGGCTCGAGAAGAACCTGCTCCTAAATCTAGAAAGGGACTTCCGTTGCGTGCGACCATTATTACTCGTCCCGATCTGGGCCAAAGAGGCAGATTTTGACATCCACGAAGACAGCGATGCTCGATCGGGCAAGAGCTCGTTCCCAGTCAGTTCAGCGGACACCGAGAAGGCGCCCGAGAAGCCCACAGAGAAGTCGATCGAGAAGTCCATTGAGCGCAAGCTGAGCGTGCATATCGGGCGCTGGCTCTGGCGCGACGCGTGGGCCAGGTTCGTGGGCGGAGATACACCAGTGAAGATGTGGTGGGAGGTCGAAGAGATTATGAAAGAGTGCCAGAAGAAGCGGACCTCCATTGAGGTCAAGGCACTCTTCGCGAGGAAGTCGCCAAAGTGAGGTTGGTGACCGGAGCAGAGTAGATCAGCTCATTTCGTGATTGATGACGAGTTCGATCGTTGTGCGATGTGGCACGAGTCTCCTAATGTTTTCTGGGTGGTTGCTTTCGCATGTAAGATCTTCATGTCGAAGTTGCTTCTGGCAAGCGACGACTTTTAATGCCGAAGTTGAATATGTATCACTCCTTGTACAAGAATGGTTTGGGACGGAGTCTAGGGATGGGATTTTGGAATGGAATTTTCAACGAAGGATATTTCGCGATGGAGTTAAAGATGCAATGGTTTCGATTCGAGGAAGGTGCGACCTCCTCATGGTCTCCACAACTAGCTGCCTCAGGTTTTGGGTCTTATACTACCAAGGATCACTACATCCTTTCTTTTACAGATGATCAGGCATGAGAATAGTTTTTCAGACTTTGCAAGTACCGATGGCATCAAATGATATTATAATCAATGGCAGCGGCTTCAATAGCAACGCAACCGGGTATCAACCTCCACAATTATATGCACAAGGTTCTTTCAACAGTCCTTCACAGACGAACCCAATCAAACGCCAATTCAAAGCGCCTTCAGCATGCCTAGAATGCCCTTGATCTTTTCCGCGCCCCTCTTACCTTCCTCCCCACCGACTGAGCCCTCCCCTTCCCTCACTAAACTCAACGCCTTCTGCTCCAGCACGCCCAGCACTTTCCGCGTATACACAAATGAACCCATCCTCTCCATGTAGCTGACGGCGTACCTCTTCACCTCCGCATCATCCGTCTTCTGCTTCAGAATGTTGATCAAGACGCGATTCTTCGGGTCTGCACGGATAGCGTGGATCACTGGAAACGAGAATTTGCCCTCTGTGAGATCTTCGCAGAGGCCTTTTCGCTGGGTATACGTGGGTGAGGAGAGATTGAGCAGATCATCTAGGATCTGGAAGAGCAGTCCGATCGTCGTGACGAGCGGGACGCAGTTTATGCGGTCTTGCACCGGAGACTCGGCCTGCATGAGCTTGATGGCTAGTCTGAACAGCCCGCCGGTCTTGTTGGACACCATCTCGAGGTAGTCGTCTTCGGAGGGGCAGCTGAGGGTGTCCCGCCAGAAGAGGTCCATGCCTTGACCACGGTGCAGCATGAGCAGCTCTTCTGTGAATATTTGAATGGCGAAGTTGGCGTGGGGGAGTGCTGTGAGTTGTTGGAGCGCGAGGAAGTAGACGTAGTTTGCGGAGTTGATTGTTTGCGCTGTGCCGAAGATCGAGTGGGCGACTGGGTTACCGCGGCGGAGGAGAGAGGAGTCTTCGACATCGTCAACGCTGTGAGAATATTAGTGACTGGAGTCAAGTACGCCAGCTGGTCGAGTCTCACAGTAGGCTTGCTGTGTGGAGCATGCCAACCACTTTTGTGATGATGGCTAGGCTCGAGTCTGGCACTTTCAGCCACACGTTGAACGCAGCTATCAGTTGTGACCTTATGTCCTTGCCCGGATGGCCGTATAAGTAGTCGAAAGGACCTAACAGGATACGCTCTTTCTCTGCTGTCCATGTCGGGATCTTTTCGTCGATGAACTTGTCCCCAAACGTCCTCGGCGGCTCGAATGGCCCATTTCCTTCGATCGCCTGCTTCTCTTTCGCAAGTGACTCAGGCGAGAACGGCGTGGACAAGCTCTTCGGCCGACTCGATTGCCGCGGCGGCGATGCGATCTGGCTATGGCGCTTCTCGCGCGCCGTCTCGCTCTGCACGGGCGCTGAAGGCGGTTGCGTCGCCCCAGCTATAGCAGCTTGGAACTCTGTATGCGCAGAGGGAAAGTAAGCACTCTTCGCTTTGAAGGGGAAGCGAGTCGAACCGGCTCTGGCTGCGCTACTGCTGCCATTGCTCAACGTCCTGCCCACCACGTCTACGGCATTGTGATGCGACTGCGTGGCGGTGGCTGTCCCAGACATCCTCTTCGCTTGCGCTGTGGTCAGTGAGCTTGTGCGAGGCGGACTGGAGGGCCCGATGCCAGGCACGTTCGTGTCGGTGGCGTCGTCGACGACTAAGAATGCGGTGCCGGAGGAGGACTGGCGCCGGTGCGAGGATGTGCGAGGCGGGATGTACGGTAGGATTTCTTGCTGCTGCTGGAGGGGGAGGGAGGATGAGGCTGCCATGGTGGCAGGGCAGGAGCCGGGTGGCACCTTTAAGCAAAGCTCGCAGCAGGTACGTATCTCGTTTTCGTAAATGCTAGCTAGGTATGCGATATGCGACTTCCACGTAATGGACGGGCCTGATTTGGATATGCGCGCTGCGTGAGTGGCTCTTGCCCGGTGTCAAGATTCGCCCGGCCCCGGTTCTCGTGTGGAGCAGCAGCGCTGCAGAGTACTGTATGGGTAGGGTGTTTTTCAGCTTATGATGCTGCCTTGCTGCACGTCCAAGAAGGCGGTGCAGCCGTGACTTCCGCGCGTGTCTGATGTCAGTCTGGTTGACGCTGGGCGGGTAGATCTGCGAACTCGACACGCTGCAGGATACTACAAATGGTATGGATGCACTTGCACATGCATCAGGGCAAGCTGTGCCTGATATTAGACATTAAGAGAGTAGGAAGGATGAGACACGAGAAAAGCGAGGGCTTGCAGGCTGAGAGCTGCTGGATGCTGTGGAGAGCTTTAACTTCGACATGTGACGACAGCAGGCGCAGGTACAAATTCTTAGCTGCAGCCAATCGTGACGTCGGCGTTGGAGACAATGAATCGGCGCATCATCTCAGCCTCTTTCTGGTCTCAATAAGCGCCAACGCAAGGACACGCGATACAAACATGGTCACGAGCTTCACACATCTCCTCTCCAGCTTCGCATTTCGTTTTCGAGCCGTTTGAGCAATGTTTCGGTGGTTTTGTGGAGAGTGTTTGGGCGAGCCAAGGCTGCGAGCTCTCGCAGAAAGTCTATCGATTAGCCCTGCGCTGCTATGGCAACCGAGCACCAAAAGAAAGGGATTCGATGTGTTATAGATGCCAACGCATATACCTCTACCAATATCAACCATCATCCCTATAACGAACCAGAGATAGCTCGTTGACGCCCGAAGACCAATGTCTATGCACTCGCTGAGAATACTGAACCTCTTTTTCAACATCAACAGGTAGTGCGGAGCCTTCCTTTGAGCTGCTTGCAACAAGCCTCAAACACAACTTCGACTCTCGCGATCGAGCCGGACACGGAAATCAGCTGCGATGGAGTCCCTCCTCTCGCAAGCTTTCGACAACTTGTCATCGAAGAACGGCGATAAAGTCAAGAGAGGCATCAAACAGGTGGAGACCCTGCTGGGAAACATCTGCTTCTCCAGATTCACAGCGCAACAAGGCCACAACCGACGGGCATCAGTAGTGCCGTCCAGCAATGAGCCAGCGAGCCCAAAGACACTCAAAGACCTACCCGAAGATCCAGCATTCCGCGAGTTCTTTCGTCTGCAGGAGGGATTCGAGTTCAATGGTAAGACGTTCCACCCATAATTCAAGAATGCGCCTCTGACATCTCACCAGTCGCAACGCACCTCCTCGCAACTCTGAACAGACTTCTATCCCACCAACCCGGCACCGTCGACGGCATCCTCGCCTCCACACTCTCCCTCCTCCAGGGCGTCCTCTTGCTACATCCGCCATCACGGCACCTCTTCACCTCCTCCACAGCCATGGACACACTCCTCGATCTGCTAGACATCCGCAACCCACCTTCCGTGCAGCAATCCGCTATCCTCGTCCTCGTAACCGCCATGCTGCACAACCCCAAGGCAACGCGAACCTTCGAGAAAGTGGATGGACTGCTCATGCTGAAGGACCTGCTCAAGGGCGAGGAGACAACGCATAAAGTCAAGCTGGGCGTCATGGAGTTCCTGTACTTCTACCTCATGCCTGAAGCGCCTTTGCCGAGCTCATCGGAGCGCAACGGCACGGCTGTACGGGTGAAGAGGGGTGGTGAAGACTCATCCCCCTTCAACACAGGCGGAAGTTTTGTGGAGGGAGGACGAGGATATGATGGCGAGGGCGTCAGGATGGACAGCACGATCAAGAGCACGAGGGAGAAGCAGCGGCTGCTCGGGCAGTTCTTCAGCAACGTCGATGACCTAGTCGAGGATCTGCGGGAGAACGGATTCGAGCACACGACTTAGCGGCGGCGTCTATTCTTCACGATTCATTAGCGTTGGGCTTTGCATCTTGGGCGGGCTTGTAATAGTAATGATGACGGCGCATCGGGAGCATGATTTGCATTAGCGAGGATTGTGGAACATTTGGCGCTTGCATTGGTCTGCAGTATATCCATGTACGCATAGCGAGCATTAAGACTTTCTTCATCTTCTTGAGGTCCTTTCTGGATCATAGCAATCGGTGCCTACTGCATGCCTAGGTTAGGTTAGGACCGGGCGTCCCTTGATGTTGGTTCTGATTTAAGAGCGTGGACACCGGATGGCGACGCTCTCATAGCTCATACCAGTCTGGTATCTCGGATCTACCGCTAGGCTGATCGGAAGTCTTGTAGCCAAACTTGTAGCCAAAACGAAGCTTCTTTTCCGTATGTCCTTCTTCGGAAAACTCCACGCATGTCCCACGTTAGGAGACAGAGAGACGATTCTGTCTGTGCTAAAGATCTTCTTCCAGAAACAAAGATACTGCACAATTGTAAGCATGTGTTTGAATGAGAGTAGAGGATTCAGCTAACTCACTTCATCCTGCGGAGTGAGCTCGATACGAGACGGTCCCACGCGTATCACTGGGTCAACGTAGATGACACGCAACGCCTCGCCTCCGGTATTGCGTCTAAACAGCTACGTGAAGAGTGTGTGGACACTACTCATCGATGAACGTGTCTGATGAGGAGAAGCCGATATCTTCGAACCTTTCGGCCGGAGTAGGGGCTCCTCCCATTGTCAGTGCTCATTTCTCCCTCTTGAACGAGCTCGAACCAGCTATCGCAGCGAGCGACGGGGACCTGATTTGGAAGATTGTCTTCTGCCCAGGCCGAAAATCCACCGCGTTGGTCGATTGCTCGATCTACGACTTAATTGTCAGCACGAGCCCGGAGCTCTCAACTCTTCGTGCCGAGCCTCTCGTATCGCCAATTCTACTGCTGTTTGCGAGAAGAACCTAGTACTTGTCTTCCCAGGTAAATTGATTTTGGTGCATAAGCAGTTTCGTGTCACCAATGGGGATCGGATTGGCATTCTGCGAGATGACGTTGAAGCTGCCATTGACCTGTAACATATTGTCAGATGTCGCTGCACAATCTTGGGAGGGCGCGAGGACATGCGTACCTTCTTGGTTATACATAAAGAATCCTTTGCCCCTAATGCGAGCATCGCATGGCCGACCTCGAAACTTGGATTGAACATGGACATTTCACTATGGGATCCACACCACCTGGGGGTTGGATGGACAGAGTATGCCTGGCGGTGAGGCCTTAGTCTAATAGCTCACGATTTCTCAGATCTTCGCTGCCACGGATGTTGCCAGCGTTCAGTTCAGCCGCCGAGTTCTCAATTTTGGCCCCGCCATTCCATGCACAGGGCAAGGTCTTTCCCCAATCGTGGCACGTGACGAGAATCAGAGCTGCAAGAATGAGGCGGGATGAATTAACGCATGGTTGTTGTCTGATTCGGTGCATCTGCGCTGTGGGGCTAAGTCTGCGCCGTGCAATCAAGCATGCGCATCTTCGTGGAATTCATGCCTCCAAAACCTTTAATACTGCGGCACCGCTCCAAGTCCTATAAGTCCGTAGAAACCTCTAGGCCATACAAATCCTACACTTCCATTATTTGACCATGGATTCACCACAATGGCATTTGGCTCGCTGCCAGTGACGCCCATAGCATGTCCGAGCGCCAGAAGCCACATAGTAGACTGGCGAATGGTAGTTCTCTGCTCCTCTTCGCGTGCAATCTCCTGAATGATCGCGGCAACTGTATCCCAGAAAATCAATGAGGCGGGTTTGGAGTAGTCGATCACGACTTGTTCGTCTTCCTTGATGAGCGCGTTCAAGCCGAAGATCTTGTCGCGAGGGTCCTCACAATGCAAGGATGAATAAGATTCCAAGATGTTGGATCGTGGGTGGAACCACTCGAACGGAATCTTTTGACGAAAAAAAATCCATAGCACACTTCGGATTCCTTTCTCGATTGGACTAAGCGGTTCAAAAAGGCAATTGCCCTCGTATATCAGATCGTGGACGAACCTGAATTCATACAGGACATCCCAGCCTATATAGCAACTGCCAAACGCTATCGTTTGAGCCCTAGACAGTAGCATCTCTTGTACCACCCAAAGACGCGACCAGTATGTCGCCGAGAACAAGATTTTGAATGTTTCAGTCTCGGCTTGGGAAGACCTGGGAGGCATAGGAACAGAAGGGCCAGGCCGCCGGATGTAGTCATTAGGCGAGATCGACTTTGTCGCCCGAAAGCGTATCATGGTCGCCAGCAGAGCCTCTGTCTCCATTGTGCCACGTCCCAGCCAGATGACCACGCGCTCGGCACGTCTGAAAACATCCGCCATTCTCTGGACTTGATGATTCTTCTCGGTCACTGCATCTCGGTTGATACAGATCTGGTCAATTCAGAGGAACTCAGGCTGAAGCACATCATTCGTTTCCGCGTGCTTGAGGTCTCCTCGAGAGATTCTGTCCATGAAGTCCCACAGATTCTCCCGGATGGTGAGTGCCTTGCCGTTTACTTCTATACATTGGAAGTCTGATTTCGGTCCCTAGGCATAAGATAGCGCTTCGTATGGCGGGCAACTCTCGCGTTCGAAAGTCTCGAGTGTGCATTGCACTACCTCAGTGGTACGAGACTGGATGCGAAGAAGGCGTATCTGATCCTTGCTCAGGTCGAGCGTATCATGCTGGAATCGTTCCATATTGCGGCAGCTTGTAGATTTGGTCTCGGTCGTGAAGATTCGACGGTCCTGTTCGCAAACGTGTGATGAATGTTCGAGCCTGATGCCGGGAAGGTGCCGGCTGGAAGTACTGCGCAAGCGCAGAGCTTCGAACACTTCGATCTGCTATGTCGAAGTGTCTCAGAGAGACTCAAAGTCAGCCCCGGTCGAAAAATTCACCTCTGACTTTGAAGGAAGGAAAGAATAAGAGGTCAGGCTATGGTGGGGCAGATATTGGGGGAAGGCGCACGGACCACAAGGCATTTGGGTCGCCTGGTGGAGAGGAGAGCTTATACATGTCTTGGACATGAACCATGAACCGTCATTCAAACGCAGTGCGCTGAGTGCGCTGAAGAGATATCTCCAGAAGCATTGTCCAAGTCTTTGCTATGCTCTTATTCAGATCTTGACAAAGCCTTGCGGCCATACAAATACCATCGCGGCGTGAGGGAAAGCAAGATCTCTTGCTTCGATGATCATGGCAGCCGGCTCTTTACCAGTGACGCCCATTGCGACGCCAAGCGGCACGAGCCAATCGTTGCTCCAGAAGTAGCTCTCTTCATGATCAAGTAGCAGAGCCACAATGCGCCAGAACAGCATGGGTGCGTCTTCAGAGTAATCGACCCGAATCGATACGGGTTTGAGTCTCCTGTGACTATCTCTTTCAGACCACACATACGTGCTGATCAATGCAATTAGACCGTAGACCTTGTCGCGTGGGTCCTCGCACTGCAGGGTGCTGAAGTTTGCCAATGCAGCTTCGAGAGTGAATCTCTTGTCGTTACCAGTAGCGACGAAGTATGCAGACTTTCGCTGGAGCAGTGTCTTTACTGATGTTGAAATGGCAAGAGCTCTTGAGCCTAGTCTCGGAGGGACAGAGATATCCAGTACAAGGTCCTTGATCGCGTTGTGGTCGTAGAGCTTTGTCCACAGCATGGAACGCTTTCCGAACGAGATCACCACCTGCTTTGCGAGCAGAATCTCTTGGATGACCCACAATCTGCTCCAGTAAGGTTGTGCGAAGAGCGTCTCGACACTCTCCAAGACTTGCGCCTCCTGCGCCTTTCGAGTGCCATAGTCATCTCCAAAGTTAAGCGTGTACCAACCATTCGAGAGAGTGTCGATGAGAAGTTCATTCTCTGGTGTACCAGGTCCAACCCAGAGAGTCACCCATGTGGCCTGCTCATATATTTCTGCCATTCTCTGTACTTGATGATTCTTCTCCTCGACTGAGGACTGATCTATGCAGATCTGATCGATCCACAGATAGTGCGGCGCCTCTGGCCTATAGACACGGCCACCTTCGACGGGGTGCACGAGCACATAACGCGATGATCTGTCGAGGAATTCCCAGAGGTTAAGACTTATCTGTAGCTCCTGGCCATTGACTTCGATGGCACGGGTCTTCGATCGCTTGCCCCAAGCGTATGAGAGCGCCTCGTAGTCCAGATTTTGGCTATGCTTGACCACCTCGAGCGAGCACTGAACCATGCCGCCAAATGGGCGCAACAGTTTGAGTAGTCTGATCTGCCCGACTTTGAGGGCTAACTTTTCATACGTGAAAGGCAGCATTCTGATATCGATCGTGGTGAAGTGTCGTCGTCTCAGGTGAGGTGCCCGATTGACTGTATCTCATGGGCTTCGGCGACAAAGGCCATCCACCTCATATGGGAGCGAATAACCAGCCACGAAGCTATCATCATAGCAAATGCTTTCCGTGTTGTAGAGCGCGAAAGATCAAGCTCTGTGGGAACCGGTGAGAGGGTGAGCTCGTGGTGGAGCGGATCTGAAGTGGCCCGTGCGCCACGTAAACAAACGCCCTTGCCATCGCCCACCCGCTATCTTCACAGCGACACCTGCACCTCCGCACGCGCGCCAGCACCGCCATATCACTACCCACCACGATCTCTGCGCCGTCCACGAGACATACCCAACAATTGACGCCTCACTGCACGGAGCTCGAGAATCGCGTGCGACATCACCTGACGTGCCCCAAGCTTTGCGACCGCACCCACCCCAACGAGAGGCACAACACGCGACCGATCGCCGCTCATGACGGCAGTACACACGAGAGCGCCTTTGGAAGTTCTGAGCATGTCGGCGGCGCAGAGGCAGTCACGTCGCAAGACTGCGCGACAGTTCTTTGATGAGGATGAGGAGCCGCCCGCGAAGAGGTCCAAGGTGGAGAGCGTGCCCATAACGAATGGCGTGAGCAAGTCTGCTGCGGGGAAGAGCGCGACTACGCGGACCAAAAGAGCGAAGACATGTATGTGCGATTCATTATGGCATGAAGACTGGGCTGTAGCATGACAATGACGAAGGAGGAATCCGACTGCGCTCATTGAGGCGCATTTAAAGAGACAAACAAGCTGATGGTTGTATAGCATACGATGAGGATGAAGATGGCTTCACTTTCGCGCGAAAAACGCGTTCCAAGAAGGCGACAGAAGAACCAGTGCCAGTCAGCAAGCCTCAAGCCTCACCCGCAAAATCACGCGCCGTACCACGAACCACGACGCGTAGCGACAGCAAGACCGACTCTCGAATCACTTCAACATCTTCAGATACGGATCCAGCGCGTCCGAAGAGAAGATCGGCGCGACTTTCTGGGGATAAGGAAGAAGTAGTTCAAATACTGCCCGCCGAGAAGACAAAGCGGAAACGAAAATCGAACGAGCTTCAGACATCAGAAGCCAATCGCGATGGCAGTCCTGATCTTCCGCAGAACGATCTGCAAGTCGAAAAGAAGCGCGATGGTACTAAGATAGCGCTGCCATTCGCCGATACACCCGTCATCAATCGCAATAAGGAGATGCGCGCGATGAAGAGTAAAGTGCCCAACAGGAGAAGCAGCGTCAATTCCAGAGGACGCAGAGCCAGCTCGCTGATCGAGAGCGGCACATCAAACGGTAGGCCACCCCGCGTTTTGCGTACTTATGGCAGAAACACCCCCAAGACCACGAAGAAGCTTGCGCGATTTTCTTCTTTCTTGTCAGATTCCTCGTTGCACAGTCAACCATTGTTCGATACACAGTCTCATCCCCAATCGCAAGCACAGACGGCGCTCGAGAGCGAGGACCTCGAGGCTACTGCACCAATAGCCTCAGATCGCTCTCGGCTTTCCGTCACCTTGCTTCCCAACATTTTCACCCAGCCGCAACTACAGGACGCGCTCGAAAGTCATGGCCTCGTGGCCACTGCAGCAGCAATCTCAGACCGTCCCCAAATTTCCGTTACTTATCTTCCCGACGTCTTCACTCAGACACAAGACGATGATGAACTCTCGACTGACGAAGTATACGACACAGCAATCCCACATTCAGATGTTGCGGTGGCCGACTTCTACAAGCACATCTCGAATTCTCTAGTCGAGCCCAGACGCATGCGTCAACTCTTGACGTGGTCCGCGACCCGCGCACTGCCACCGAAACAACACGACCACTTACGCGATGGCAACGAGGCATTCACGATGGACGCAGCACGGTCGATTGTGGAGGACTTACTCAAGGACTTCTCAAGCAAAGACCACTTCGCAGATTGGTTCGACAAATTAGAGGGGGTAGGGCCTGGAGATGCCGGGACGGCGATTATCAAGAAGCCGAATCCCAGGAACAGCGCGAATGCTCTGCGTCTGCAGAAGCTGGAGGAGGAGATCGCGAAGCTGAAGGCAGAAGAGAAGCAGTGGAATGAGCTGGTGAAGACATCGAAAGCGGAGGAGTCAGACAATGTGGACATGGAAGACATCGACCTGTCGGCGCTCGATCCAGCACAAGCGGCTATCTTCGCGGAGCTCAGGCCTGATTTTGACCCCGAGATATCGAAAGCCAAGAAGAGACGGAAGTCGAAGGCCAAGGAGGAAGCACATACAAGCGGGCTGGAGGACATTGCATCTCGCATGCGTGCCATCAATTCGAGTCTGGAACCGCAGATCGATCTCTTCGCAGACGGCATCCACAAGATGGGACAATACCGACTCGCAGCGGAGAGAGTGGCGGATGCCATCCTGAGCACCACAGCGAAGAAACTCGAGATCAGAGAGAAGTCTGCCCAGGAGGCAACGGGCACGACAGCCATGGGGCCGAAGGAAGTTCTGTCTGCGCTCGCAGGTGCAATGAACAAGAATCAGGATAGGTGATGCGACGTATCATGATGATGGAACTGAGAGCGAGCGTGCGGTTTTGTGTGTGTATACTTGTTGTGTATTGCGTTGTGGATGGGGGTTCTGAGTTTGATAACCCCTGTGTTTGCCTGAGCATGGCTTGAGCATACTACATCTACGCCTTTTGGAATCGAGACGATACTTTACTGATTTACGCTCTGTGCCATTTGTCATTCAGAGTGTAGGAGGAGTGTGCATAGGCTCGCGAGATCAGACCCCAAGCGGTTTGGAAACCCATACAGCAACTGGTCTCCTCCAACCCGTCCTCTTCAATATGACATCTTGCTCAGGTACGCTGTTGTCGAGCTCCATTGGCTGATCGTCCACTTCGCCTTCACACGCTTCCATAAGCGCTTTGAACGTCTGCGCTTGTTGACCAGACATCGCACCGAGCAAATCCTGCAATACAGCTTCTGTGTGTCGATTCTTGTTCATCAGACACGTCTCTGCAATGTCGCAGCGGAGCTTTTCTAGCGCGATTGGAGATGCGATCGAGTTCCAGCTCGAGTCGGTGAGAATGTGCCGTAGCCACTTCGAGATCATCTCTCGCGGTGACGCGGAGAATTGAGAGGACTGCTCCCTAGAGACCAGAAGCTGGAGGAGGGCATTGCTGAGCTTCGCCTGGAATCTGGGCAGACGGGCTGCTATGCGCAGCAATAGGTCGTTCCATACCAGTAACAGCGCCTTGAATTTGAGGTTGGTTCTGCGGCATCATCAATATACAGTAGCAAGTAATAATCACATCCAACTTACTGTTTCTCCGAAGGCAAGATAATGCTATCGTTCACCAAAACATGAACAAGCTGATCCTCCCCATCCCGCCGCCTCCTACAAATCTTCCGTAAGACCTTACTCTTCTGCGCCGCCAACTCACTCCCCGCCGCCCTCTCCATCTTCGCAGCAATCATCTCCCTCCTCTCCCTCCTATACCCCTCCAGCAACCCCTTAACCTCCCCCCTCACCTCCTCCACCTCTACCTCATCCTCCGCACCACCATCAACCCCCCTCCAAAAATGCCCCCACATCCACGGCACCGCCTCCCCCACCGCCTCCTGCAGCACCCTCAGCCCCGGCGTTGCGCCATGCGTAATCGCGTGCCGCAAAAGCACCCATTCCTCCGGCATCCCGATCCGGACCGCCTGCTCCATCATTGATCGCTTCTCTAAGCCGTCCTGCTCCAGGTCGCACACGCTCGTCACGAGCTTCGCGAGGGCGGACGCGTACACGGCTTTGATGGTTGAGGTGGCGTTTTTGGAGGGTGAGTCGTGCAGGATGGCGTCCAGGAGGTCGGCGGTGGCGAGGATGGAGTGCGGGATTCGGGAGCGGCGGAGTTTCCAGGTGTTTACCTAGGGTATGATTAGATATCGCTATGGTAAGGGCAGGTTTTTGATCACAGGCCGTTGCCAATCAGTGCATCAAAGTCAAGACGAGAAATGGCATCTTAGAACGCATCAACTAACTCTGAGATACAGAGAAATGTTTCAACGTATATTGAGACCCTGTACAGTATGCGCCAGTTTGCGCTGACCTCTGATCGTTGATGGCAATGGAGGATGCTGTTGCGTAGGTCACCTGACTTACAATGTTCACGGCGAGTTGCTGTTTCTCGCGCTTGACGCATTCTTCGAGGTCCGCGGCCGGGTAAAAGAGGTCCCGCACCTCGAGCAGTTCTTCATCGTTCTTCCATGGCCATACAAACGTCGCTACCATGATGCAACTTTACTCGTGAGGACTTTTCTGGCTGGATGAAGATTGGTTGGAGGTTTGAGATGCGATGGCGAATCAGAGAGGACGAGTGGGTCCGATGGTTGCCTCATTCGTCACAGCATTCAAGTCCACGGACATGCGTGAAAACCGATTTATAGTTGCAGGATGTTCATAGCAGTCGACTGAAGAGGTATGAGTGAAGATGGATTCAATATCGTAGATCTCCTAGGAGCAAAACATGATCATCTTCGTGATTCTTGGGTATGTCTAATCAGAAGCTTTTCCACCAGCGCCACGCTTCAAAATTCCAATATTGTTACAAAGACATAATCTCATATCCAGCCATAGTTGACTGCGCTGACCGTCTGCTGCGGTTGCTTGCTCTCAGACCACCAGCCATTCCTGTAGCCCTCGTCTGCACCTATGAAGAAGCTCCGGCCCGACATGTCCAAAGGCAGCGATGACTGCGCGACCTTTGCTTCTTCTGGCTTCGGTAGTTCTTCTTCCTCCTCGCTCTCTTCCTCCTCATCATCTTCGGCGTCGAATTCCGGAGGGTCGCATTCTTCCTCGAGCTTCGAACCGATCTTGACTGTGAAGCCTGGCTCATCATATAGACCAAGGCCCACAAGCTCGACGCTAGGTTCTCTCTCAAGTCGCCTTGAGTCAACGTCAGGATTGGTCCATGTTGAAGTGATGCGATTGCTTGGATGGTCATCGCCATTGTCGAGCCATGATGTTGGCTCTGCATGGATAGAGGCAGCTTGGTGTTGTCCAGTGCTAGCAAAGTCACCATGCATGTATGACGACCAAGCAGATTGAGGGGCGAGCACCGGGGCAGCGCCTGGGTAGAATGGGCTATTTTGGTACGAAAGATACTGGCTGGTTGGAGATGCTTCGGCCGTATATGCTTGGGCGTAATTCTCATACACCGAGGAAGAGCCAGGATGCCAGCTCACTGGACGCATGTTGGGCTGGAAGGTCGACATAGAACTGCTCTCCGTTTCGTCTTCGTCTTCAATTCCCATCATCCGTCGATAGTGGTCTTCCATTGCGGAGTAATGTCTCGTTGATGTCGGAGCACGCCGACGTTCTGGTGTATTTGGACTAGGATGATGACTTCTCGGCTTCTCGATCCGCGCCGAATGTCTTCGTGTGCTCTGGATGGGTGATATTCGGTTCGGCATCCTCCACGATGATCGAGCTGGCTCGTTGCGGCGAGCCATGGCTCGCATTGCTTCGTCGTAGTCCATTTGAGAAAGGGTGGCCATGATGTGTTGCGTGCCTCGAATCCGTGTGATGGCAGGCGAAGTCGACAGCGAGGATATATATGGCAATGTATCGTTCAAGCCATGGTGGGGCGGCAACACTAACAGCGAGACCAGGACGTGGAGACGAAATAAGAATAAGGACGGCAATAATGAAAGACACGACAGAGCAGGGAAATGTATCCGAGTCTCTGGGGCAGGTAAGCAAATATGAGAGACGATGTGGCACGAGTAATGTCTTTTGCCCTTGTGCACAACAAGTTGGGGTTCGTCAAGAATGAAATCAACACGCACGGCCGGACGCGAACCTAGGAGACAGAATACTACTCGGATTGGCAAGCACTAGTTGGGTAAAACATGAGCATGTGGCACGGATGCGGCTGATTTACATCAGGATAATGACTGCTGGCTACGGTTGGCGGCAAGCCTGAAGCCAATAACCATGTGAGATAATGGTTCAAAGTAGCATAGGATGTGGATGGTAAAAGCTAGCATCGTGGGTACTCAGCGGCTGAGCTCACAATTAGAGTTGTGTAGATGGCGCAAGATGCGGCCGAAGATGCTGCGGGACGAGGCACCGGCAGCCAGGGGGTGCGAATGTGGCATGGAGTTTTGCTCCACCACACGCACACGATGCACAGCGGTTTTTCCAGGATCGTCGTTCGTGATGCACTTGACAAGGGCGGCCAAACAGCACAAGCGGTCAGAAAAGGTCGCCTACTCGCCAGAAAGTCATGGACGCCAGGCCATGCAGCGAATCGACAGATGCGCCTGTTCGAAACAGGCATGGATCAAGCGTCGTGAAATGCAGCTCCGAGCAATCTAGCTGCAGACCACAAATCCATCGTCGCTCGCCTCCTCGGCAGAACATGCAGATCCCAGAAGAAACCATCGACGCTTGCTCGAGCGACGATCTCGTGTCTAGAGCCAAGAGGGCGGGAGTACGCACGCGCTGGTCTCGGAGATGCGTTACACCTCGCTTTCAACCGTTGACTTCGCAGCCCAGCCGCTAAATTTACTGTGGGCACCCCCCTGACTTGCCGCTCCTCATCCCACAGGCTTTGTGGTCACAACGCGCCCGTTGGTCCTGGATCAATCATCATCTCCACACCGGCCCAGGCTTCCAGGAAAGGCACAATCCATCGCAACACACTTGTGACCGGATGCCAGGTTTCAAGTGTCGCAGGCGTGACCGCAGGGTTGAGCATCGGGCTCCATTGGTATGACACTTTAGATGGAGCATTAGTACACGTATGACTATGCGTCAACTTGCTGGCTCGATCGGACCGTTGCTTGAAGCAAAGTCTGATGCCTACTTTCTCATGGCGCCAGAAACAATATCCGATCCACTCAGAAGTCACAGCGATAGTGCATCCGCGGCCATGGTTCCTTCTAAAAGCGAGCTTCTTGCGGCGTGCACGGACCAGAAAGTCTCACCCGCGTGGCTTTGTACGAGGGTCTTTGCAACCGCGAATCCTTTCCTGCCCGCTAGCGCAGACCTCATGCATTTGTCCGTGTGGGGTCCTTGAAACTTTGTGGAATGTGGATGCTGATCCAGAGTTCGGCTGCTGAGAAAGGCTGCGCAAGCGCATGGCCGTTCTCTTGGACAGCGGGAACATCCAAAGTCACCCCTTAGACAAATCCGGCAGTTGACGAGAGACGACATGTTTCCGTGCTTGCGTCATATTGTCTTTTCTGGCTGGTATCGCAAAGTCTTACGATAACGAGTCGTTTCGACAAAGCATGCATGTACCACGGGCACCAGCTATCACACGTACAGTACACGTCGGTCTCTCGTTCTGGTAGTCAGAGCCTGCCACAACCATGATATTCACGACACCATGTCCTATTCCTAGCTGGGTCCTTCATAAAAGAGGCTTTACTAGTAACGCTGAATCGCAGCGTACCTTGTGTACTATCCACACAACAACTTCAGGAGCTCCGTCAAGGTAACCGGTAGAGCCGATCTGACCCATGGCCCATAAAATTCGTTCCACCTCCGATGCTACAGGACAGTCTTCGTGTCTGTGCGCCAAGTCTGTAGATGCGTGCATGAGCCTCAGAGAGGACGTGATGCACATACGGCAATAAATTCATGCAAATCCTGAGCTGTGTCATCTGCCTGACATTAATAGTGCGCTTGCTGCTCTGTCGGCTAATTCGCGAACCTTGAGCTTCGATTCCCTGTCATCTTCTGGTCGATTTCACGGGTCGCAGTCCGGATCCACAAGTCACAACCCTGCGAGACACAGCCCTGGGAAAATTCCTTCGCGACACCACCACCTTTCCTGCATGCTTATGGAACGACCAGGCGAGCTACGGCCTGATCCCTTGTAGATTGCACTTTGCCACGATTTCATCATCTAGGTTACGAGCTACCGATCACGATTCATGCTCAGATGCATGCAGCAAGTACGGAGGTACTCGTAAAGTGTTCACAATCACACGGCTTCTTGGAACTATGGGCACTCCATTTGCTCGATCTAGCAACGACTCATCACACCTTCGCTTTTCAGTAGCTTGCCCTACGAGCAAATTTGCCTAACGATGATCACAAATGTATCGTCTTCGTTCGTCTCAGCATGCCTGCGAAGCCTGTACCTTCTCTGTCACAATGGCGGATCACTTTCCTGCCGCCTGACCGATACCACGAAAAGAGTTTATTGCAGCTGAATCGTGGTTATGTTCCATTTCTGTTATCCCAAGAACAGCACACCGATCTGCTGGGATCGCTTGGCCCACCAATGAACTAGATTACCAATGAAATGCATTTCAAGCTTGTGGCCGTCTGAGCGTGGCAGATGTTCTAGAATTCCTTCAGCTAGTTTTGAGCTAATTCCGGCTATCCTCTGCTACAAGATGACTAGCTGAAAACCAAATGTGCAACTTGCTGATGCACGTTGTCTGACGTCTTCCCATGTCGGTTCCACTCGCAAACGGCAATGTGCTTGATAAACCTGCAGTGGATCCAGCAGGAAGGCGTTTCTGAGGCCCGATTCCTGTGGGATCTTCTCATCACGAGGTCCAGTGCAACATAGTCTATGCTAAACGCACCGGCCTCGGCGCCTTCATTTGGGAAACGAGGCTTGCTGCTTGTCGCTTGTCAGGATGCTGCATGCTCCAGCCAGAGTCATATGCTGTCAATCACCATCTTGACGTGGGTCGGAAAAGCAATTTGCTGGTGGATGACTGCAGCCTGTTGCGACCATCATCCAGGAAGGTGGTCGCCACACGGTTTGCGCGTCTCTTCTTCAAACCGCTAGACCTTGTCTTGCCCTGAGCGACGACAGATCCGCTGCACTCCGTGCATCTCGTATGCTGTGTCTTGGTCATACACTTCCCAAACAACCTCGGGCATCCATCCGTGCGATACAGACCCCAACTTGTCTAGTCTCGTGCTTAGATCGTCCTCCGATTGGCTCATATGTGTGTTTTCTCTTACTGTGGTCATCCCTACCTCTATCCAGTTGGGTTGTCTACTCCGGCTTCAGCATAGGTCACCTCATATTCGGTCTTGGTCCTTGTCTATCCTCCCAAGCAAGACTTTGCCCAACGATCGTACATTCATGCGACAGGATCACAAGAGAGACTGAATCAGCCACATTCTCTGTGGCCCATTGTAATTCTGTCCACTGGCGGTTACTCTCAGCTAACGCTGCGGGAGCATGATCCGCTGATGTGCGATCGGCAGTCCGCTTCTTCAAACGGCTGAGTACTTGGTTGGATTAACTTCCAGTGTTTGCATTTGCGCCTGGCAGGTCGCACCAATGTATGCACAAAACGCCTTGTCTTGTCAGAGACAAGCCGTGTGTGGCATTCAACGCAGCTCCACAGTCTGTTGCCGATATTCGCGCCACTCAGATGGTTGCATGAACGCTCCTTGGTCGCGCAAAGCAAGACGCCTAACCAATCCTCCCGGTGACGCACCAACCAGACAGCGTATGACTGACTGCCCAAGCAAAGACGACGAACCAGGCCTTGCATACTACTAAGTTCTCGAATCGACATGGCTGCATGATATCTCAACTCCACAGCTGAGCCGCTCTGAACAGGTCTTGAGGAACCCTCGTATGTGATCAACAGATTCCATGCAACACATGTATAATGTTTCGACGAAAAGGTTCTGCCGCTCCGAAAGTACTAGGATTGAATAATGAGCTAGGATCTTCGTATCCGGTGCACGCTCACGAAAGTCGCGCATGAAATCGACAATGCAAGGGCAATCGTTTGAAATTTTCCATGGTAACACATGTGGTGTTCAGTTTGTGCACTAATCCAGTACATGTTTCGTACACATAGGGCATGTACGTGCTCTTCGTGGTCAGAGTTCTGGTTCACTAAATCTAGTGGAAGAGACACATCCGTCACTCCGCTCACCGACTCTTAAGCAGCTTTGTTGATCACATGAGCGTATGCATGAATGTTTCCACCAGCAAGGTCTCTTTGCTCATCACCTCGCAATCAACCCGAGCTGGACCGTACCCCACAACAATCACTCACTGGGAGCCGTTCGGCAACATCAACATGACGAATACAGTGGACACACGAGACATGCTTGACAATCCTTCCCTGATTACATTGGTACGATGCTGTCAACCACACCAGACCAATTCGACAATCAGAAATGAGATTTACGCCACTCCCTATTGTCATGATCATCGCTCAAAGCGCTGAACGTACGACGCGGTTTGAAGCACTCTTGCGTCAACACCTCGGAACTGCATTGATGGACTCGACTGTGCCGCTGACATTGTAACGCCAATGCCGAATGATCGACCTGCGGCTGTAGTGCTTTGGCTTGTAGAAAAGGCTCGGTCCTACATAGACCACATTCTGCCATCCACGGGTCGTAAGCTCCAGGGCTACCAAAGGGTTATGATGGACTTGGATCTCACGGCGGGATCAGCCAGGCTGGGCCTACGAGACGAAGCCGCAGAATGGTTGCACCCTATACAATTGTAAGATGGGTGTCCTCTCTTCTTTGCATTTGTCTAATGGTCTGCTCGTATCTGAACGTCATCTGTCCAAGCCATCTAACTCTACCAACTTCTTCACAATCTGAACGATGTCATCTCCGGCTGCGCTTCCGGCACTTGGAAAGTCCAATCGTTCCTCGAGCACCTGATCTAGCATTTTGCGTAGGCGGCCAACAAGCACACCAATACGAGCCCACCCGGCCAACCTCAACCAGCTGTCCACAAGTACTCCCCTGCCATGAGTGTCGACCTCGAGAGCGCCGCCAAACATCATCACTGAATATGCATTCACTGGCGTGACGTTGCGAAGGAAGACTTTTGACGTAGAGATCTTCTCAAAGAAGGTCAAGAATTTGGTCGTGGGTGGGAAGTTTGGAGCATCGAACAGCGTCGACGACGGATGTGTGAAGACTCGGTCGTTCCTGGCTGGACCAGCGTTGGATTGTGCTGGCTGTGACTGTGGAGGGTGAGCTGACGCTGCTGATGAGAACTCCGCAGGGGTATCTCCGGCTTCAGTGAAGTACTTGATTGTCTTCGCCTCCGGGTCCAGGGCCATTGCTCCTGTGGAAGTTGCGGCGAATTTCGTCTCCGGAAACTGTATCCTTGCAATCTGAGGATTGAAAGCTCCAGCGAGCAGAGCGCGTAGCAGAGCCTCGGATCCATTGTTCACATTCATAGCTGCGAGCGCAACAGTATCTGACCCGACCGGCAAGAACCCGATCTCTTTCAGTGTGGACATATATTGCGAACGATTGGACGTGATGTCGTTCAATGTTGTCATTGACAAGAAGTTGTCCTCGCACCAGCGGCGCAGCTCACGCGTGGGAAGCATCTTCCTCTCGGCCACATACTGTTCATAGGCGCGCAAATCTGCGATAAGATCGCCGTGTCCACCCGTGGCAAATCTTGCTCGTGCTGCCTTAGACTCCTCTCTCTTGGTCTGTGGGGACACGAATGGACTCCTGACGCTCAGGATGGAGGCCATCGTCAAGCACGCATCGAGGCAACCAAAGATGCTTCCATAGACCAACAACTTGCCGCATCGCAGGTCAGCTGGGATCATCGCTAAATGACGTCCAAGTGCAGTTAGCAAACCGGTTGTTTCCATGGCACCCATCTTGCCCAGTAATGTGATTGCTCCTGTGACCGCCAGCGAATCAGGCGGTGTGAGTGCACCAGCCAGGAACTTTGCAACATCGCCCACTCCCATTGCCTTGACACTTAGGCATAGCTGCTCAAGGGGCACGCGCCGTATCTCTGGTTCTGGGCGCTGCAGCATCTTCGTCTCAGCATTGCGCGTGAAGAGCTTGTAGCATTTGCCAGCGCGCACACGGCCAGCTCTACCTCGTCTTTGCTTGCATGCTGCTTGAGAAGCCCAGACTTCCTCCAGCCTAACCATATGACTGATTGGGTCGAAGGTAGTTTCCTTGACGCGACCAGTATCGATGACCGCCACGATATCTTCAATCGTAAGGGACGTCTCCGCAACATTAGTTGATGCAATGACTTTGCGCATGCCCTTTGGTGCAGGTGGGAATACACGACGCTGTTCGGCTGGAAGCAATGATGCGTGCAGAGGTAGAGCGTGAATGTGTTGCATTGCTCGAAGCGCCTGGATCGTGCGATCGATCTCCATGGTTCCTGGCAGGAATATCAGAATACCACCGTCTTGATTTCCAAGTTCCTGATCTATATGGCGGACGGTCTGGGCGATCAAATCATAATTGATTCGCATGCCAATCCCTCGCAGTGTGTCGGCAAGTTGCTTCTGGGAGTCTGGGTGCTCAAACGTTTCATCTTCACTATGACCATTGAAGCCCGTCATGCGGATCACATCATCAAGATAGAAGTCCTGCACTGGATACGTGCGACCCTGAATCTCGATACGAGCGACCGCTCCTGTGCCGGCGAAATATGATGCAAAGACGTCAGCGTCAAGAGTGGCACTCATGAGGACGACCTTGAGGTCGCGACGTTGGCGGAGCACATCCCTTAGCAGCACGAGCAAGAAGTCCGTGTCGAGACTGCGTTCGTGAACCTCGTCAATGACAACATGACTTACGTCAGCTAGTGATGCCACAACGTCTTCAGCCTGTCCTCCTGAAGTTTGCAGTCGTCGAAGGAGAACACCGGTCGTTACAAAGGTGATTCGTGTCTGTCCTTCTGTGAACCTTGATTCGCCGCGAATTATGTACCCGACCTCTTCCCCGGCACGCGAGCACCTCTCTTCGGCGACACGATCAGCCAGGCCAAGCGCTGATATACGACGAGGTTGTGTGCAAATGATGTTGGTGATGGCACCACGTTGTTTCCTGATCAAGTCGTCTAGGATGAATTGCACGCTTTGTGTAGACTTGCCAGAACCGGTCTCGCCGGAAATGATCGTGACTTGGTGGTCGTTTACCGCCTTCACAATGGATTCGCGGAGCTTCCAGGCCGGGAGAGACTGCCGGACGCTGAGCATTTTCGCTTGACCGGGCATCTCCTGCTTCTTTTCCCACGCTTGTAGAATATGCTGACTTTGAGATTGCGTGGACTTCGCATCGAGCGGACGAGGCTGTCGTCTTTTTGGACCATGGCTGGGATCTATTCTCCTTCTCGTCTTCGTCTCGCCAGCAGCAGTAGCTGTAGATACGTCTGCAACACGACCGGGTTTCTCTACGATGGCTGCTGCATTATGTTCGATCCAGTCCACAATGCTGAAGATCATCTGATCTCCAATCAGATTTTCTTTTGCGAATCGCAACGTTTGTTTCAAGATTGACAGCCTGATGTAGGCTGGCAGATCTCCGTTGATTGACAGCAGAGGAAGCGTATCGGGATAATTGCCCGCAGGCCGGCCTACTATTATGGTAATTGGAGTTTTCTCGAGTCCCTCGGGTGTTATACGGATGCGAGATGACCTGGGTCCAGACGCCGTGTACTTGTCATCGTAGATTGAGGCGAGAACCTCTTGCTCGTCTGCCCATGTTGTGTTCAACTCGTCATCTTCGAGATGAGTGCTCTTGAGTTGTTCGATTATGCCCTGCAGATCTGCTGCTTCCTCAAGGAGAAGTGATTGAAGGCAGGAGGCAGCACGAGTCTCGTCACCTGCATTGGCATCGAGAGAAGCTTCGCAAAGATCGACTGCATACCCTGTAGACGCAAGTCTTTTGATCACAGCTTCGCGCTTCAGATCACTGCTTGCCAGGCTTACGCCCGCAGTATAGTTTTCTGGCAAGCTCCACTTCGGCAAATCATCCTCAGGCACATGGATCAAGAGCCACTCCAGAGCCTCCTCCCTGGATCCGCATACTTCTAACGCCTCTTCGACGTGAGTTCGACGAAAACCAATTTTGGCCATCTCCTCGACCAGGGATTTCCGATCTTTTGGTGGCAAAGCCATGCCGTTGGATCCCCACACCACATGCTGCCGTATAAGGGCTTCGACTTTCAACCGTGTCTTCTTTCCCATCTCAATATTCGGTGCTCTCGTCCAGGGTTTAGGCCCACGACCTTCACCGCCTGTCATTGCGACTGCGCCAGGACCTCGACCAGCGCCACTTGCCTCCTTTGCTCTCGCTCGTTCTATCTCTTCCCTCTTCTTAGCTTTGGCGGCGACCTCTTCCTCACGCTCCTTGGCCATGGCGAAAGGGTCGGCAGCATACATCCAGCCCTTGCCCGCACTCTCATCATCCTTCTTGAGATCGGTGAATAGCCCACGCCACAAATCCTTGTACTTGGGAGGCATCATCATGTGCAAATTCTTCATACTCGACACTCGGTACAAAGCGTAAACTGCAGCAAAGTGTCGTGCTTCGACAGCGGTCTCCTGGCCGGCAATGGGATAGTGGTCCTTGGGTATACGAATTTGAGGCATCGTGGTCGACTCCCTAGTTTTAGGTGACGTGGATTTCAGTATCACGCCGGAGACGAATCCATGCTCCGTCTTCATCATCGTGTATTCAGGCTTGTCCCACTTTTGCTTCTGGCAGTGCTCGGAGAGCATGTTGACTGGCAGCTTGCCTGTCCAGCTGGCGCCACCGATCAGTGTCCGTGTATCTGGCTTCTTTGGCACATCTTCAGCGGGAGCCTCGATGGCGCCTTTCGTTTTAACCTTTCCCTTGGCGCCTTCTGCCGCTACCTTGTCGGCCGCATCGCTGTTATTGGCCTTCTTGCCTTTCTTCGGATTGTCCTTCGCGTTGGTAAACACTATCTGTACCCCATCGTCCTGCTGCGGTGCCGGCGCTGGTTTCTTTGAGCCACCTCGCGGCGGGTGAGCATTCTTGGGCATGCTCGCACAGCACTTGTGTTTTTGATGTTCCGAAAATAATGTAGATCCATTACAAAAGACGATTGACACGGGAATATAATTTCTCGCTGAGCCACGGGCTTTAGGGCTGGCGCAGATTGTGGCTTTGCTCAGGTCTTATCGATAACAGCGGCTAACATTCCACCCACCCACACTCGTTGTGTGACTTAGTTCCAACCCCAAACATTGCTGTGCTGTCTTCATGCGTCCTGAAACCACCTGAAATGCTTGTCAATGGAGAATTCGGGCTCATCCTCGCCATCCTGGTTCAGGAAGTTTCAGACATAACACATTGGATAGCCGGCTGAGAACTACCACGCTGAACCATCTCAGGCAAATAGCCTCCAGCGCTGTGTCATTTTCTCAAAGTACATACGCTCATTGGTAAGCTCACATGCCAACAAAGCATATGATGCACTGACGAAAACGGTGATTGGAAAAACCACCAGGATGCAGAAGATCGAATACAGATTCCCGGTCCTTCTGCTGGCACTGAAACCCCCTAGCGTAAATGCTATCGATATCGACAAGATTGCGGCGTCCAGGACAGAGACAGTAGAACCGAGTGAGCGCCCGTATTCAGCAGCGTCATAGACATCTGGAAATCTCCAGAGTATAGGACGCGAACTCCAGAAGTTCAGGAGTGATCCGCCATAAGGATAGTGCCAGTGATCCCACCAAGTAGGTGTGGCATATCCAGCCCCGCATATATCAATGGTATATCGGCGTATACCTCGAATAGTGTACACGTAGTAATGATGGGGTCTTGGACTGAAGCAGTCGCTGAACACGCGCCGCTGCACGTGTTTGAACAGCCGCTTGCAATCATCCTCAGAGAGGAAGTCCGGATGAGCCCTACAGCTCTCGATCTTCGCCAGATCAAGCTGACATTTGGCGTAGTCGGCTGCTCGCTTAGCATAATAAAGCGAGCCGCTGGCGAAGGCGAGCGTGATGAGTACACCAAAAGTCTTGGCTGTGTACAATCGGCGCGACCGGTATTCCGGTGAAGTAAGGAACCGCCTTGCGACGTCGAATCTCTCGGCGACTTGGAGCAGACCGCAAACTTTCGAGAAGAGGCCGCTCAAGGCCGTGATGGTTGAGATCCATGCCAAAGTGATGCAAGAGCGTAGGTCGATAAGTAAGGCTGGCAGCATGGCGTATCTTGTGTCGTTCTTTAAGCATGAGTGCCGAGCAGAAGACTGCCCCTTTTTCCTCGACTGACGCTTGAACAGTGCGATTGAAGTTCAAATTTGAGCACATATTTCAATTCCACGCAGAGAACTGAGGCCGCGCATCCCATATGCACGAGGTCACGCACTCCAAGCCTTGGTATCGAAGGTGGCTCTGCTGCATACACCCCAGCCTGACCACGCCACAATGTCTCAGCCCTCAACATGGGATCATGCACCGCCGCAATCATGGCTGACATGATATGAGAGACCTCTCTTGGAAGACGAATGATTTTTTGATCCTACTTCACTGTCAAATCTTGAGCATATCAACCAGATCACTCCCAAATCCATCGGACAATCATGCCGATGACTCGATCCCAGGATCAGCCTGCAGGCGCCACCAAAGAAGGATCTGTGTCAAAAGAGGTCAAAGCGGAGAGCAAGGCACCAGAGGCAAAGACGACGACCAAGAATAAGACGACCAAGAGTGCAGCAAAGAGCAGACCGAACTCGACAAAAACCTCGAAGGCCAACAGCACCATGAAAGAGAACGCTGCATCACAACAACAGTCAAGGAACAAGTCCAAAGGCAAGAAGCGTAAGGCTGAGGACGACGTACCGAAGCCAGCAAGTCGCAAGAAGACAATCCGAGACAAAGGCAGCTGCTCGATCGCTTACAATAATCGATCTGAGCCGATTGAGATGGGGAAGGATGGTGGCTGGTGGTTGTGCAAGGAGCATAACATATACATCGATCCTTCGCATCCGCTATTTTGACTCTGTCCACCTTTGCGGTCGGATCTATGGCGCTCAGAACTGATGGAACGGAGAGTTCCGGATAGCAATGCTCGATTCCACGGCTCGATCATTGGACTTTGGAGCTCATCGGTCATCTGTATCTCCTATTGGATGGCATCGGTCGTCCAATGTAGCAGAGAGCACACTGCATGCAGCTTCAGCTTCAGCTTCAGAGAGCACCACTGAAATCATCAGCAACCAGCCAAAGTTACTGCTTCAAGCATCCTGCTGCATATAGCTTCGTCAGCACGTCCAGCTGCTATCATGGACAAGTATTGCAGTCTTCCCATTAAAGCCTGAGCCTGTCCATCTCGTCAATCCCTTGACGCACCATCGCTCTTCATCAAACATGCTTCTCATCCTCACATTGTGTCTATTCAGTCTTGTGCGTGCGGCGGTGAATGAGCCTTGCATGATTGAAAGAGGGCAAGCTGGTATACCACGATGCTCAAAAGTGCTATTGCATCAGGCTGACACTCATCTCAGGCGTCTGCATATCTACCTCAGCCTGCTCGGCGTCCGGTGGTACCTCGGTCGCAGGTGGATGCCCTGGAGATCCCGCTAACGTCAGGTGCTGCACCAAGCCCAGCTGTGGAAAGGCTGCTGTCGACTTCAATGCACTGAACGAAGAACAAATGCCCATCTCAGCGGCCACGGCAGGTAACTGTCGCTGGCAGAACGACTGTGCAGGCAAATCTGAAGCAGGTCTTTGTCCAGGACCCAGTCGATTCAGATGTTGCGACTCTGCTAGCAACGGCTGGGGAGGCTATAGCAAGCCAATCGAACACTATGGGGGATGCCAGAAGGTAGCTATCGATGGCGCAAAGGCTGCGATCAAGGCGTGGCCTGAGCGCGTGCGTGAGGTTTTCTGTAAGAGAACTTGCAGAGACTCGTCGGATCATTGCGACGGGAAGGCCACCGATTTGATGATCTCCGATGGCGGTAGTGTAAGGTTCCCCTGCTGCTTTATGCTGCGCATCGCGCTGACAGTAGGGTCTAGGTTCCAACGATAAACGGATGGGAAATTGCCGAGTGGGCGATGAACAACCGAGAGAGGCTTAACCTGAGGTATGTCATATGGGGTCAACGGATCTGGAATACGGAAAGACGGGACGACAAGGTCAAGCCTTGGTCTCAGTGGCGAGACATGGAAGATGAAGGGGACTTAACTGCGAACCACTGGTACGTGACTTTCATCCTCTGCATCAAGCCAGGGGCAGAGCTGACAGCTCGAACAGGGACCACGTACATGTCAGCTACAAGTGAGCCCATGGTATGGCAGAGGCGATGGCGTTTCCCATGTCGAAGGTGGCTTGTCTTCGATGTGGTCCCCTCTCGTCCTGGCACATGGTACTGGAGCATCAAGTTGCAGCATCAACATCGAATCCGTCCAGCAGATGCTTCTTCAGTCCTTTCACCTGGCTGCCAGACTCTCCGCGCGAGAATTCCATGCTCATACAATCTAAAGGAGGGATTGCGAGTCAATGGTATACTTAGGGACGTCGGAATGAGTTAGACACACATGTAGGCAAATTTCATAGAACCCAATGATTTCCTCCGTCCTACTTAACAACCACGTAGATAGTGCTATCTAGCAGTAAGTGAAAACGAAACTGCCTCTGAAGGAAAGTGCTTGTATCCGATATCTGCCGACCGTTTCTACCACGCTCTGTATGTGGAAATGTCTCTGTGCAGAACGTGCCGGCAATGCACTTTGCTGGGTGTGCTTGCTGGGTGCAGGTAGCCGAGCACTATTAAAAGTTATCGTGGACATACTTGTAGATTGTGAAATGTAGATCTGTAGTCGAGGTTACACAAAATCCTTAGATTAGCTGACCAACTCGCAGACCGGACCAATCGATGTCCGCAAAGCGAATACTCGAGCGCGTGCTTGTGTATTGAGGTTATGTACGCACAAAACAAAATGGCTTGCAGAATCGTTGGCAAACGTTCGAAAAGGAGTACGTTGTTTCCATACGCAAAGCGCACGAATAGTCGTTGACAGTTCCCCCAGCTCGTGGCGCAATGGTAGCGCATCTGATTCCAGTTGCTTGGAACATCCAGAAGGTTATCCGTTCGATCCGGGTCGAGTTCAATTCTCGTCAAATGTCCTTCTCTTTTTGCATTCTGGATAATTGCAAGTGTCCACTGCTCGATTCTTTGGTGTCCCAAGTGGAACATGTGTATTTTGTTTTTGGCAACTTTGAGTGAAGGAGAGTTGCAATCAGAAGAGAAAAGGGAGGAGATTCATTAGGCCATAAGGCTGAGATGGGATTGTGGCTTGACAGGGGTAGCTTCTAATCGATAAAGAGAGATCTGTTTTCGTCATGATTGAGCTGCGACTGTCACTTCCTCTCAAGTCCATCTTTACTATTGTTCAATGTATCGTTTGTTCCTCAAATACTTGTGTGCTCCTTCAATACACAATGCCACTCCAAGATCTGGCTACGGCTAACGATCACGAGCCCATCTCTTCAACTCCAGCAGAACTCCTCGACAACGATTCCAGCAAACGCAAGAATGCTTGTGAGTTCCCTTGATCATCTACTCCCCTCATCCTGCTAACAGCACTCCAGTCTCCGAACTCATGTCCCCCAAGAAGATGACCAAGCCCGCGCACGACGACCGCGCCGCCGCTCGCCCCAAGACAACCACTACCCCCAAGAACGGGACGAGCTACTTCGGCCGCGACGGCCTCCTCGCGTACATCGTCGAGCCGGAGAGTTTTCCCAAGAGCCGTGTGATCTACTATAATGACGATTGGGTGTTGATACACGATCTCTACCCCAAGGCCTCGCTGCATATGCTGCTGCTCCCACGCGATCCCGCAGTTTACGATGTGCACCCTTTACACGCGTTTGCTGAAATACCTGGGTTTCTAGAGAAGACGCGGAAGGAGTTGGAGGTGGTAATGCCAATTGCGACGTCAGAGCTGAGGAGGTTGCATGGATCGCATAGCGCGAAGGAGAGGGAGAGGCAAGCCGCCATGGATTCAGACGAGCCGCCCATGCCCGATGACCTCCCCCCAGGCCGGAACTGGGCGCAAGAACTGAAAATCGGCATCCATGCCAATCCGTCGATGAACCACCTGCACATCCACATCTTGAGTCGAGACATGCGCTCCGAATGCTTGAAGCATCGACAGCACTACCAGAGCTTCAACACCGAATTCCTCGTTACGATTGAAGAGATGCCATTGAGCTCGGAGGAGATCGAGGCCCGGCGTAACGGCGGAGGGGAGATGCTGAGTGGGCGCGGGATGCAGTGTTGGAGGTGTGGTAGAGAATTCGGTGTTCAGATGAAGAAGATGAAGGCGCACCTGGAAGAAGAATTCGAGGCCTGGAGAAAAGAGTGACAACCGTGACTCTATCTCTCCAAGCTGTGATTAATGGGGCGCCCTCTGTTGTGTAATCGATCTCTCAGCGCGAGGCTCGAGAATGGCGCCCCGATCAGCTAGGTACGTGGTGCAAAGTCTCTCTTGATTGAAGACGTGTGCTTCAATTCGCTTCCCGAACCACGCTAAAGCTCCATAACATCTCTGGACCAACAGCTACAGGCTTTCGACCCAGCAAGACGGTCTAGCAATCGTGTAGCACAGAGCGTCCGGATCCTCGAGCACAATGCGGAGGTCTGAACGGTGGCACAGCATTCTGTAGCGGACATGGCTCACTTGGACGGCTTGTGTTGCAGTAAGAACCACTTGCAGATCCCCTCGGACCAATTTTCGGTTGACGCTCCAGTTCAGGGAGGGGTGGACTGTTCCGCGTGGGTAACATCGGGCGATTGTCTCAGTACCGGCCGCAATGGTCGTGCAGACGATTCCTCGCATGGATTCTGCCATTCTGACCGCAACTGCATCTTCACATTCCAATTCATCACTTTGACCGTCTCCGTCCAGCCCTCCGATTCCTCGCCGCCGCTTTCTGGAGTTTCCGTCCTTTCCTCGGCCGATCCCATCGATGTCGATGGCAAGCCCGGGACACCTAATTTCGAGATCTCCACCAGCTGGTTGAGAACGAGGAACTCGAGCTCTAATTTGACGCAATAAATGAAGGAATGAATCATCCCTTTCAACTGGAGCAGGCCTAGCAAGTCTATCGTGATGATGGCGACGTCGATCGTGACGACGATGAACTGGATGATCAGGAGGAGGATCATGGATCGTTGCACGCGCCTTCTGGATCCGGCGATGCCTAGCTGGCCCCAGTCCCGCAGGTACACGTACGCAGCTCGTATATAGAGCGACGACAGCAGGACCTCCTGCCCATTGAATGCGACGATCTGAATACACTCGAAAATGCGCTGGATGTAGCCGAAGCGTGCGGCAACGACCTTGTGCTTAACCAGATCCTGGTTCATCCCCCAGATGGACATGCCGAGCACCGTCATCGTGGTATGGAAGACCACCCCATTGAAGATGATCATCCAAAGGAGATATCTCTTCGTGCGCAAACTGCTGAGGATGAACCCCAAACGTGACCAAAGCACCACAGCGAGTCCAGACACCATGCAGATCCAGCCAATTTGCGATGCCATGCCCGTCACGTACCACGGCAGATGCTGCGCGGCGAAGTACGTGCACATGTAGCTCGTTGAACGGAGTGCCAAGCCCCAGGATGAGATGAGCATGGCGCGGAAGTAGAGAGAGTGGTGGTCTTTGAGGGTCGCGAACATGCGTAGTGTCAGCGGTACGCAACTCCATGCTGCCACCGAGTTGAAGACGACGAGCACGATTGTCGCGACCTGGGTGCCCCACGTGACATCGGAGAAGATCATCTTGTGATGGAGGATGGGAAGGGATCACGTGCTTGATACACTGATCGGACCATGTGCTTGCAGGTCTGCTTCTGTCGGAAGAGCGATAATCCAATCTGGTGGCTGCAGGAGCTCTCTCCGATGAGGAACAGTATGTATGCGGCTCAGTCATGCATGGTGTTCGGATATTGATAATCGAAGCCACAAAAGCAAATGGAAGCATTACATCAGCGAGCCTCGCAACATCCTTTATATCTTGTACAGCGTACTCGTCTCGCGTGTATCTGTGTGGGTTCTGCGAGGCTACATGCCAAGCATGCTGACTGAGCAGCTCGGCTCTGGTAGCTTCACGCAAGCAGAGCATGGGAATCCATATCTGGTAACCTCAGCATGCAGATGGATAAGTAGCTTCGTGGGGTCCCTTTTTGCCAATTGTTCGAACGGTATACCAAGGTCTAGATGCTACGCTTGCATGTTGGATCTGGGGCAAATTTGCTGCTGGTGATCATTGTCATTGGGTGTGAGCGTTATCCCAAAAGGACCTTTCAGCATGTAACACGTTCATCTCCAATATGAATTTGCGACGGTCTCTTCATCAGACAAATACTTTGTGGACTGCAGGCTGATCTTGATGCTTTCCTGCTATATTGTGGCCAAGGCAGCGAATATCGGAGAGCCTCATCCAATATTGAAAGCTTTCTCGCCTGCACGAGATATCGAGCGTAGGAAGTAGTCCAGACAGATTAGGTATGCGATACCTTCCTTGGTGGTCAATCGGACCGACTTCAGACGACTTCGCATGATGGACTTCTCTTGCGACGATAGACGGTGAACAACAGCTGGAAGCATGTGGAGTCCTCGGAAGCATACAACCGTTTCGAGCCATTGAGCCGTCGGAAGCCGTGAACAGCAGTATGGATATCTTCTCGGAGTCCACAATGTGAATATGAAGTCCATTCGATAGGCCTTCCTATACCATCTTTCATGTCTGGCTGTCCTGAGCCGTCCAATCATTTAGACGTATCTGCCCCCCGTTGTAGACGATGGTAATCCATCATCCCAGCGAGAGATTGTAAGGCAACGATCGTGCTCAGTGCGAAGCGATATAGGCCTACAGCATCTGCACACCACAGTATCAACGACCTTCCGGCAGACTGCCCATCCCACGTACCGCGATAGACGGCGGGTAGATCTGGCCCAGAACGCCGACCATCGTGGCTGCCACGCTCTTTCCGTTCCAGGTTTCACGCAAAACGTCCGCAAGAAACACTCGACCGCGTGGTGGCTCGCCGTTGAGCAATAAGGCAATGCAGGAGGTCGTGTCTGTCGTCCAAAACATGCGCATTGCGTGTTAAACCATGTCAGGCAGCCTTGCATGAACCACATGTTATGCTTCTCGGTTTCCGGCCGGTGATGATGCGGTGTGTAAGAACATTATGTCCCGAGTCAGACGTTCATGTATAAAGGTTTCACGCGTCCGCTCTCTCGGTGTTGATGCTATACCACGCGACATACTCCTATAGTGTCAGTAGTGTTGTTCCATCTTTAGCAATCGCATGCTGATTCCGACGAGTAGTGCGCTACCCTCTGGTATCGAGTAAACGATTCGTGCTGCCGCTGGTGAGATCGAGCCATCATCGCATGAGTTGTCACAGATCCCCCGGGATGATCGTGTGTGCGGGCAGAACGTGTGCTCAGGGATTTCCTTTCTCCCATCGCAAACGAGGGGGGTGCTTGTGTGGACTCTCCGATGTGCTAGCAGGGATGGGCATCGAGTAATTTATGGGGCGGTGGGACGACCGATGATGAGAAGCTCACTCAGTAAAGAGGACACAGCTGCTTACGCGACTCTCCATAGGCACAGCGTTACGACGAGAACTTGCCTGTCTGTTGAAGTGGTGCTGATTAAAGGTACCAAGCTTCGCTGTGATGAACGTCTAAATGAAGGAGTCGCGTGCATCGAGGGTTTTGGGTCGAGTCGTCAGACCGTTCCAAGGCCGCGAATCGCGGAGTATATTGCATGCCGAACGTGGGTACCGCTCTGTCGGATCCGCCGCATGCGTGTCGCTGTCGCCGACCCGATTCTCGTTTCTCGTGTGAGAGATACATACATGATTGGGCCAACATCGGAGCTGGAGGTTCGCCCTCACAGTTTCTCAGTGACTTGATCCGATGTTCCTGTTGTGATTGGGATGGCTGTGACGGTCTGACAACCGAAGAGGCGTTCTCATGAGCCCGTATTGCCATCTAAGCTCGATTAGGAGAAGCGAGATGTCAAGATCTGAGACATCTGGGACCCATTCTAGCGGTTTAAGCGGTGACGCAGCAGCAAAATCTTGCGCTCGACAACGGAATACTAAGAGAAGCGCACGCCACAGATGCATCCAACGTCAGAAGCTAGACAGCGCAGCAACATGCAACTGCTGAAGAGAGGCCACGTCAATGGTACAGCTTCAGCATGCAACTGCAATGGTTCGCCGCTTGTTTCATCCATAGCACGATGCCTAACAAGCTACTGTCTGGACCTCATGCAGCTAGCACCACCTCGCAGCTCGCGCGGCACTAGACCCGTTTCGTTCCTGATAAAATGTCTCTGAATCTTGCATTAGGTACTCGCAGCGGTGATGCCAGGAGTCGTGAATGATGAGATGAGGCAGATATTGGGGATTACCGGATGCAGCACTGATCAGCCCTAAGCTCCATCGCGTGCACGGCGACACGTGGATGAACCTTGACGAGATTGTGAATTACTCCTTGCTGTGGAATCCTTGTGAGACGCAGGTTCCCAACTCTGCTCTTCGTGCGTCGTTAGACTTGTCTTACTTCTGAGAGGCTGAAGCACATGTGCGTGCGTTGTCGTGCTTTCTCCTGCTTCTTCACGTCCCTTTCCCCCTCCAGACTCAGTCTTGAGACACCGCACCTCTAATTAGCAAGCTCGCATTGTTTTCCTGCCCGAGACCGTCTTGCTGCCCGAGCGCTCCCCTTCGCAAAAGTATAAACGTGATCTCTCCAGGGTTGGGTCCTCCCAGCTAAAGTTGCACGCCGAGGCATATTAGTTCCAATCTCCCTCCCTGCAACCAGTCGGTTTCCGTTGTGCTACAGTTGCACAAGAACCGTCGCAGAAGAAGCAAAAGAAGCTGAGATACGATACATCACGAATCAGAAGCCGAGGAGAGAGTGGCCTGGAACGTTTCTGCGCAATCGACAGGTACCTATCGCAGGAGAAACGTCATCTCCGGTCTATTGGCGACCAGACCACCACAGGCACGCCCTCGAGCCTTGCGCGCCCTGATATCCACCTGGGATAGCACAAGCTCGTACGGGATCCACCGCGAGCAATCGGAGGAAAAGGAAAGCATCTCATTCGCGCGTCAAGCATCTATATACACACCATGGCCTCCTCCACCGCGCAACAAGAATTCGACGCCCTCTTCAGCAAGAACGGCTACAGCACCGGTAAATCGCACCCCGAAGACTCAGCGCGGCGCTCCTCGTCACCACCATCACGTTCTCCCTCGCCCGCGCAATCCTTCCTCAACCTCGAAGACGACGACGACGACGAAGACAACACGGCCGAGGACCTCGCCGTCAAGGCCATGCGCGGCACGTACTACATCCCCCGCACGGCGCGGCAGGCCAACACGGGGCCCAAGGGCGTGATCGCGGATGCGCAGGCTTTCGAGCAGGCACGCCGCCAGGCGCAGAGTATACGCAGTGTGGCGCGCAAGCCGCGGCAGAGCTACAGCAATAGCCGGAGTCCGCCTCATGCTCCGGGGTATAAGAGCGATGAGTACGAGAAGAGCAGTGGGACGGATGATGAGGACGATGAGAGGTTCCTGGAGAGCTGGAGGCAGAAGAGGTTGCTTGAGTTGAACAATCGGAGTGTGAGTGGTGTGTTGGGGCGCGGCGGGAAGAAGGTATACGGTGACTTGCGGAGGGTAGACGCTGAGGGCTTCCTCAACGCAGTGGAAGGATCACCAGCAGATACCGTCGTCATTGTCTTGATCCACGATCACCAGGTACGCCATACCCACACATACATCCCTAGCAAGCAGATCAACTAACCAACCCCAACCACAGTCCGAAATCTCAAACCTAGTCGAAGAAGCCGTCCGCGACATGGCCGCCACGTTCAAGACATCCCGCTTCATCAAGCTGCACTACACCGAGGCCGAGTTCGAGCCCGCAGGCGTGCCCGCCCTCCTCGCCTACCGCGGCGGCGACAAGTTCGCCGGTTTCGTGCCTGTGTCGGACGAGATCCCCGATAACGAGGAGTTGAGCGCGAGGAGTCTGACGGCGCTGCTGCAGAGGTGCGTTTCCATCCTTTCCCTAGCCAAATGAGTCGCTAACGTGCGTGTCTAGACATCAGGTCTTGTAGGGCTACTACTGCTTAGGACGAGCATTTGTATATTTCTCATTGACATTATTCTCGGTGAAAAAGGCATTTCTTACGGCGTAGGCTCGCGGAAAGGACAGGCGGCAGGCGTGATACCAAAGCACGGCTTTCCCACTTTACCAAACAAACGGACGAACTTCTCCCATCCACAACACAGCAACAGACATCTTGTAATACACTCGTCCACTGTCCATGTGAACACATCACTCACGGAAGAGATACCCATACCAAAGCAGTCAAAGAGTTTTCAAGTCAAATCGAATCGAATCATATCATATCAAAACAGCACGAGCGGCACATGTGTATTGTACCCAAAAGACCTTTAATATCAAGAAAGGCTAGTATGCAACGGCCGTGCCTGGCCTCTTGTTGTATTGTGCTTGTTGTGTTTTCATGTCTTTTGCGTCAGCGAAGTAGTCGCTGAGGTGGCTGATGTTCATGCGCACGCGTGGGTATAGTACAAAACCGTCAAACCGAAACCTGCCCACCGTTCACGTCCCTATGCCATTCGATACCGAAGCAGATGCCTCACAGCCACGCCTAGCTCCAAGGCTCGCAGCTTTCCGAAACGATTTACTCCGTCCTTGCTCACGCCACGCAATCCTTAGAGGAACGATTTGAGAAAGCAAAGACTCTGCCAAATATGCTCGAGGACTCTACCCCGAGATAACACATTGGTGATGCGGTAGCTAGACCTTGGTGGTCTTAACGATCGTCGTATCGATGTTGTGCAGCTCAGGTGGGAAAACGCATTCCGGGCCAAAAATGCACGTCTTGCCCCTCTCACTCGGCCACTTCGTCGGATCAAGTCTCTCAGGAGCCTGGCATCGATGACCATAGATACACCTAACACTTCCATTAGCGACTCCATGCTCACCTCATCACACGTTGAAAGAGTCGAAGAAGGGAAACAACTCACTTGACATCATCGCACGCGCTCCCCGTCCGACAACACGCATACCGCGCCACGATCTTCAAGATCTCCAGGTCCTTCTTCGACGGCTCCACGTTGTGCTTGTGCGTGCACTTGTTGCCATACGGACACTCGCCGCGCAGGAAATGCACATTGCACATCTTGAGTTTTTTCACGCGCTCGACCTCGGTCTTGTCGTGCTTGAGGGGCGGGTCGATGCGCTGACCCTTGCGGTTGCGCGGGATGGTGTCCTTGGTGAGCGGACCGTTCTGCTGGATTGGGATTACCTTCTCTGCTGGTGGGGTCGGTGGCGGCAATGCTGCGACGGCGGCTGCGCGAGCGGCCCAGTTGAGCGCGGCGCCGGGCTTGGCGTAGCGCGTCTCGTCGCCTGCGGAGGAGACGGACTCGGAGGGCGTGTGGTTCATGGAGCGGAGGAGCGCGGCTGCGGCAGCGGTCTCGATGCCGTTCACTGGTACTACGCGCTGCGCCGGAGGAGGTTGAATGGGCGTGAGCACGATCTTCTCGGAGCGGAAAATGGTGCCGAATTTTGAGCGGGAGAAGGGGAGGTCGAGAAGTTCCTTGCCAAAGGGGACGCCTTCGAGGAGAGTTACGCGCTTGGTGATCGTTTCGTCGAAGATGTACTTTTCGAGGAGACGGGCAAAGCCGTTGTCGTGGGAGCAGCCGAAGACTGGAACGTGTTAAATGTGGTCTCCACTATGAGTGCAGGGCTACATACCAATGTGCTTGCATCGGATGTCGTAGGCATGCAGCTTGAACATCTCTGTGGGAACTGGTCAGTATGGCTACTCGGGCTGAGAAAGAGAGAACTCACCAGACACCTTCTCATCCGCTCGATCCTTACCAGGTCCCACGTCCACAAAGTCGAAAAGCGTATTACCACGCGTAAACCCACGGACAAAATCCTCAATCGCCGACGATCCAGGGACGAGTCCAGCTCGATAACACGCATCCGCCAATCCCTTCACATTGGCATACATGCGCGCCACAACCTTCGTATCACCCGGTAGAGTAGGTATCTGCTCGCGCGCATAGATTTCCGTGGATTGTCTCAGCACCGCGGCAGCCTGACGACCGCCCTCCTCGCCCTTGGACAGGAAATGCTCGTGGAAAATCATGCCATCGCCGTCGATGAGGACTAGGACAAAAGGCTCGCGGTCGATTCGGCGTTTCAGGTCCTCGTAGTCTTGCTTGTAGAGGGAGTTCGAGCTGATCACGGAACCGTTGCTTCGCTTTTCGCGATCGACTTGATCGAGGAGCTCGCTGTACTTTTGACTGACGTATGTGTAGCGGTGTATCATTTCCTGTTCGTGACATATTAGACTTTGGCGACATTGGGAAGTCTAGAATGGTCTATGAAGACTTCCACAGAATGGTTGCATGGTAATCAATAATCCAAGTCACATGCTGGTGAATGTGATGTGGCTCTGACTGATCGGACGGGCAATGATATTGAGGCAGGTGCAAGTGTAAATCAACTGACGTACCTCAAGCAGAGCATTTTTCTCAGCATCGGCGCGTTTCGAGTCTTCATATCGATTCCAAGCACTCGTGACTAAATCGTTCAAGCTAGAGTAATTCGCATCCATCGAAGCTGTGGTCTGTGGAGTAACGAGCGGCGAGTCGATAAACGGATCAGGTGAAGCCATGCCCGGGCTCGGCGAAAAACTGCTGTAATGTGAAAAGTTGCGGTTGGCCATTGCGTATTTCCGTTGTGGTGATGAGGGCGAGATAGTTGTCCAGATGACTGGTCTCGATGGACGAGAGAAGTTTAAGTGAGAGAGATTGGAAGAGGGTAGAAGCAGTGAGAACCCGTAAAGTCTCAAAGAAGGTCGGCAACTGCACTTGTCTCTCTGGCCGTCCCGTGCGTCTGAGACTGCGTGAAGCACGTCCTGTGTAACACGGAGAAAATCTGTATCTGACCCTTTGTGGACAATCAGCTCAGCTGCAATGACGCGTGAAAGGCTGGCTACCAACGTACCTGCAAACTTCTTTGATGGCGGTCCGTTACTTTTTGGCTTCTTGACGTGCAAATGAGAGACCTGTCTCCGACCTTTCGATGATGAAGAGAGTGAAGATAGAAGAGAGTGTGCCGCGTTAAATGGGAAGGGAAAAAAGTCGACTTGTCGTCGAAATCCTGTGGCGTTTCTCAAAACTGATTTTTGAGAAATCCAAGCTCAGCCTTATCAGTGTTGGCCTTGCATGAACGTGCGGCGCTACAGCAGCCAATGCAGGTGCTTTTGAATCTAGACCAAAGACTTCAGGCGGCTGTTCTTCGCAATGTTTCTCACTCTTGAACGTTCACTTCTGTCTCGCTGGCTCATTACAGGCAGGCGCGCACTTCATCGCGTTTGCCAGCAGGACGAAAATCCCAGATCGACTGCATGGATCGCGACACTAAGTGCGGGATCTAAACGCACTCGTCATAGCGTACAACGGCCCTTGTCCCGCGGTGTGAACACGACACGGTTACGAAATGGAGCTCCACCAGCCTCCTTCGGTGACGCTTTGGTGGCTCCTTCCATTATTCTGTCTCACTACTGGGCTTTGACAGGTCGTACACTGAGATCTTGTAATCGACGTCTTTGGCATTTTCCTTCACAATGGGTCTTTGGAAGTCGGCTGCTCTGGCATTGCTTGCATGGCAGGCTTATGCTCAGATTGATATTGAAGTAAGCTGCACCAGATCTTGAGATTCTAGCTTACGGTAATGGCTTTGGGCCGCCATCTTCGCTGTAGCTTCATTATGCGATTGAGCGAAGCTAACGTCCCTCACAGTCAATTGAAGAAATACCAGATGACGACCCAGCTGCAAAGCAATCCGCGAACGAACCCCTCGCTGTCAAGATATCAACCTCGTTCCCCAATGCGGAGATCTTCGGTGTGAAGCTCGTCAATGGCCATGCGACCTCAGCGGTAACCTCGACTACAAGCTAGAGTCCACTCTTCAGACACTGACCACTGCTCCCAGGTCCTCTCCATCGTCAACCAAGACCCTGAGCCCGTCCGTGTACAGTTCGTCGGCGGCTCGCTCTGGGACCCTCGCACCGACCGCAATGTCCGCAACCTCACGGCCACTCAGTACAACGTCGAGGTGCCCGCAGGCACAAATCAAAGCCTCACGTACAATTTCGCGACGGAACTGCACCCGGCAGAGCTGAATCTCGTGCTCGCGGCACTGGTCACCAAGGGCGAGCTCGCCTTCCAGATCCCCGCCTTCAATGGCACAGTCACAGTCGTGGAAGCACCAATCAGCTTCTTTGATCTGCAGATGTTCGCCCACACCCTCCCTCTCGATCGCAAGCAGAAGTACTGACAAGCCATCACAGGATTTTCCTCTACCTCTTCCTCTGCGCCTGCTTCGCCGGGACCTGCCTCTTCATCTACAACACCTGGATCGCAACGCTCTTCCCACAGCAGAAGCGCGGAGGCAAGGGCGGCGAGCGCGCTAAGAGGTCTTCGCTCGGCAGCAAGGCTGTCGATCCGGCTGGCCAGATTGGTGTCGGTGGCGCTGATGGCCCGGCGGTTACGAGCGGTGCCCAGGCTGTTGATCAGGCTTGGATTCCGGCGCAGCATCTCAAGCGTCCTGATGCGAAGAGGGTGGGCAGTGGGAGGAGTGGCACGCCGAAGTCGAGGACGAAGTAGGCATGTGAATGTCTGTCGTTTGGATACACACGGGCTGTGCCCTGGAGCAGCTGGAGCCATATACCTTGACCAGCATATATGCATGAATCGGCATTTGCATGGGATCTAAAAGGCGACATTGAAATCATGGCATCTACATCATCGAAGCATTGTACAGATACACGGCTGGACAGAATCATGCTAAGCACAATACAGAAGTTTTTCGGCCTTTATCTCGTATTCATCAGAACAGCAGTGTCTCTACTCGACTTGATGAGAGAAGCGCGTGTGCTTGCCATGGAAGGCGCCTATCCACGGACACGGAACTCTTGGCATCGAAGGTGTGACTGCGCTTTCAGTGACCACGATGGCCCAAGCACAACGATCTCGGGGGAATCGATCCCAGGACTTCACCGACTGAGTTGCCGCGGCTGCTTGTTAGGCCTCCGATTCCCATGGCGATTCATTTATGTAAACATGCTATATGCGTACTCCTCTGATGCTCATAACGCAGACTGGTCTAGATCCTATCGCATGCCTGGTGCCGAGTCTTTTGGGTCGCAGACGAGGCTGCTCATCTCGGAGGCCGTGGTCGATGTTACACTACCGTGATTGCATAGACGGCCAATAATTGGGCTTGATTCACATATTGGACCTTTAGCATTCTAAGCCTCGTCTGGAGTACGGGCGTTTCTCGATCCTAGCGGGCTCAGTCATGTGCCACAAGGCCGCCGCTATGAGTGCAAAGCTTGAGCGTACTCAGCATTTCCGCACCGAACCTGCGATCTAGATCGCACAGCGTTGTTGATCACATGTTGCAAGCTATATAGGCTGGGCCGGCTCTCACTGTCCATTGCAAAGAGCCTTCCCCACCACTCACACACATACCACTCCGAAGCACTCCACTCAAACCATCATCATGCACCTCTCCCTCATCCTCGCCACTATCGCTACCCTCACCCAAGCGAAACCCGTCGCCTTCACCGACGCCGACATAGCCCTCATGGAGTCCGAAAACGTGTCCCCCAACTACAACATGACCATCTCCCCCCTCGAAGAACGCCAAGTAAACGACGGCATGTTCTGCCCCTGCTACCCAAACTGCAAGCCCAAGAAGTGCTGCCCTGGCACGTCTTGCCGGTGCTACTCGTGGGCGAGCTCGCTGAAGCTGCGGGCGCCGTGCACGAAGACGAAGCCGCCCAGTTGTGGGTGTTACTCTGGGTATTGGGGATATTGTGCTGATAATTTGGGGGGTGGGTTTGTGGTGTGTTGAGGCGGAGAGGGAAGGGGAGAGGGAAGCTGTTGCGAAGGCAGCGAGGACTTGGCTCTTCATTGAGTGCAGGATGCCGCGGAGACGATAGGGTGTTTTCTGCTCCTGGGTATTTGCTGGACATGAGCAGAGGAAATGCCAAGATACGTGCTGACACCTGCGTCCTCGAAAGCGCAGTCACGGCGAGCCCTTTGGCGTAGGATCTGCAGTCAAAACCGAAATGGTGTTGCCCTGAATAGGAACACAAGAAGGATCTCATAAAAGTTCTGATTAGTGTACTGGCATGCGTTCAGGCTTGCACTTCCTCGCTTCTCCTAGTCATCTTGCTGTATGAAGAACGGCCATTCTCCTCGCATTCACATCGTCAAACCCGTTCTATGCCCAAAGTTCTGCTCCCAGATTGCGTGAACACAACTCTGACTGAACAGAAAATCAATTCATGATCATTAACCATGCGTCTCCCGAGTATACTCAGCCTCGCCATGCTCTCCGTCACCACCGCGGCACCAATCGATCATAACATAGTCACGAAGTCGGACACTCACGAGCAGACCGAAAGGACGGGCGCCAGCATCAATGCTCTAATGAAAGCCAACAAAAACCTAGAGCACGAGAAGCGGCAAGGCGATGCATGGAGAGCCAATCCTGATGCTTGGATCTGGAGTGAGTTCCTAAAAGGAGGCGAAGGCATGGAGGAAGTTTGGGGGACTCGGTAGCTATTTTCAATACGGACATTCACTTCTGTCTCTACTGGCACGAGAGAGAGCAGCTTGTGTGTGTGAATCTCACGTCTCCCGTGCTAGATGGTTGAACCTTTGGCATTCCGACGACCACGAGAGACGCCACTCTCCAACGCACAGGCTGACCGCAATCCAAGCTCTTCCAGTCATACATCAAGATTTAAGTCGCTGAATCAATTGAAATCAGATAAATCGACGCAGTATCACGAGCAGCAGAAAACCACAAAGGATCTTGTGACACTCGCACAAACTCACCCCATCTCACCAGTCACCGCGCCAAGCCCTCCCCTCCGACCCCCGAAAGCCGATCTTACGTCAACCATCCACGCGAAAAGATTGGCGAATAGAAACGGTGCTGGCCAGCCATGTGCGCGCACAAGCTCTGCGCACCCCTGTCCTGCCTCATGCACCCCACACTTTTGCATGGGATGTGCTTGTGCTTTAAATTCGCAGGCGCGTCATTAGCTGCGGCCCGGGAGGGACCCTTGGATCTGCGTCGTGCCCTTGTGAGACTTCTAACTTTTCGTGTGAAGGGTCTGGGATAGACTTTTGTCACTCACGAGAGAAGAAGAGAATACGAGGAATTGTTGGTTTTTGGATCAAATAAGAGATTGACACGGGAAAGGTGTGGAAAGCGCACACGGAAACGGCCGATACTGCGGGTACTAGCGGCCTTTGTTCCTCACATACGAGCGCATTTCTCTCCCTCTAGCTCGCCGAAGGCGCGACCTCTTTCCATAGCCGCAAACGAATCTCGACACGAACACAACAGAACAAGCACACACAGCGGTGGAATGGCCGCGGATGAGCAGCAGCCCCGCGAAAAGTACGAGAAGCGCCAAATCGACAAGCCCGCCTGCGATGGCGCGCGCAGGATCTCGTCGTCCTTTGCGGCGCTGAGCCTGCACCCTTCGCACTCGTCTGATGTGGTGACGACGCCGGTTTCCGTGCCGGTGCATGCGCATTCGCACGAGTTGCTGCGCGTGCACACCAATGACGAGTTCAAGAGCTCGGAGGAGGATCTGTCGCGGCGGCTGCTGAATGGCGAGGATATCGAGGCGGGTGTGGGGATTCCTGAGGACAATGAGGGTGTGGGCGTGGGTGTAGGGAAGGGACGGTATAGTCCGCAGCATGGGCGGAAGGCGTCGATCAGTTTTGCGGGGGAGGCTTTGACCAGCGACGGCGAGAGGTGGAAGCTGGAAGATCCCGTGATACCTCGCAGCGAGCCGCTAGAGATACGGCCGCCCTCCACAAGCAACAACGAAGACGACGACTGGCAGCGCGAAGATCAGCAGGGGAGTCACATGCACAGTCACGCCAGTGGGAAGCGGAAAGAGCTCGGTCTGCACATCGACAGCATTAATGGGAGTCCTCTGAGAAAGGACTCAGGCATAGAAGAAGAACAAAATCCCAGCGACGGCGAGGCCTCGCTCACATCCTCCGCCATGACGGCCTCTCCGCCCGTCGCCGAGCCCCTCACGCCCATGAACGGCGTCCTCTCCCCTACATCCGCCCCCTCAACAACCTCCACAGACGGCAAGAAACCCTCGCCCTTCTGGCCAACACGTAGAACAGACTCCCAACGCTCGCGCAGCTACCAGCGCCTCGAGAAAGCCGCCAACGGGACAACTTCACGGCGGCGCTCCACACGCTCCGCCAACTCCTCCGCCTCCCCCGCCAGCGCCTTCCTCGCGCAATGGAGCCGCTCTCATGGCTCACAGCCCTCCGCCGAGGAACCCGACGATGAGGGCATGGAGATCGCCGACTCCGGCTGGATCATCGGGCGCACAATCGGCTACGGCGGCTTCAGCACCGTCAAGGAAGTCAGCACGCTCAACTCCTCTTCGGGGAAGCGCATCGTGCGCGCCGTCAAGATCATGCGCAAGCGGCCGCGGAACGTGCACGACTCTGGGCAGAACGAGCGCGTGCAGGCCGAGTTCGAGCACGAGGTTGCTTTGTGGCGCTTCCTGAAGCATAGGTATATTGTGCCCCTGATCGCGGTGTACGACACGCCGTTCGCGACGTTCTGCGTGACAAAGCTGAATGTGGGCGGCACGCTGCACGATCTCATCCGCAGCCGGCGGCAGCAGTACAGCGTGGCGGATCGCGGGTTGTCCGCCCCGCTGGCGAAGAGGTACGCCTACCAGCTTGCGGCTGCGATACGCTATCTCCACGAGGACGCACGGATCGTGCACCGCGACATCAAGCTCGAGAACTGCCTGCTTGATATGACGGCGCCGGACTCGGCGAGCCATGGAGGGAATATCCTCCTCTGCGACTTCGGGATGGCGGATTATATCCAGACGGACTCGCGGGACCAGGGCGATGCGGATGGGGAGGCGCATAATATCGGGCCCGCTGCCTCGTCGTCAAACCTACACGCCCGAAGCGCAAATGGCAATGCGTCTTCAGGCGCTACGACGCCGCAACCGCTCACAGACCTGAGTAATAGAGATACCTCCCTCACAATCATGGGCTCCCTCGAGTACGCCGCCCCCGAAGTCGTCACCGCCACCACAACCCTCTTCTCCCCCAAAGCAGACGTCTGGGCCTTCGGCGTGTGCGTGTACGCTTTACTCACCGCTTCCCTCCCCTTCTCGCACGGCATGCGCGAGGCCCTGGCGCTGATGATCGAGAAGAGCCAGTGGGATATCGCGCCGCTGTATTCGGCGCCGGCGGTGCGCGGAGGAGGGTTGGCGGGGATGGCGGCCGTGGAGCTGGTGAAGGGGTGCTTGACATATGATGCGGAGGAACGGTTGAGTGTGGGTGAGGTGCTGAGGGAGAAGTGGTTTATTAATTGTGTGGAGCTCTACGGGGATGGGAATTTGAGGGAGGAGGAGGTGGAGGAGTGGGGACGGTGAGGGAGATGTGGTTTTGGGGTTTGTGTCGATGTTATGCTTGCTTGCTGCTGGGTTTTGTGTTGTGGGCTGCGTCTTGGTTGGAAAGATACCCTGCGATACCCTCTTCTCTGTGTTCTGTTATACGCGACGATGCGAACCCATCCGTAACGGACTGGTGGGATCGCAACGCCACTCTTGGTCATGGCATGGCGTACAGGTAGCGTTCTCATCTTCTCCTTCTTTGCACTTGCTCCTCAGTTATGAACATTATGTATTGCTAGCGTTCGTTCAACCAGAGCATAGTTTTCAGCAAGGATTGACGACGTGTCCACAGCCCTTGCAATATGCTGCGTTATCCATTGAACATATCGCCAGCGGACTGCCACTGCGTACATGAGCTTAGAGATAGTATCTTGGACAGCGGCAGCAACAGCACATGAATTGACAGACAACGTGGACGCGTGGGAACGCACTTGTAACACACCATCGCAGGCATACAAGTAAATGGAAATTCTCTGCAACGGTGCACCGATCATTCATCCATATCTACAAGATCTACCACCCCCCGCATTCCAGCAAATCATCCGCCCTTAAGCGAAGGATGAAGCATCGCCTCGCGCTATTCCACCACCATGCCCAAATGCGACGTCCCCGGCTGCTCACAGACAGCCCTACCCAAGGACTTCATTCCCACCATTCCTTCTGCCTCCGGACCTCAGGAAGGCCTCCTCCTCTGCGGAAGGCACATGCAACGTTTCCGTGCTCTACGGGACGAGGAGGACCCATCTGCCCTCCAGACGTCCGACGGGTCCTGGAACACGGGCAGAATCCTAGGCCTGCTTATCTGCAAGGGCATCATGGAGGAGTTCCCCGACAAGGTGGATGAGGATGGAGAGGTGAGGATGGATATCAGGAGACTGAGCAAGTTGGTGGAGAAGATGACGGAAGCGGTGGCGCGTCTGCATGAGCTGAAGGAGCGGGCTCAGACGGTGGAGGAGAATACGGCGATTGAGGCGTGGTTGGAGGGGTACCAGGGGTGATTGATGGATCCGAAGCGTCGATTCGGCCACAGCTGCAGGACACGGCTTATACAACTATACGAAGATTTACTGGATGATCGGTCGGAAGGAGAGACCTGAGCTAGTCCGACAGCTGCGCGATCTGGACGATGATATGCGAACGCTTGGAGAGGCGTTAGCCGATCAGCAACGGAAGTATGCAAAAGAGCAGCAAAGACCGAAATGGAGGTCCAAGGAGCCGAGCGCACGACCTGCGATGTTCGGAAGTTCAGCGCAGGACGATGATAAATGGGAATGGGCCGTGGACCCGAGGACAGGATACAAGATGCTGGTGCCGAAGATGAGGTCAAGTGAGCAGCCAAAGAAGAGCGGCAAGTCTGATGAAACTAAATCGAAGTCGCCAAAGCCGGTAAACCAGGATCTCGGCAATGGCATGAGATACGAGATTGAGATTGAGGAAATGTAGTGTCTCGAATTGGAGGCGTGTGGTGTTATGGTGTTCCATTGATCGAGTTTATCAAGAATGAATGATGGGTTGTGTTCTTTCGAAATGCACAAATTCGAGATCATCGGGAGGTTTTGTACTTGAGCGGAGACCTCACGGGGTCAATCAACGCTTTAGCACAAAGCCCTACCGTTCACGTTCACACGTCTGCGCCTTTAACCTTCTGGAATTTGGCCCATCTGAGCTGCATGGCGATCGCAATCACAGGCAGCACGGACACCAGTTCTCCCAGACCAGCATACTCAGGCGGTATCCTAGCGTTCACGAGCGCACCGGACGCAAGCAAGATCGCCAGAGTGTTGTACGTGAACGCCCACGCAAAGTTAAACTTGATCCTGCGCATCGTCGCTTTAGACAGGTCAATCAGGCAGAGGATGTCCGCTATTGACGAGCGGGCCAAGATCACGTCTGCGGCGCTTTGCGCGATATCCGTCCCGCCATTCATGTGAACACCGATGGTAGCTTGAGCGAGTGCGACGGCGTCGTTGGTGCCATCGCCGCAGAAGATCGATGTGGCTTTGCTAGTGGCATTGATGGACTGCATGTACGCTTGTTTATCTGCGGGAGTGCAGCGGGACTTGTAAGTCGTGATGTTGAGTTGACGAGCCACCTTGGCAACGGGGCCTTCATCATCGCCGCTTACGATCGATACTGCGATGCCGCGTGACTGCAATTCAGCGACAGTGCTGGCAGTCCCTTCCCTAAGATCGTCTTCGAGGCCAAATATAGCTGCGAGGTGTCCGTTGCTGGTGACGCAGAAGGTTGTGTAGCCCTGTTCCAAGAAGTCTTGAACATCAGGATGATCGACAAGGTCAAGCCACCGCGAGTTTCCTGCCTGCACGAAGTTGCCGCCGACATCACCCTGCACGCCCTTCCCGGGAAGAGTTGTGACATTGAGAGCGGTCTCCTGAGAACAAGATGAGCCTTTCGCTCGGAGATGAGCTCTCACAGCAAGAGCTACTGGATGCTTGATGTTCGACAACAGTGACACTGCTACGGCTTTGATGTTATCCGCCGTCGTCTCCATATTCTCTGCGTATATCTTGCTCTTCGACACTGTCAGTTTGCCTTGTGTCAATGTGCCAGTCTTGTCGAAAACCACGTGCGATATCTTGCGGGCAATCTCGATGGTCGTCGCGGCTTTAAAGATGCATCCATGTTTGGCTGCTACACCACTGGCGATCATGATCACCATCGGCACGGCGAGGCCAATTGCGCAAGGGCAAGAGACGATAATGACAGTAATGCCGTAGGTCAATGCATTGATGACGGCCTCGGATCCGCCGTAGTTTCTGACGCGAAGGCCGATTGGAACCCACACCAAGAAACAGACCAGGCCCATGGCGATGGCGGTTGGCACAAAGAACGCTGCAACTTTGTCTGCGATATCTTGGACCTTGGGTTTGGTCAGCTTTGCTTCATCGACCATGCTCGCAATGGTGCTGATGGTATTGTCACCCGGTAGACGACTGAGTCGGACTGTGAGAGCTCCAGAGCCATTGATTGAGCCAGCAATGACGATGGAGCCTGGCTTCTTCGCTACTGGTAATGACTCTCCGGTCATCATGGATTCATCAATCTCAGAAACGCCTTCTGTGACAGTGCCATCAGTCGGTACACGCATCTCCGGTGCAACGCGAAAGAGATCGCCATATTGCAGGAGTCTAGCGTCGATCTCTTTCTGCGCCAAGGTCACCGGATCGATGATGACTGCCGCGGGTGTCTGAAGAGAGCGTATGGACACCGCCTCCACAGCTTTGTGACGGGCCAAAGCACTGACCCATCGCCCGACCATGATAAGTGTGACCAGGAGGGTGCTCGTCTCGAAGAACTCTCCAGTAGATAGCGGATCACCAGCTACCATGTAGCCAAAAGCGACTACGGAATATACGTACGCCGCACTCGTACTGATGACGATCAACAAGTCCATCTCAATCATCCGGGAGAAGATCAGGGCTTTCAGCGCGGCAGGATAGAATGGGCCCGCCACGATGAATTGGACGAGTGTCGCTAGGACTAGTGATATGCTTCCGTATAGCACGTCTCGTTCTTTAAGAGGGGCCCACGCCAGGACGAGGACAGGTATTGTGAGTACACTCGAGAATAGTGTCATGAACCCCGTGTGACGAACATGCTTGCTACCAGCGGAAAGCCCAGCATCTGGCTTCAACGGTGCCAACGGTAGCGGCTCATCGAATGCATCCTCGACCAGCTTACGAGCACCGATAATAGCTGGATCAAAAGAGATCTTGACAGTTTGCTTATCCACAAGTTCCATGGTATGGACACCAGTCGGCAAGGGTCGACGAGTAAAGTCTTTCGCGTTGGCAGGAAGCACCTCGATCTCCGCACCTTCTTGCTTGATTTCCTGGTAATTGAACTCTGTCATCCGCTCCATTTGATGAATGACATTCTCCACAGACTCAAAGCGAACATCTAGATCGAACTCAGCGCGACACAGGACCAGGCTTGTTTTGAGGTTCTTCAGTGACTTCACTGTAGCAAGCGAGCGCTGGAGTTTCTTCTCGCATCCGAAGCAAGTCATTCCAGACACGCTGAGGATGACATGCGTCATCTCCGGGTTTCCTTTCTCAAGATCGATAGCAGACGGCGCTGTCCTTTTGCGAGTGGCGTCGCAAAAGCCAGACTCGTCCTCGAAGCAGGTCACGACATGCACATGATCGTTATCTGCGCATTTCGCCTTGCGATTCCGCATCGTCCTCGCTCCTGCCTGTTGGAATGATGTCTGTCTGCCAGAGCTGCTGATGCTTTCAGCGTATTTGACTCTCTCCAGCGAAGCACGGCGTCGGTCGGGAACACAGCAAGTGTCTTCGCCGCGAGCTTTAGCCGTCTTGCAGAGACAACCCAGACTCTTCAGCAGGCTGCGATAGATCTGGCGAGTAGTTACTCCATTTGGGCAGCAGTCAGTTTGAGATGTTCGAGGTGATGCATTAGATTTAGTCTTTCGCAATTTGCAACCTGCGAGGAATGTTAGCACAGGCCTGTCTGTCAAGAGAAGTCTTCGTTACTCGCCAGAGTTCTTTCTTGCATGCTCGCGATCTGCAAGACGGTCGGCGCATGATTCTGGGAACTCGTCAGTATAGGCACACATTAGCTACAATGTGAACTGTACCGTCGCAACAGCCAGCCTTCACTTCCACGCAACAATCATCAACTATCGCGTCCTTCTTTGCAACATCTAGAGCTGGTTCTTTTGTGACAGAGACTGCACAACAGCCTTCATCTCTAATGCCGGCATTGACCACAGAGGCAGAGCTCTCCGCGCAGCAAGATGGCTTCTTACTTGCAGGAGAGCAGCACTGGTTCTTCATCCCGGAGCAGTTTCCCGCTGCCTTCTCTATCACGCCAGAGGTCTGGATTTCTGAACTGCGAGCTGACTCCTTTTGCGCAGGATCACAGCAGTTGTCCACACTTTCGGCACAACCCATCGTTTCCGGCTTTGCCAAAGGATCGGCATCGCTGCCGGCACAGCAGTCATCGCGCTTCAGAGTCTTGTCACAGCTAGACATAGGTTTTGCGGAGTGACAAGATGCTTCAGCTTCAAATGCCACACAGCAAACGTCTTTGGCAGCCGTCTTGGCCCTTTCGTCAGCGGTGTCATCCCCATAACAAGACAATGTCTCGGATTGGTCAAAAGTATCGGAGCAACAGCCAGACTCCAACTTCGTGTTGATGGCGACTGGAGCAGATGAATTCTCAATGTTAGGGCCACTCTCGTCACTCGTGTTCACAGTTCCTTTGGAGTTCCCTCCACAACAGCGGCCGGCGCAAGTTAGCTTTCCGGGCTCGTCGCGCATCGCGATGGCAGCGAAGAGTGCGCTTCGCGGAGCAGTAAGGATGATGCCGTCGTTATCGTACGATGATACTGGCCCGAAGAATAAAATGATTCTAGGACAGTAGAGAGATTAGGACAGAGAAAAGAATGTCAGAGGCGATTTTCGTTTTCTTTGTTCCGGTTGGGTGGCGTTAGGCCGGTGACGGGGCGGGCCTCGCAGCCGCGGAGGCGTAGACGCCGCGGAGGTAGGTGCACCGTGCACGAGCACGATTCTGCTGCCAAGGAGCGGAGCAGTCCATGATGCCTTCCGGTATTGGTCACCAGTATTATCGTATTGCACATCCTCATTGGCGTACACGATCTTCCCCCTGGACTTCTGTACTGTGCTGTCGTGTTGCCTCGTGCCACTTCGGCATCTCCGCATGAAATCGTTTCCGACGAGCATGTCGCACTTGCTAAGGCAAGACAGTAATGGCTCACTGATCAAGAGTCAAAAGTCTTCTTGATGACTGAAGAACCATTCACGTCAGCTCGAATGATTCAAATCTCCCGAACGCGTATTCATGTTGGCTGGATCTCATTCGTCTACATGGAAGGCGATTTTCAGCGATCACATGCATGGCAAGCAACATTGAATCATGAGTTGAGAAGACACAGCGATCAAAAGTGACGAAGGCCTTGCAAATATGGGCGAAGACATCGAATTTTGTGGCTATTGTTTTCAACATCTACAAGTACGGACCATGATGGACATCCAACCTGCTCACACGATCCTAAACAGTCTACCAAAACAAGCTATGCCACCAAACAGGGCACTGACGCCCGTGAACACTATCAAGGAGCCATACTGCGACCCATACGCGAACTTCGCGTGCGAGTGCCACCCCGACTGCAACAGCGCCGCAGCAAGCGGCCCACTCGCTACCGATCCGATCCCCTTCCCCGCAGTCATCAAAGACAGCACAAACCCGGTGTCAACATAGCACCTGGGCGTTGCGCTTCTTATCGCCATAGAGCAGCCGGGCCAAATGGCAGACGATGCTCCCCCAAATATGCCGTATAAAACAGCAAAGAGGTACAGCATAGCCTGCCCGTTTGTGAGACCCCAGAATACGAAGATGGCGACGAGCTGACAGAGCGTCGAGAGCAGCAGGACCGTGCACACGTGGAAGCGATCGACTAGGCCGCCTAGCAGCAGGCAGCCACCGAAGGTGGAGAGGCTGTACAAGGCGAGCGCGAGCGGGCCGCTGAACGCTGGTAAGCCGATGCTGGCGGCAAAGGTTGGGAGATAGAGCATGGGGAGGAAGATGCCGAGAGCAAGAAGCATGTTTGCGGTTTGGAAGAGCCAGAATGGGGCGTGCTTGAGGAAGGCGACGTCTGCGAATCGAAATGCGCGTGCACCACTCGTTGGCAAGCGGTTTTTCACGAGAAGTATACCTGTTCCGACACCGAGCAGCTAAGGTCTCGGGTAAGCAAGGATCCTACAAGCAATTGACGGGGCAGGAGAAGTCGATACGTACCTGTACCGCCGCCCAGATTCTCAGCGCAGCATGCGGGCCATATACCTTGAGGAGCCAGTCGAGAACAAACGGCGTGACGGTGCCCCCAAAGCCCGTACCTGCCCACGCTACCCCATACGCCAGCCCCTTGCGGCGTACGAACCTATCCGAGTCAGCTTCCGTCACTCCCAGAGGGAATCGGACATGACACACCATTCATCAAGGAAGACGAAGCAAGGAAAGTACGCGACCACGCCGCCGATGGCGTACGACACGCCTAAGCTGGCGATCAAGGCGCCGGTTGAAGTACAGTACGATGCAGCAATCAGCGAAGAACACGCGACGAGTAGCCCTAATGCCATGAACGCGCGCCGGAGATGCGGCCAGATCTGAGAAGCCATGGCAGAAAGTGGCGACAAGCCCATCATCAGGCCAACCAAGATGGTCCCGACGGCCGCGACACCACTGTGCTGGCCGTCAAAGGTGTCGTGTTCTGTGTAGTAGGCTTGCAACACGCCATAGGAATAGGCCAGTGCTAGATAAGAAGGTGAATAACATGATCCCAAAAGTACGGTCACCGGTCACGTACCCCACGTGAAGACTTCGATCAGAAAGCAGCCCGCCAGGACCGTGTATGCATCCTTGCCGGCATCTGTCGGAGGCAGGGCTTGGGTGACGCTTCCTCGATCGCGGACGATGAAGCTGGCAGTGCCTTCGTCGAGCTCGAATTCATCGATGGTCTCGCCGCTGTGGTCCATCTGACACGTACTTGTATGCTGCGACTGAAAGGGTCCGTAAGTTCAACCAACTCGCGAGTGAAATATCAACACCGAGATCAATGCGGAGGCTTTGGAAACCCTCTTGACGATGGTCCGCAGAGTCAAAAATGTCAAAATATTTTTGAAGAATTCGAGCACGATCTGGTGGTGTTGCTGCTAAATCTATCGAAGGCACTTAGGGTGGTCCGCTTTGAGTCGGAACCCAAAGGCTGTACGCCAGGCGGAAAGGATCAGATCCCGACACGCGCAGGACGACTCTGTTATATGACCAGAACTATCTCCGACGAGACTAAGAGCGCTTACCATCGGAACGGCGTAGCTGGTATGTCCAGATCAGCGGTCAATGCTGTTCATCGGGAAGTTTTGGCCTAAATCGTAAGGTCTGACCAGGTAGGAATTGTGGAGACCCATTCTTGTCGTCCAAGGAGGTGGCCAATATTGCGTTAAAAGCTCGCTTAATATTGTTACGAGGAATGTGGAGCTTCAACTGGCTGTAATACACATGCGATGATCTAAACTGGGCGTCTTCAAGGCCGGTCTTTGTCGGCGGTAAGTCGTCCGTTGGAATTGCATCCAGCGACGGAACATGAACAACATACCCAGCGAAAGTCGTCCGTTGGAATTGCATCAGGCGACGGAACATAAACAACATACTCAGCCATCTAGCTAAGCAGCTCCTTGATATCCTCAATCCTCTGCGCCTTCTTCTCGTCTTCACTCATCATGCCCAACGAGCTCGCACTATATTGTGTCAGTCAGCAAGAAGATTGTCTCCCAGAAACCAGAGGCAGCAAAGCAGGCCACTGCAGTAAATACTCACATGAACTTCTTCTTCTCCTGAATTCTTAGCATCTTCTCCTCAATACTCCCCCTCGCAATAAACCTTACCACCTCCACGCTCTCCACCTGCCCCATCCTATGCACCCGATCAATCGCCTGCGCCTCCACCGCAAAGCTCCACCACGGATCCATCATGTACACCCTCCTCGCGGCCGTCAGATTCAGCCCCACGCCGCCCGCGCGCAGACTCAGCAGTAAGACGAGCGGTTTCGGGGACGAAGTGAACTCGGCGATGACGGCCGCGCGGGCCTTTTGCGACATGGACCCGTCGAAGCGGACGAATGATAGCCGGTCGCGGGTGAGGGCCGGCTGGATGAGGTCGAGGAAGGAGGTGAATTGGGAGAAGACGACTGATTTTGTCGTGGGGCCTTCTTTGCGCACTTGCTTCAGGTGACGGACGAGCGCCGCGATTTTGGCCGAGGGCTCAGCGCCCGTGCGGCGGAGGGAGATGCTGGACCCTTCCCCATCTTCAGCAGGAGAATCATGCCTCACGACCTCGAAGACGTCACGTGGCGTGACTGGCTCGCGGCAATTGAAGCAGCGCGGGAGTTCGCCCTTGGACGTCTGGTGCTCGATGTAGTTGAGGAGGCAGTCCTTGCATGCGCTGTGCCAGCAGCCTGTTACGGCTTGGTTGTTCATGGGCTCCTCCGCGCAGATGGGGCATTCCATGTCTGCCTCCTCCTGGATCTGCTTGAGCACGTTCGCGCCGAAGCGGTTCGCGTCCTGCTCTTCTGCCTCGAATTGCTCGAGGAGCACGTCTAAATCCATGTCATCTGCTAGGCCGGTGACGGCATCAGATGCGGCTTGCCCTTCTAGTTCGTCGGCTACGATGTTGCGGTTTCGTGTGAGGATGGGGTGGCAGCAGGATTGCCGTAAGCGCAGGATTTGCGCGAAGATCGTGGTGTATGCTTTCATCAGGTTACCCTCGTTTGCGGCAAAAGTTCTCTTCGCCCGGAGCATGATGTGATCGTACACTTCTCTTTCTGCTTTGCTTAATTCTACGTGATCGATCTCGATGGTGCGCGGCGGTAATGGGACCAAAGCCTGCCCATCAGGTGTCTTCATGTCTTTTGTCCTTCTTAGAACGAGCGGTTCCAGCACAGTCTGCACAACGTCCAAGGCACGAATAAAGTCCTTGGACTCGAAAGGCACTGTGATGAACGTCTTCCAGAATGAGAAATTGGACCATGGTTCCACACGCAGGAAGTGCACGAGCGAGAACAGATCCTCAAGACGATTGACGATGGGCGTGCCGGTAAGTACCCAGCGATGTACTGCGCGCAGCTCGTAACAAGCCTTCGCAGTCTTCGACTGTCGATTCTTAATGAAATGTGCCTCATCGAGGATGATTCGGAAGTAGTCCAACGAGAATAGGCCACCACTCGATCCGCGACTTCCTCCAAAAGCCGAGGCGACCTGGTTGTATTCTGAAAGTACAACACCGTAGCTCGTGATGATGACATTGGGTGCATTCGCCGCATTTGCCGCGCAGCATAGGCTTTGCAGGTTCGCATTCTTCTCCGTGCCGTAGTACATCATGACTTTGAGCGTCCCGGGCTTGCTTGCCTTTTCAGCTTCACTCTGCCATTGCGCGAGAAGTGACATTGGCGCCACCACCAAGGTCGTCGCAGGTGCTTGCTCGACAACGCCCGATGACTTGGGCAGTCTGGTCAGATCATTGACGGTACTCGTGCCTGCAGCGTCTGGCGTCGGTATATCCGTTCGATGACTATGTATCAGACTGAGCATTTCAATCGTCTTGCCCAGGCCCATTTCATCTGCCAAAATGCCGCCTAAGCAGTTCTGCTCCTGGACAGGGAAGTCTAGTGACAGTTCGCCCGAGTACGGGTTGACATAGAAGGAAGCTTGATTCTCGACTTCGGGCAGTGGCTGATCGTCTGCGTCTTTGGTCGGCCAAGAATATTCTTCCCACAGCGGATGCATCGATTGTTGTTTGTGCTCGGCCTTCTCATCGCGTTCCTTGCTCAACATCCAATGGAGTGCTTGTTTCTGGTATTTCCGTAGATCCATGTTGAAAGTATCGGCGGGCTGTGCTTCAGGCGTGTTGAAGTCGAACGATTGAGCCTTCTCGTACAGAGAGTCCAGCTGGTTCTGTTCAAGTTCCTGACCCTCTTCTTCCTCGGAGGGTGGTGACGATCCGCCGTTCTCTACTCCGTTGCTCTTCTTTTCCTGGCCTTCGGACTTCTCAGCCATCTCTGCGGCCTGTAGTAGCCCCTGCCGCTTATGCTTCTCTGTCTGTGAATTTACCCTTGACGGACTCAGCTTGATCTCGTCGAAGAGCCTAACGAGTGCCACCTGCCGCATCCGCAATGCTCGCTCATCATCCGACTCTTTCGCCTCGAAGAACACAGCCTGCCTGTTGTCGTCCAGCGGCTTGATCACAGAGCCACTAGCGAAGATATGTCTCAGCAAGAAGCACTTCAGCTGCAGGTAAATCGTGTCGCTCGTCCGTATCCGATCCGGCGCGAAAACACAGCTGCCCTGGAATCTGCACACCTTCTGATCCAGCAACGCAGAGATCCACTGCGCAGTCTCTGATTCCAAGCGTCCCACCTCTTCGTCCTTTGCATTCTTGAAGCGAACGATTACGTCCGTCTTCGCTACTCTTCCTAGCTTGCCGGCTTTCTTCATGGATTGCGAGGGCATCACCCGTTCGAGCGTGATCTTCTCGCCGTATTTGATTAGGCCCGTGCCACTTCTGGTTGCCCATGCTGTGACGCCAAAGGATCCGATATATCTCTTGTCCGGCATCGTCTTCCATGCTTGTATAGATGGCGCGGGTTTGGGCACGGGTGGCGGACTCGAGCGGCGACGGGTGGCTGTGCTGGCGTTGCCATTGGTCAGAGTCGTCTGAGCTGGTGTCGGTGTAGCCGCCTTCTTCCATGATCCGTCAAAGTACAGATTAATCGCTGGCGTACGTGAGTCTCTGTTCAGACGCAAACCAGTTCCACCTTATCCCACCTTGTTCAATATTTCCATTGCTCAAACTCTCCAACTTCTGCACATCTCCAAACGACAACTTCTCCCCAATAATCGCCTCTAGCGACTCAGCATCGAACCCAACAGCAGCTGCGTTCGCAACCGGCGGCTGTGTTTCATCCGGCAGCGACGGCTCCGGATTCAAAGCGGGCTCCTCGACATCGCTCTCGGGGTCGTCGACGAAGAAACGTCTTTTCTTCTTCGGTCGTTCTTCGATGTCTCTGGGTCTTTCCTCGACATCTCCATGGCTCATGATGGCTGGCTCGGGTACTTCAACATGGGTTCAGTTTTTGAGATGTGCATTGCAGATGCGACGCGCCTGCATCGCGCCACAGACCGCGTGAGCACGTGCCTGGATCCACTTTAGATTGTCTAACTGTGATCACGATTCTCTCGAGCCTCAACACCTCACCTTCAAAGACCTCCTATTGTTCTGATCGTTCAGGTCGAGAGTCAAGATGGGCGCATGAACCAAAGCTATGCAACTATCTTATTGTGCCAGGTCATGAGGACGTGTTTCTAGCTTAATAGTCCACCTAATCTGCTTCACCACCAACCACTGGCATATCGGAGGCATCTCCTTCAGGAGCATGTGATACTACTGACACTCGCATCCTGATCGCACTGCAATGGATCGTGTTTCCGGAGAGCACCGGCACAGTGTCAACACTGATGTCACATTCGGTAAAACATGCGCTACTTTAGTTTGCATAAAGCTCAGCTTCACGAGGCTTCACATCGGCATGTACTTCAACCAAAGCGATGGACCTAGGAAGCCTTTGACATGTATCATTGTAGGTACAGACATACCTCATGATCGGACTACCTCCAATGGCGAAGACGACACACCATTTGTATCCACCATTCTCATCTGATGTCCCGACCGCAGGCCTCCTCTCGATATCCCTGGACGAACTGCTCTCGCGATCCCCAGAGAAGGAAGCCGCGAAACTGTTTGCTGCATGCCGGGACATTGGATTCTTCTACCTGAACCTCTCAGACTCGGAGCTAGGCAGATCTATCATCGATGAAGCCGAGAGACTTCATGTCCTGCAGCAGGAGTTCTACGCACTACCCCACGAGGAGAAGGACAAGTACGGACAGGACAAAGTAGACCCCTTCTTCGCGTATCGATGGACAGCCTGTGAAGGCGACACCAAAGACGCGTGGGGCCGAGCAGGAAGACGCGAAATGTACAGTGTACGCTCTACCCGTCCACCCACCCTCCCTATCCTCCACTAACCACCACGACCATAGCTCCGCGCCGACGACTTCGTAGGCGTCCGTCCCCACCTCCCCAAACACCCCCTCATACTCCACCAATCTCTCCTCCTCACCTCCTTCGCCCGCCACTGCCGTCAGATCCTGCACCTCCTCCTCTCACATCTGGAAGCCTCACTCCACCTCCCAAGGGGTACACTGCATCTCCTGCACAACCCCTCCTTGCCCTCCGGCGACTTCATAACCCTGCAGCACCGTCCCCACGAACCGCACGATGAGTCTCAGATCCGTAAGGGCGAGCACACAGATTTTGGTTCCATCACTTTTTTGTTCAATTGGCTCGGCGGGCTGCAGATCCGTTCCCAGGCGGCCTCGGACTCGGAGGGAGAATGGGTCTACGTCCGCCCCATCCCCGGGACCTGCATCGTCAACATAGCCGACTCCCTCGTGCGCTTCACAGCCGGCATCCTGAAATCAAACATCCACCGTGTAGCGCCCGCACCGGGCCAGCAGGGAGGATTAGCCAGGTACTCACTAACGTACTTTGCGCATCCGAATGACGAGGTGGTGCTTGTGCCTGTGAAGGGCGGGATGGTGGGTGAGGCCGCGAGGGGCGTCGTGGATGATGGGGTTAGGGCTAGTGCGAGGGAGTGGGTTGAGAGGAGGAGTTTGGGGGATTTGAGGGGGGTGTATACGTTTAGGGGTGGGATTGAGAGGAGGGAGTTGGATGATGCGGTGCCTTTTGCTGGGAAGGCTGCATCGTGATGTACCGCCTGCTACCTGAACGGTTTGTGTGAACCATTCATCACAAAATGATGAGACAGGCGGCAATATCAGCGCCCAGGACATGAACAGCTTGTCTTGTGGGAATTGTATACTGTAGTGCCTCCAGTTAGTGCAAAGTGTGCATTGTGCATGGCGAACAACGTTATAAGCCGAATTGCATTACACCTATTTTGCATTCAGGGATCAAAAAAGTTCCATGACGAACATGCACATCTCGGAGTCGCATCCAGCATCATTGCCTCGACCTCCGTCGTTCCTGCATCTGCAATTGATTGCACACAACAATTTTAGCAATGAGAGACTTCACCTGAATCATCTATACACTTTTTCCTTCGTCAATGTTGTTGCGTCCCAGCACCGCAACGCGCCTACGCTCTGCCTCACGATGCGCGCCAATCGCCTTACGCTGTTATTCAGCGGCGGCAGCTTCACAGCAGGAGATTGAAAGAGCGCGGAGTTACTGCTTGGATCTGATCAAGTATGTACTTGATGCGTGAAACTTCGATATTCAGTGTCTGATATATCGTAGGAAATATGATGCGCCATCATATACGCTCCAGGCTTTCGTGCCTCCATCAGCGAAAGATGCCTACCTCGCCCTCCGTGCCTTCAATATCGATACATCACGCGTAGCAGATACAACGTCGCATCCAACGATTGGTGCTATGCGCATGCAGTTCTGGCGCGATGTTGTATCAGAGTCATTAGCAGGCACACCACGCAAAGAGCCAACAGCAATCCTGCTCGCCGCCGCAGCAGCGTCCATTCAGAAACGCAGCAATGGCCGCGTAAAATGGAGCAAGAACTGGCTCTACAGGATCATCAATACAAGAGAGCAGTATTTGGGCAACCCGCCTTTCCCAGACCTGGCGAGTCTGGAAAGCTATGCGGAGAACACGTATTCGACGCTGGGATATCTCATGCTGCAGGCATTGCCTATGCAGAGCTTGACGGCAGATCATCTTGCGAGTCATATCGGGAAGGCGACGGGTATTGCGGCGATCTTGAGAGGGTTGCCGCTTATTGCCTTTCCACCCCCGGCGCCAACGCATCACACGTCGAATGCACAGGGAGGACCATTGTCCGGTCCGCCTCAGGGCGCAGTACTGCTTCCTCTGGACGTCATGGCCAGGACAGGAGTCCAGGAAGAGAAGGTACTGCGTGAGGCCGCAGCTGCACCAGGTCTATCAGACGCCGTCTTCGAAGTGGCTACACGAGCGAACGACCATCTCATCACGGCACGAGAGATGCTCAAGAACTTGCGCGCCGGCAGAGATGCCGGGCATGAGTTCGAGCACTCTGACGACAGCGAGCACGCTTCACAAGAGAAGGGTGTCGCTCAGCAAGTCGCAGATATTGATCGAGCATTTGGCGTTCTCATGGGACCAGCTCTGACGACGAGATTGTTCCTGGAGAAGCTGGAAAAGGCAGACTTCAATGTTTTTGATGACAGCCTGAGAAAAGCTGACTGGAAGCTCCCACTGAAAGCGTGGTGGGCACAGTCGAGGAAGGAGATCTGATCGCACGGATGAAGCTGTAGATGAGTTTATTACCGTGAGTATGCCCTCGCAGCCTAAGACATAATAAGATTACACATCAGGGCCGCGAACAATACAAAAAAGCTATTCGAGAGCTCGCATGTGGGGTTAGGTCCAACCTCTAGACATCAGCCTCGCAATCATCGTGAGCAGGTCCCTCCATCACAATTGAATCAACCATTAGCTGAAAGTCGAGACGCACCCAACACCTAGCTTCAGCGTGGCAATTTTGGACAACCCTCATCCTTCATTTTCTCGTCGACATATTTGAGCAATTCCTTGAGAGCCCATCCTGCACGATCTTTATGCAACTTCGCAATATTCATCTGAAGAGCATACTCCAGGTCGCGACGCTCTCGTTCCAACCTCTGCTCCATGAGCTCTGTCTGGTGCGAAATGGCTTCTAGTCTGCTTCGCTCTTCTGTCGTGCCCTTCCAAGTCCTGAGGGTTGCCGCTTCCGTTGTTCAGCTCCAGCCGTAACTCCAGCTCCTCCGCTTTATGTCGTACAGCTTGGTTTCATACTCAGCACGCGTCTGTTCCACCTCGTCCACATCTTTTCTCCAGAGGACATAGTACACCTTAGGCCAGTTCCAGGCTTGCGTATGAAGCATCATGGACTGGGCACTGCCAGGAGGGCTATCATAGTCAGTCTTCGCGACACCAAATCAGTACATCCAGTCTGGATAGGTACTCGCTCACTGTCTTTCAAACAAGTATTCCTCTTCACAGAAGAACTGCAGAACATCGCGGTGAGCTTTGCAGAGCACGCGCTCTTTGTCCTCCTTACTGAGCTTCTTGGACTCTGGCGGCGTGTCTACTACCGCCGATTGACTGGAATTCTTGACAGGATGCGCGTCCCCATTCACACAGCCTGCTGCTGTGCATTTCTTCTCTTTGGCTTTTGAGCTGCCTAAGGAACTTCTGGATTTGGGTGTAAACATGTCTGCCTTCTTTCAGCCCGGGTCTGGCTGTTCTGCTTCACTCCGTGGCCTCTTGCAAAGAACAAGAGCAAGCTTTAGATGGCATACTGGGCTTTTGTATTGATGGCTGCGCTCAGTGGGCGAGCTTTGAGAAGCTGTTGTGACAACTGCTGTCAGCCAGCACTTTGCATCCATATGCTGTTACGTGCGTGGTGTCCAGCAAGTCCGCTTGCTGGATAACACCGGTCCTGCTGACAGCTCACATCACAACTTCTCCGTCAGTGTCTTTGCCAGCTGGTCGGCATAACGATACAACAAAGCATTAGACTGCATATCATAACGCTGCTCGAAGGTCTCCTGTAGCCCTCGCTCCAGATTCGATAATCCTTCTCTCAATCCTTGTTGACGGCTAAGGAGTTGCTCCAGTTCAGCTTCAAGCTTCGCGCGCTTTGCCTCCGCCTTGACGATATCATCCCTCGCCATAATCACGTAAACCTTTGTCCATATCCAGCAGTCGTGAGCGTCGTGGCAGGATTCAGTCGATCCGGCTGCCCTATGGTCGTCAATGCACTTTTCTCTGGTGGATTATTCACCGCAAGCATACCTGTCGTCTTCAAACTCGCGGTCCAGTATCCCCAGCAACGCTCTTCTGTGCTCTGAGCAGAGAACTTGCTTCTCCTCTTCGGACTGTATCAGAGTGTTCTCTCTTTCTGTGTTACCCATTGGTGTGCCGGGCTTTCGACAAGCTGGTGCTGTGCATAGTGTGGTGGGCTCGTTGGCTGCTACTAAGCTGCTGGGCATCGCGTCTTGCAGGACAGAATGGTAGCATTCGCCGCTCTCGTCTTCGACCATCTACGATGGGTGTCGCGCGGGACGGACAATGCTTTTCTGCGCGCAGTCGCGATCCTTTTTGCGATCCTCGGAGTTATGGCAGATGTGTCCACGTTACGGCTACGTATTGGAATCATTATGCACGCGAATGAGCGCTGAGTGGTTTATTGGATGAGGACCGGAACGCATATACGGAAGAATCAAAGTTGATGGGCTGGTAGCGTCTATTTCATTACATCAGAAGAGCACCAGCCGGCTAGAAGCGCTGCTCAATCTTGCCAAAGTAGATTCACGGCATTGGGTCATCACTTCTGCGCGCCGGCCAGCAGCTCCAGATAGTGGCCAACCACGCTCTGGACCTGGCTTCTGAAATCCTGGAACTTCCATCCGAACGCCTCCTCCGTCTTCTTCGTGTCGAAGTGGCTCGCCACGCCAACCATCTTGCCTTTGTCGGACAAGCGTCCGTCCTTTACTGCTTCGGGGAACAACTCTGCGATCAACGACGGCAGCTCGGCCCAGGTCATGGGCGGTCCGTTGGCGATGTACGAGCCGGCTGGGATACTAGACTTCAGTGACTCTACGTGCAAGCGGGCCACATCGTCGTTGTGCACAGTAGATGCCATCATTGGACGTGGGAACTCATTGCCAGTTGCAACGGCGAGGATGAATGCGTTTGTGCCGCTGAATGCTTCCTTCGGTGACTGAATGAGCTCGTTGCGACCCTCGAGGAAAGAGGGGTGGATCTTGACAAGGTCGAAATGTGGATTGTTGGCCTTCATCCAGGCCTCAGCTGCGTTCAGGGCATTGGCCTTGGATGCGACATACGCGTGCATGCTCGCTGCATATGGACCGTTGTCGTCTGGCGTGCGGACGTCGGCGGTGAACCACTCATTCTCGCCATGATTACGCCCAAGATCTGTTACAGGAAGGAGAGCCGCGACGGAGCTGGTGATGACAACCCTCTTCACCTTTGGCTCTGTTTTCGCTGCCTCCAAAGCGGCAAGCGCAGCATTGACAGCAGGCACGATGAAGAACTTGCGGTACTCCTCTGTGGAATCCTTCTCCGGACCGCCGAGAGGCGAAGCTATGTGCACCACGTAGTCTACGCCCTTGATGGCTTCTTTGTAGGCATCGAGGTTGGTGATGTCTGGCACGACGACGAATTCGTAGTCCTCTGGGGATGCATTAAGGGCTTGGAAGGTGGCGTTGTCCAAGACTGGCTGCTTTTTAGCCTCTGATCGGACTGCGATACGCGTGCGATAGCCGGCACCGAGGAGTAGAAGGAGAGTCTTGAAGCCGAGATGGCCTGTGGCGCCAGTGATGAGAACGAGCTCCTTGCTTGCCATGATGGATGAGATGGTGGTGGTGTCGTCTGTGATTTGCAATGTAAGGTGTCAGTAGACTCAAGCTGCTGTCTGTTGTGTTGAGCTCTGTGTTGACGCTTGCTTATCGTTGGCACTACCAACGATCTTATACTCCAAGGCATACTCGTCTACACATCACGTCTTCCTCAATGAAGGCACGGAACATGCCAGCCTTTGCTGACACAATGTTGACATTTCACGCTGCGTAGCCTCGGCGCTGTCTCTATGGACGCCATCGCTAAGTCCATGAAGAAGCTGCTCAAGGCTGTGGATCCTTCTGCTGTGAAACCAAGGTACCAGAACGGGATGATGAGTGATCACTCCGAAAGAGGTTAGATCCTATACCATAAAGTGTAGCGAATCCAAAATGAGGACCACGGAGGCGGCGACGATGAGTATTTCTGAATCAGCTGTGACCAATTGGGTTCAGCAATGTCCGCGATAGTTGTTGTCGTGCGTGAGGAAAGTTTCGTGCGGCTTTCCTGATCCGAAGACAACCCTTGGGAGCTCAGCACCGACGACTATCATCGCAAACCAGCTCTTTACCGCTGTCACGAAGCGATCTCGATCGCGAAGCGTCTTGTCCAAGTGTCATTGCGTATTCTTTGCCTCCGTGCCTCTTCTGAGGCGACCCCGAACTTGTCTCTCAATGTCCTGGAGGAGGACACACATGATCACGAAACATCGCCATGCTCTCGACCACAAAAATAGGACAGGAAGCCCATCAAGGTCTCAGCAGCTTAGGTCTACGGATTGCGCTGCACCGTGAGCCGTTGAAACGAGGACACTGCGAGCCGTTGCCCTGTACCAAGCTCAAATATCGATGATGGCAGTCAATCTGCGCAGCCATACCATGTGACAATGTTTCTTGCGAGCGAGGAGGCCCATAATGATGAAATTGAAATGTTGTCGTGATGCATAGGTAGGAAGAAGAGGTCTGATGGATAATTGTGTCGCGTAGTCCACGTGAGATGAGATGAGTTTGGTGATATGAAAAAGTGGGTCCATCTCGCCACCATCTTCCTTTCAACCATCAACGGCATGGTTGACAAGTCCTCAGATCTTGCAGATAAGATTCGAGAGTCTAGAACAGGAACGTATTTGACACAATGGAGATGACTTTGCTGATGACTTTACCTACGCACTCTGATTCGTCAGAAAGCGTTTGGTACATCCACATCCGCCGGCTTCCGTAAGCACTCCACAAGGCCACACACATCGCTTTCTTGTCCACGACAAATACTTCGCTTCAGTTCGTGCATTCATCCTTGTATTATTATCGGCGATTTCGAGATGCGGCGGTCATCAAGGAGGATCCTCACGTTCCTTCTCTTGTGCGTTCTGGTGTTCCTTACGATCGTTTACCTGTTCGTCCCGTTCAGCCTGAGAGGAGATCCGCCTGACAGATACTTCACTTCCCCTCACTTCGCGGTCGCGCCGGACTGGTCGGTGCCGATATCACGAAAGCCTGAGCATGTACCTCCTCTAAGCACCCGGGGTCGACACATTGTCGATAAACATGGCAAGCATGTGCAGCTGGTGTCGATCAATTGGTATGGGGCGAGCGATATCAACTTCGTGCCTTCAGGACTGGATGTTCAACATCGCAATAACATCTCTGACCTTATACGGCGGATGGGCTTCAACAGCGTGAGGCTTCCGTACAGCGACGAGATGGTTCGCGATAATCCGGTCGTTGATGAGAAGTTCATCGCTGCGAATCCTGACTTAGCCGGAAAGTCAGCCTTGGAGATCTTTCATGCCGTAGTCAAAAGCATGACTGACTATGGCCTCTTCGTCATACCGAACGACCATATCACGCAAGCGACGTGGTGTTGCGGCGCGAACCTATGCGATGGCCAGTGGAGTAATGAGTGGCTTTGGCCGTTCTGCAGAGTTCGACAGTCTGAGAAGCAATGGATCGAGAATTGGAAGAAGGTCATGCGTCCGTTAGCAAACAACAGGCTCGTCGTAGGTGCGGATCTGCGCAACGAGGTACGTGCTCCATGGGGTACACTGAGCTGGAGGACGTGGGCGGCTGCTGCAGAGCGATGCGCCGAAGAACTGCTTGATATCAACCCCGAGTGGCTCATGATCGTGGAAGGACTGTCATCAGCGAACGACCTTTCCGGTGTTAGAACACGACCTGTGGAACTCAGTGTCGAGAACAAGGTCGTCTATTCTTCGCATGTTTATGCATGGTCTGGGTGGGGTGAGAGGAATCCATACTCTACCTCGAAGTACCAGAAGTTTGCTGAGACAATGAGCAACAATTGGGCGTACCTTATCGAACAAGACATTGCGCCGGTCTGGATTGGCGAATTTGGGACAGCCGACTATCCATCCGCTGGAGACAGGAACTACTGGAAGCATCTGATGCGTTTCATGCGAAATATACCAGAGCCCTCATGGGCCTTGTGGGCTCTGAACAGCAACAAGCCGCTCAACCATGAGCCAGAAAGCTATGGCATCGTCCATGAAACCTGGTCAAGTGTCCGATGGGATTATCGTCTGCAAGATCTGAGCAAAATCGGGCTCAACAGTACCGGCTTGCTGAAACCGGTAGTCTGAAGTGAGCATCGTTGCCGGACGACGCATGGCATCTGTTTGCAAACAAGGTATTTCCAGGACAGCTTGTTGATATTATACTCCGTTGAGTCGTATCAGGTTCATTGCATTCACGGAATCAGGAAGATTGCGATGCGGAGGTAATGCTTGACGATATCACCCGACCTTTCGGTCGCGATGTCCATCACATTGCATCGATCATCCTCATGATCAACCAAGCTTGATTTGGGCACAAAACAAGGAGCGTACAACAAAGCAGAATCATCGGAATGGTCGAAGGGCAGCACGGGATTGGTTGAAGCGCGGAGCTTGTTCTGGCCGAAGTTGGGCTTGATGCCAAGCATCTTGCATGCAGGGATCCCGAGCGGTCCACTCATGAACGACGAACATCCCACGCTTCAATCCTCGCATTTCACAACACCAGAGTACGCCTCGGGAGCGCTCGAGACTTCGACCAGCGAAGATCCGTTTAGACTGTCGGGAGCTTGTCCACGATGTCATCGTTGGTGATATGGAGGTGCAACCACTTGGCCTCGTCAAAGCGATTGAACATTCTGAAAAGATGCCACAGAGCTGAGGTGTGTCCGGGCTGTAGAGAATTCGGAGCATGAAGGAACTCACATGAGGATCATGATAGCTGCCAACCATTCCAGATCAAGATCTGGTGGGGATGCAGCTATGGCAACGTGCTTCCCTCTGTGGCTTCATAGCAAGCCCTGGTTGGAAGGCGCGTCCGGCGCGTGATTGAGCAGTGTCAATCACAAGCTCGTTGCGTCTTTCCATCGTGGTCGCATAGCGGTGAATTTGAATAGGGATTAAATGAATGGCAGGTCGTGCTGGTCGCAATCTGTTGCCGGTAGTACTTTCTTCAGGTCGCTGTGCACCCTTTAAGATTGAGGAAAACATTCCCTCAGGATTGTGCAACGTCAAGTGTGCAACAATTGGGTCTACAATTGAATTCTTCGCAAACATTATTTCCAGCATCAAAATATCTTCGAACGAAGAAATATCGGCGCGATGCTACGATGGTGGTCACGATGCTTGCCAGGCTTCAGCACAATCGCATTGCTAATACTCCTCGCATTCGCATTCCTCGACCTCGACAAGATCGTCATAGCTGCAGGTACACGGCTGAATCTCTTCGAAGCTACCAATGGCGGAACCGCGTCCGTCGTTGGGCCACGCGATGAGCTAAAGCTTAAGCTGTCTCAGAAGATATTCATTTTCTACTGCTATCTCGCACACATCGACACGACTTGCTTTGCCATACGATTATGCCTAGCATTCATCTGGGTGAAGAGCAAAACAAAGCTCACTTTGCGCCGTCGACAGGTTCCACTTCCTGAGACCCTGCTCCAAGATGGCTCTCCATTGCTCAAGCCAGCTCGTGGGGTATCGCCTCCGCCGCCGTACACTTCGTCACCTCCGTCGCCGCAGCTGTCTGGACTCACACTTTCACCGCCAAGTGAAGTCACGCACGCGATCATTGTGCCCAACTACTCGGAGACTTTGGAGACACTGGCAGCGACATTGCGTGTTCTTGCATCGCATCCGAGAGCTCGAACACAATACGAGATCTATTTGGCCATGGAGCAGAAGGAAGAAGGTTCAGAATCCAAGGCGTCCACTTTGACCTCACTCTTCCAGAAAAGCTTTGCAGGGATGCATACAACGTTTCATCCACCAGATCTGCCAGGCGAGATTGCGGGCAAAAGCTCCAACGTGGCGTTCGCTGCAAGACAGATCTTCCATGACAACCAGCAGAATCCAGGGAAACTCGACATTATCATGACCGTGATTGACTGTGAGTGTCTTAACATGCGTAGCCAAAACTCGGCACTGACAACATATCAGCCGATACGCATCTTCTTCAGGATTATTTCACCGAGATTCGCAGACTCCATCACACGCATCCCCACTCGTCATCCGCGCTTTATGTATGCCCTATAGTCTTCGATCGGAACGCTCATGAGACCAACGTGATGGTACGTGTGGCAGACATCCTGTGGGGCGCGGCAGGTTTGTCCAGCAATTTGCCGTGGTCCACGATTTTGATTCCAACGTCGGTGTACTCACTGCCTCTGCCACTTGCTGAAGAAGTTGGTGGCTGGGACGGCGATGCGACCGCCATTGGTGAAGGTAATGCGATGATCTAGTCGTGGTCGAGAATGAGCGCTGATGATATGCCTCAGATATGCACATGCTTCTCAAGAGCTACTTTGCGAGTCGCGGGAAATTGGTAACGATACCAGTATACAGTGCGGCGAGCCAGTGCAACATCTCGGCGGGCGACCAAGAAGACACATGGAGAAAAGCGATCGCGACGATGAAGGCACGCTACCGTCAAGCTCAACGACATATGTGGGGATCGCTCGATTCGGGATATGCCGCCAGAAGGATCCTTGAGCTCAGGTCATTACGCCTAATGGACCTTCCGCTTTGCCATTTGTTGTGGGAAGCACACCTGCTACCGATCCACTTCGTGCTTATGCTCCTGGCCTCGATCCTGTACAGCAACCTCACACCGGTTGAGAAGATTCATCCCGACCTGTTGTCAACATTCGCAACATGTACCACGATCCGAAACAGCTCCTTCTTCGTAATGCAGCTAGCCTTCGTGTTGTACGACGGCTTTCACCATCTGTGTGTTACTACACGAGCCCAAGATATGCAGTCGGCGGGTATCGAGGAAACGTTCTCTTATCGACATCCATGGAAGGCAAAGTACCTTGCGGAGCGAATCGTGTTTCCGGTCGCTGGAGCTCTGTACTCAGCCGCACCTGCCATTTATGCTCAAGTCTGTCATTTTTGGACAGACAGGCTGGTGTACACTGTCAGCCTGAAGCCGATTCGAGCATTAGGCGAGCAAGCGTGGAGAGCTGCTGACGGGATGGTCTAGCCTCAGACGCGATGCAACACCAGGCCGTTCCTGTACAAGTGTCTGGCACATCTCGGCATCTCGAGGTGGTTACACGAAAGAACAGGGCTGGATCATGTTGCGCACGTTCCTTGAGGCTGGATTTTTCGATCGCACTGAAGTCGCGGACGCATCACAAATGAACTCGAACACATTCCGCCTCGCTGCATTAGGAAGGGATGTAACTGCTTGAAACAGCTACAGAGACGTATCTGACTTGAGCTGCGGCTGATGAGCTGCATTGTACGGACAGCTCTCCGATTTGTAGTCACCTTTGGGTGAGATCTAGATTCTTCCAAGCTCTTGCATGATTGGCTTTGCCTATATGCAGCTGTCTGCGGACAACACGAAACCCACGGGCGAAGAGCTGACAGGAGCTTGCTGCTGTGCTATTCTTTGCGCACTCCCACAACAGAGGAGGCTAATGTATGCATTGTTGTCGTCTTTAAACACATAATACATGAATATTTTGTTACAAACAAGAGTCAGTGGGTATCATTGGTAACATCAGCTCTCTGCGTCTTTTTGTTCAACTCTTGCGGCGCAATTCGATTTGCGCGGTTGGCTGTTATCCTTGCGTGTATATTTCCTTTTGCCATTTTTCATGCGATCATTTTTTCAGCCCATTCGCCTCCAGAGAGTAGGCGCATCTCCGTCCAGAGGAGGTTCAGGACCCGGTAGAATCTCTCGAAGCATGTCATTCACATCCTTGCCCATCTCTTTGGCGTCGCGCCATTGCTTTGGATACCCAAGGCTGCACTCTTCAAAGCGTGTGCCGTCCTTCCAGTCTGTACGTCGCACATGCAGATGGCCGCTGACCACAACTTTGGCATTAAAGCGCTTATGCCAATTCTCGGTCTGTGAAATGGCGAATTAGCGGGGTTCATACGCCTTGCTCTAGAGCTAAGAAGTCTTGGGTGGGGAATAGACGGGACGCCTGACGTGAGGAACTGCGCTTACGGAGCACATCCTCTGAAGCGAGCGCGAATTGCACGCGCGAATAAACAAAATGCTGGCTGAAGTCGGAAAACCACGCAGAGGGATGAGTGAGAAAGAGAAGTGTGTAAAACGTACTTTGGTAGTACCGCACCAGATCCTGAATCGCGGTACAAGTGTCAGCTTGACAAGATCTTGTCGCAGTGGCCAGTGGTTGATGATGATGAGTGGCAAATCCGGATGTTCAGCGCGTGCGGCTGTGAGTTTCTTTTCCTCCTTTTCGATCAGCGCCGCGCACCAGTCTTGTCGTGTCGGGTATGGATCTGGGTGGAGCAGCATCTCATCCGTGGCCAGCACGTCGTGCTCCTTTGCCCACTCCACAGCTCGTTCTATTGGCACATCGTCGGGCTTGAATGAGTAGTCGTAAAGTGTGAAGACTGGTGCGATGAGGCAAGGGCCTCCGTCTCCGTCCCATACTTGATATGGATCCTCTGTGCGATATTAGTATCAGATTTGGCAGAGCATTGACGAGAGCACACACCTGGGGTGATCACACCATGTGCGCGAGCCGACTCCACACATTCCATGTACTTGTCGACTCCTCTTCGTCCGTTCTTGTGTGTTGCGAGTGTATACAACTCGTGGTTGCCAGGACACCAGAATACAGTGTGGAAACAGCTCTTTGCTTTTGCGAAAGCGATGTCGCAATGGTCCTTCGTCTCGCCCACATCTCCAACCAAGATCAGACCGTCAGTTGGGTGCGGTCTCAAATCCTCCCATGCTATTCTGTTTGGCTTGAACGAGAGATGTATGTCGCCAATCGCGTAGAGCTTGCGTGATGGAACGAGGGGTAGAGTTCGTGGCGAGCCAGACGATGCTGAGAAGACGTCGCTAGCTTGTGCGGTGAGAGGATCATCGATCATGCTGAGAATGCTCTCTGATCGTGTGCGAAGTGTGGGTCTTGTTGGTGGGCCATGTCTCGAAAGAGCTCGTTGAAGTGATGAGGAGGACGAGGGTGGTCTGTACGGGGATGGCGGTGACGTTGGACGACCGTCTAGTGATGGGAATGGAACTGTTACTGGGCTGGATCTCAACGGTCTGAACGGTGGTGTGGCCTGGAGAGTGTTCACAGGGGTGAACATGGTATCGGGGCTCGACATCGTCGCGGTCATGACAGCGTGCAGTAGTAGTGGTACTACTGTTACCACAGGACAGTAGCTTGTGTACACAAACACAAGCAGTGAGCTGACCAGTAGTGTGTATGCTGTCTGGTAGGTCCTCGAGGTTCTGGTTCTGAACGTCCGCAAGATCTGTGGTAGCGAGGAAGTTGGGGTAGCGGAAAATATGACGAGAGGGGTAGGGGAGGACTATAAAAGAATATCGATGTCAATGTCACAAAAGACAAGAGTGTGGCACAGTCAAACAGTCGAGCTGCTGCTGATAATAATTCTTCGCCTCTTTTCGTCCACAGTTGCGAAAGCTGAAAGTCTGGATCCCATGTGTACTATGTACCTCCACATTGATTCGCCTTTGGGTGATTTACACTTGAATTCGGGGCCTCTATCCCTGAACCGTGTAAGCCAGGCCCTTGTAAGGTGATGCGCACCTCGGAGGATCACTTGAGCCAAGACTTTTAAGATCCAATTCGAACCGCTCCGCTGCACAGGACGCGTGTGTCTCGCTGAGCAAGGCGGGAAAAGTAACGTTTAGTGCGCGGCATTCTCCCCTTACTGCCTCCCATTCGACAGCACCTCGACCAATTCCGTCACCATGCTCTTGAGACGTCTCTCTTTCCCCTTCAGCAGCCCAATCTCACGCACCTCACATTCAGCCTTCGCTGAGTCTGCTCTCAGTCCACTCCTCGACACCGCATGCAGCATGAGCTCTTGATTCGGCGCCGGTGGTTCATATTTCCGTCGAATAATGCTTTGAAACATGCGCTCATCCTACTCAATGTTCCTGCCTTGGCGCCACAGACGCGCCCGTCAGTACCCCAGCCTGTTTGCATTTGCGATTTTTGACACTGTCGCCTCAAAGGCAGCCTCAAAATGCTCCGTGTCGATCCTCCAATGAAGCCCTGGATCAGCAGTTGGGTAGGCAGTAGTACAATTGTCAACCTCCCAGATGTCGGCACCGCTCGCCGCCGACCGCCGACTTTGGCAAATTAGCTTTAACTATTGTTGAGTACGTGGGCGAGTCAACGACGAGAATCACCTATTTCCACTATTGTTTCAATACAAACCATGGGCGAGCTATGCGAAATTTGGGCAAATGACAGCATCTTGGCTGCTGCGGGATCACGCCTGTCAACGATCTCTGAGTGCGCTCCAGGTTTTTTACAATTCGGCTGCTGCCGCTGTTCACGCGAGGCTGACCGCAGGACAGGAGCAGAAAAATTCAAGGGGAGACACTGGTATCGTGAACTCTTGGCTCTGCGAAATGACGTGAATTGTCCATGGCCTCCCCTTGCTCCTTTTGCTTGTTGAGGATGCAAACATGCGACACAAGGCACAAGCTTCAACACCAAGCTGTGATCAAGCTGATTTCGCATCAGGCCTCCGCCATCAGGTCTTGGACTGCTTGAATCAAGAGTCAAACTGCTCCTCCACGATCGCCTTAGCCGCAGCTACGTAAAACCGTCACATGCAGCCTTGTCCGGGCCAGAACACGGCGCCGCGCGTGGTCACTCTTTGTCGCTCGAGCTGTGGCTTCGGCGCCGAACGCCGTGATCTGCGCGCCGAACATGCTCAAAGCAATGCGCACCGAGGGCAACCTGGATGGCTGGTCGTGAAAGACAGAACGCGGGTTGTGCCCTGTCGATCAACGTCACCTCCTGGCAGCTTTTTTTTTCGAAAGCTTTCGAGAAGGAGCTTGGGGACGCTGTTGCCGCTGCAGGCAAGTTGGGCGTAGATCACCCTTCACTTCCGCTTGGTCAGGATGGTAAATTAAGCGACGACGACGAGAGGACGAGATTTCATGCATCGTTCTATTGCAATTTCTTCAGGCTTTACTTCCTCATCAGTACAGTGGAGCAAATGTTGATGATCTCGCTTGGAAAACGAAGCTGCCAACAGCTTGGATATGACTATCATGGTCGACCACACAATATCGAGCAGGCTCAATACCAACCTCTTTGTCGGTACGCCCATCCGTCATCGGTCTGCAATTCTTGGCTTCAAGCATCATGGTCGTGCAGGTCTCGCAACATCGCATGCTGTGGTCTTGAAGCCTCTGCAATCATTCCGTGATTGATAGCTCGCTGAGCTCAGTCACGGCATGTCGGAGCTTCGTCCTTGCGTGATGCTCATCCGCATACGTAGATCAAGTTGATTTATCATCTGGTCGGCTTACGTTGTGGTGTTGCTGCGCCAGTCTGCGCTGCCAGTCGCGATATGAAAGATCAGGCCTCCTCTCTAGAGAGCAATCGAAATGCTTAGCGCCGACCCACGCGATGCGACTGTCCACGTTTCTTCTGAAGTCCAATGTTCGCGACTGAAGTTGGCATGGTTAGCACTGCGTACGCATTTGTTTATCAATCTGGCGCAAGCTGCATGTTCCGGGCCGGATGCTGCTCGCCTGCCGAGAATCAACCTCCAGCTGCTGGATGGCCATGAACAGGGCTTCTTCCTCTGCTATCTAGCGAACTGCAAACATCATCTCAGATCAGATGGCTTGCAGAGTCGCAGCAGCTTTCCCATTCGTGCCTTCAGCAACGTGGCTGGCAATCAATGTCTCTCTAAGCAACGTGTCTACATCACGGCGACATGGTCGAAGATTTGGCGTAGTTGGCCGCACATTGATCGAACAGCGCGTACACGATCGCGGAAGTGCTCAACTCGATTCTCACGACTTCATCCTTTCATCATTGCAGATGTGCCGATCTGAACACAATCTTCCCCTCAGATCAAGGTTCTCTTGATTCAAACTCTTCGCACCCTTGAGGCAGCTGGCCATCCCGGCCACTCTTTGGCAGCACTTTGGCTTGAATCGCATCCAGTGCATAGTTGCTGACAGTTTCTACGGCATTGCGAACATATGTACCGTGAATGTGCGGCCTTTAACGCGACTGCATGCATTGCTTGTTCACCATTGTTAGTTTTATTTCGGTACGGCTGCTAGTCCTCAGACAAAATACGAGCCCGGAAACTGGGTCTCGATTATACTATAAGATGCACGAGAACGCTAACACATCGAGCTCCAGGTCGCATGCTGCATCGATGCTTGTCCGCCTTCGTAAGCTTCACTTTGTGCTGTGCGGTCTTCAAGGCGTCAATAGAGGCCATAGCTACGGTACGATCTGATTCGAACTACACGGTACAATGAAAGGCATTGAGCATGATGCGAAAAGGCGTCGTGTTCGATTCTATCAATCCGCTTCGTGCATGTCGGCCGTTGCGAAGAAATTTATTGATGCGGCTATCAGCCACGCCATTCTTAGCATGTAGCATCAGCGATTGCGAACAGCGGTCACTTTCGCAGCTTCACCAGCTTTCACTGGCAGACAATGGCAATCAAGACTCGCAGACAGTGCAAATAATTACGCCCAAGGCAATGAAAGTGGTAGTTTTGCGAGGCTGTCAGAGGTGGCCTCCTCAGAAGGCAAAGTGAGGCGTGAGCTGGCAGCCACCTCATTGGCTGATACGTCGCAAGCTACGAAAGGGCACACTTCACAGCCTGACGACACCGTACTCCAAGCGAGACGCATGTATAACAAGGCATAGATGCCAGAGTCCATGGGTGTCTTCTGTCTCATCAGAATGTCGCCTACAAGTTGACGATTCCATTGCGCTGTTGCCCAAAAGCAATTCCGGCAGCTTGACGGTCTCAGCCTAGTCGAGCAAACACCACAATGGCAAGCTACAACTTAGCCGATCACTTCGATGCCGAAGAAGCACGTCTAAGACGGGAAATGATGCAGATAAGCACCGATCGAGAATACGAGAAGGCAAAATATCGGGTTGATTGCAACTACTTCAGTGGTCTCCGAACAGAACTCCACTATCAGGCTGGACGACGAGTGTTGCAACTGCAGTACAACACGTCCAACACGTTTCAACTGTACGAGCAAGATGTTCAGAGACAACAGCGAGCACCGACTAGAAACCCTGTGTATCCTCTGGATACCTATCACCAAACGACAAATCGTCGCTACAGTAATACTGCCCCCAGTGCGGGACATTACTCCATGCACCAGCGGAATACATATCCTCAGTATCACAGCACGACTTCGGACTTTAGCTGGACAGAGGGAAGACATTCTTTCAGCAGCGAACCGCAGTATAACACAAGGTCTAACAGACATCAGCCGCGCGAGCGCATTGATGAGACTGGGCGGAGAGTGATCGTGCCCGACGAGATCGAGGAGCCATCGGATACAGACAGGCGAACGTCACCAAAGAAGTCCACTGTCCGCAAGGTGAAGCTCCTGAAAGCACACGAGGACGATTGAACGGTGATCTTAAATGCTTGCTTCTTATTCATTGCAACAGTAAGAGCTGAATCGGTGCCTCTTACAAATTTGGAGCTTGGAGTTCGGGGTTTGGAAATGTATAGTCAATATCGCATGGTGTCCTAGGCATTTGGCAGATTACTGATTCCCGGTACTGTACGATGGAAATCTGGTGCATTCTGCTTCGAATTAATGCTCTATGATTGGAGTAATGCCGTCATGATTTTGTGCAGTTGTGGCCATGTTCTGGGAGCATTTGGAAAGCCCAAGGGGAGCAGTAATTCGACACTTTTGTTTGACACTTTTGGATTGCTGCTAGTCAATGGCTGCTCGGAAAGGCAGGGCAATCTAGTTTGGTCCGTAGGCATCAGGCAATAAAGCCGACGCCGGTATTCATCCCCTGTTCCCGCTCAAGTAGTAGTCGCAAGAAGCGCACCAATCTACTCGTCATCATCCTCCTCCTGGTCCTGCATGATGTTGAAGAACCTGAGCTCGTAGACACCCTTGCTGGTGCTGACAACACGCAGCCAGTCACGGAGCTGCTGCTTCTTGAGGAACTTCTTCGTGAGGTACTTGAGGTAGCGGCCGGAGAACTCGATGTGAGCCACGACCTCGATCTTGTCGCCGCCAACCTGGGAGATGGTGACGTTGTCGCCGAGGTTGCCAGTGCGGCCGTCAACCTTGATGCGGTCGTGCAGGAACTTCTCGAAGGCTGAGATGTCGAAGATCTTGTCGGAGACTGGCTGGGCGCAGTTGATGGTGTACTGATTTGAAGCGTTAGTCGCAAGTAGGTGAGTGCAACGGAATAGTTCATATATACCTTCTTGGTCACCTTCTGGCCCTTCTTGCCGCTCTTTGCGCCTGCGCGCTTCTACAAAAATTTCATCTTAGCCTACTGTTCTCATGAATGCCAATTGTCTGCGCTCCATATTCCAGGTAGCACATTCAGATTGACGAGACAGCAAAGCGGTTCTCTTTCAACATACTGTTGCTGTAGCTGGTGCCATTGTTGTGAGAGCGCAAAGAAGTGGATATCCTGCGCTAAGTGTCGATGTGAATGATTGATTTGTGGTGCGTCCAGAATTGCGACAAAACTTTTGGTGTTGAATATTCCGTGGGATGCCTGAAGTTCGCGAGGCAGCAATGCTAGTCTGATCTGGGTTAGCGGCGGGTGCGGGGCTCCTTTCCGCATGTCTTGATCTCTCCAACCGCTCCGCTCCTCCCTCACTTCCCATCTCCAGCCTTGTTTGCATCGAAGGAATCGCTGAAGCAGTCAGGAGCAGGCTTCTCTGTCGATTTCGGTCCTCATCTCGTGCATATAGCCAAACGCTTGCCCACTGGTCGGCATCAGAGCGATTCCAAACTAATCGTTCACGAACGCTGAAGCAAGCCAACGTCCATACATCAAGACCCTGCATACTGCATACCGAAAGAAGAGGCGTTCCAACCTTCGAACCTCAATCAATTGATTTCAAGGTTCTCGAAGATGCCAATCTCTATACCTGAAGCACCGTCACGTGCATCCACCTTTCCACTCTTTCACTCGACACGCCAGAAACCGCGAAGATGGCCTCTAGTCCTTCGTCTCACGAAAGGCTCGATTCACTCAAGCATCTTGTTGCCAATTGCCTACCACATGGCCTTCACTGCCCTGGTCGTCTACTTTGACCTTTACGTACGCCCAGTCGGAGTACCAGGCAACATCATTCCTTCTCTGTCCATTGTCGTAGGTCTCATGCTTGTCTTCCGCAATGGAAGCTCCTACGATCGATTCTGGACTGGCAGAAACAATCTGGCGCAGATTTGTGCCAGTGTCAGAAATCTGACACGGTACTTCCTCACGTGCTCGCGAGACGCGAAGGACGAAAGAAGCGATGCAGAACGACGGGACACCGAGGCAGTGATCCGCGTTCTGGTCTCTGTATTGTACGCGATCAAGCACAATCTCAGGGCTGAATTCAGCGAGACCAGCGTCACAGGTCCAGACACGCCGCTCTACATGTCGGTCTCATCCTCATTCCTGCCAACGCCAAGCGCAAAGATGGCACGACGAATGTCGGTGCTAGATGCTGAGGCACTGACAGAGTCGCTGACTACCATTCGACCTGAGTACAACGAGGGCTTACCTCGCACCCTATCTCATCTTGAAGATCAAGGTCTGAGTATGCCCCTACAACTCGCTGTGGGCGTTGAAGCATACATCCGCCGTGGAGTCATCAGAAGCTGGTGGGCGCCGCCTCAGGCTTCATACCTTGATGCTCAACTTGCGACCATTGTTCAAAACTACACGACCATGGAGACAATTCGCTTCACACCGCTACCTGTCGCTCATCTCATCCATGTCCGCCAAGTTTTGGCATTGTACATGATGGTCTTGCCGTTCGGCATCGTCGATGAATGGGCATGGTGGACGATTTTGCTCATTGGGGTGGTCGCGTTCACCCTCTACGGCATCGAAAGCATTGGCGGCCAGCTAGAAGATCCGTTCGGGTACGACAAGAATGATATCAAGATGGACGCGATAGTGGAGGACACGAAGGTAGAGTGTGAGGCACTACTGAATGAGTGGAGGAACCCACACAGTGTGTTGTTCGCATAAGAAGCATTCTCCATGCTGCTGTGCAGGAGAACTTGTCGGTCGATCAGAGTTGAGCAGTGATCAGGGCGGCGATGGTTCAATAAAAAAACAGGCAGCATTCTATACCCAATATGCAGATAAGTATTATGCCTGTTCATATCAGATGCATGACTCCAAACACCTGGTTGACTGTAACATCGGTGTTCTTTCCGAGAAGATTCATGTCCGAACTCCGATGATCTCAGAATTAATTGAATACTACTTGGGTCCATGTGGATTGCAAGAACATCCTCAACTGAAGGAAGCAACCTGATCACGAATGTTCTTGCTGGGATTCGGAGCGGAAGCTGGATTTTGAAGGTTCTTACGTCACTGACTAACCGTTTGAAAAGGTCAACAGCAGTCGATCCGATCTTCGATTCAGCTCATTAGATCAGCTTTGACGTCTGGCTTAAGATGCCGCGCGAGCTCCAGATATGGGACCGGTACCATCGCCTCAAGGCATTGGCTATAGTGAAGCACGCTTCCTTCCGCACAAATGCGTTCTACGCAGCATCCTACCCAGCGCATGATCAGGTCGTGATGGAAACTTTCTTGGAGACGCGCGAGGCTGGCTTCTCGAAGTCTGATGCGGATCAGTCAGTCGTGGCCATCGTCGAGACAGGACTTCCAGGTCAGGACGGTGAGATGGGAAAGGTGCTGGCTTGGATGCGTGTCAAGTACCCTCGAAAAGCCGGTGACGGAGAGGTCAAAGACATTGACGTCGCCAGCATGACACCTGAAGCAGCTTCAATTGTTCCTCAAGGTGGAAGTGAGGAGGAAGTGAACCCGTTGGCCCAATACAACATACCTGTTCTCCCCGCAGGCTCCGACCTCGCCCTCCAGCTGCACATGCGAAAGCACATGGCTTCATCCGAAGCGAAGTACTACAACCGCGAGACAGACTTCTGCGTGGCTTCACTCGCCACTGATCCGGCTTATCAGGGACAAGGACTTGCGAAGCAGTTGCTGAAGTGGGTGACTGACAGGGCGGATGCGAGTGGGAAAAGAGTGTATCTTGACTCTACTCCGGAAGGTGTCCCAGTTTACAAGAAATGTGGATTCAAGGACGTGGGTGGATTTGTGACGATGCTACCAAGAAAGGGAAGGGAGATTGAATATTGGATCAGGTGTATGGTGAGGACAGCACCGAATTGAGGATCAGGCATCAGATACAGACCATGAGGAATAGAGCAACGAAAGGACTTTGGATTGGCTTCGTGGGTTCACATTGGAATGAGTTGCAGCCACTCCTGATGAGTCCGTTGAGGCTTGTGTCACCCTCAAGCGACCGCTGCTAATATAAATTCTCGCACAACCTCCTCCTGCTTCTGTTTTCTTCAACATTGCAACATACATTCGGCAAAGATGCAGTTCCTAACAACGATCGCGGTCCTTTGGGCCACTTTCATGGCATGCATCACGGCTCAAGACACGATTCGATGGGCGCCTGGTGTCCTCATCGGCCGCCGCAGCATCTTCGACAAGACAGGCAACTACATCAAGTACTTCAAGACGACCATGACTTTAGGCGCTCTCCCTAGCCCACCAAGAAGGGTCCTGTACGTCTGGCCAGGTCTTCTTACGGAGAATGGCGACCTTGTGCAGAGTGTAGCCGGAAGCAACGTCATGGGCAGCATAGGCAACGGCGTCAACTGTCCGAACTTCGAATCAAAATGGTGTCTCTTCGCGTACACCATGGATTGTCTGCCCACACCGGAGGACATCGGCTCGGAGAAATGCAAGGGCGTGTTCTCGAGGGAGTCTTTAGAGGTTGACGCGGGCACTGCTGTTGATATTGAGTGTGCGTTGCCCTGAGAGTGTTTGGCAGTGACCGCTGACTTGACGCAGACACATTCGACGAGCCCACTGGCAATTGGCATCAGACCATGAAGATTAACGGTCAGATCGTGGCCAGTTTGACCACTGGTGAGTTTATTCTGCGCGATGATCGTGACCAAGACCTGACTGAACTCTACTCAAGCTTCTGGCAAGGCCTATATACTCGAGATCATGACTGAGTGCCAGGGTCCTTGCCACGACTACAAGATTGACATTCACGAATACCGTAAGAACCATCATCACCTCAGCTGCCCCAGATAGTGGAAACCATTGACTCCTTGTAGGCTATACCAACACGGTCATCGAGTTTGCCCACGAGAATACTCTGGACTACCTGCAGGCGTTCCACATCTCGCCGCCCTTCACCATCGTGTCACAGGTCAAAGTTGAGGACAATAGGAAGCGCCTGGTCATCCCGCAGATAACATGGCAGTCTTTCCATTGGCCTGCTGGTGGCGTATGATTGAGCAGCATCCATTAGATGTTCCAGCAGATGCTAACTTTATGCTTCAGGGCCGTCCCATCCCACCTGGTGGGACTGAACCGTTGCCTGGACGTGCCGCTGTGGAACCACGTGGTGATAAGGTCTATGATAGAGTTGCGGGTCTTGCTTCCCCAGCGCGGATGAATGCAATCCTGGGTCAGGCCTGAGTTTCAAGATGATAGATGGGTTGCGGACGATACATCATGAGGTGGTATTCATCTGTGGGCTGGACGAACGGTTCTGAAGGAAAAAGTGTGGATGAAATGAGCCGCACACGACTGACTACTCATTTTCTTGACGATAGATACAAGGGGTATCAGAGTTGTGTAGTACCAGTCGCCCAACTGAAAAAGCTTTGATTTGCTCAACGATTTGATTCCTTGTGCGCAAAGAAAATCTTCTATCCTGTACATGATGTCGGGGAGATGAGTGAGACCTGGTTCTCGGAGTCCGGCAGAGCCATGCCGAACCATGACTCTCTCCATCTCATGGCAACGTGGTTTGTGCATGGAGGTGAACCCCTTTCCTGCAGTGTAAAGTGAGGAGGACCCACTGTTTGACAGAACCCAGCCAATTAATCGCTCGATTGTCTTGGCCTTCCATCTTAGCTTCCACCTTTCATCACTTTCCATCATGCCCATCCTTGCGCCAAACCTCCACTCAACCATCTCCCAAGCATCTGGATTTCCATTGATGCGACGTTGGGTTGCTGGCCAACGGCGATCAGCACTCCATATCAATCGCTGCGCATCGATCAGACTGATGGCATTCTTACGCGAAGACGTGGACGATGGACTTCAGATCCTCAGACAATCGTAACACGCACGCTTTGTCTTTGCTGCTGCAAGCAGCCTCCAACGACATGGTAGCGGCCCGGTCCTTGCACATCAAAAAGTGGTGGTTTCTGAGATTGTGCTTCAGCATCCGGTACTACTCGGTGCTCAGTTTATGCTAATCACAGACTTCGATACCTTCTCGTGCCGCACTGCTAGTCCAGCCTTGGGTGGAGTGTGCTCTGGTGCTTGACAACCACGCAACCCTTTTAGGCCCACTGGAGACATGGTCAATTCGAAATGATATGATCCCGCGGCCGCTTCTTGCCTAAGTTTCATGCTTGTCACTCTCTAGCATTTAATCGTCCTCTATCGTCGTTCCTTCCAGCATCAGTTGCGTCTTTCTTGATTGTTTCTGGCAGCATTTTGCCTAGCCGTTCATTATGCGTTTGTCTTTCGTTGCGCTGCTCAGCAGCATTTTGTCTGCTTCTCAGGCCCTGGACGCCGCAGGATGGAGATCGCAGAGCATCTACCAGGTCATGACCGATAGGTTTGCTAGGACAGATGGCAGCACCACTGCTAGCTGCAATCTTGGAGAATACTGCGGAGGTAATCAAGATATACCATGACTTTCGATTGTCATTGCTGACAGAAGTTAGGAACTTGGCAAGGTCTCACCGATCATCTCGACTATATCCAGAACATGGGCTTTACTGCTGTGTGGATCTCACCGATCGTCAAGAATGTGGAAGGATCGACGAGCGATGGTGACAGCTATCATGGGTACTGGGCACAGAAGATCAACTCGATGAATAACCGCTTCGGCTCTGATGAAGATTTCCAAGCTCTCGTTACTGCGCTACATTCTCGTGGCATGAAGCTCATGGTCGACGTGGTTACCAATCACATGGCGCACAAAGGCCCGGGTAATTCCGTCGACTATAGCGCGTTCGATGTCTTCAACTCCAAGGACTACTACCACGACTTCTGCCTCATCACGAACTACGACGATCCGGTCAACACACAGACCTGTTGGGCTGGCTCCAATACAGTCTCTTTGCCCGACTTACGTACCGAAGACAGCAATGTTCGCTCATTGTGGAATAACTGGGTAAAGGACTTCGTCGCGAAACATAACATCGATGGCCTCCGCATCGACAGCTGCACTTCCGTTGAGCAAGGCTTCTTTGATGAATTTTCTGAAGCGGCAGGTGTTTATGCCATCTGCGAGGCATTCCACGGCAACCCAGATGTGGTTTGCCCGTATCAAGAGCACATGCCCGGTGCGATGAATTACCCTGCGTACTTCTGGATTAAGCGTGCTTTCCAGTCGACGTCGGGTACGATGGCAGAGCTGGCAAATGGTGTCAACTGGATGAAGGGCGCTTGTGCTGATACCACCCTGCTCGGCTCCTTCATCGAGAATCATGACAATCCACGCTTTCCGTCGTTCACTTCCGACATGGCGTTGACGAAAAATGCAATCGCTTATTCCATGCTCGCAGATGGTATACCGATCGTCTACCAAGGTCAGGAACAACACTACTCTGGTGATCTAACGCCAACGAATCGCGAACCCATCTGGAACAGCGGATACTCGACCACGAGCCCCTTGTACACTTTCATTGCTACCCTCAACGCGCTCCGCAATTGGGCCATCTACAAGGACATGAGCTATACCACCTGGAAAGCAGAGGTCATCTACTCTGACGATCACACAATTGCTCTGCGCAAGGGTAATGATGGTGTCCAAGTCGTGTCAGTCTCAAGCAACCTTGGTTCTTCGGCCTCGCCCAAGTCATTCAGCTTGACTGGCTCGGAGTATCCGGCTGGAAGCTCGGTGACAGATGTGCTGTCCTGCCAGTCCTTCACCGTGGATGGCAATGGCAATATTCCACTCACTGTTTCGAGTGGTGCACCACTTGTGTTGTACCCAACATCAGCATTGTCAGGTTCCGGTCTTTGCAACACTGCATCGCGTCGCTCAATAGAGAAAAGGCAGGCGTGCGCTGCGCCATCGGAACTTCCCGCGCTGCCATCCTCAGATCCTTCCAGCATTCACGATGGAGGCTATGCTCCCAAGTCATCCTCATTTGGAGGAAACTCGCTCTCTGCTATGGCCAGCGGCCATGAAGGCGCCTATGTTCCTGGCTCGTTGACTGACGCTGGCGCTCAGCCTACGAGATCCACGGCATATTCTGACAGCAGCTACACCCGGACAAAATCGGCCTACGCGGAGGACGTCTCGACTAGTGCATCATGGGTCCCAGAGCTCCCTGGTGACGATGCCTCATCTCCTGCTCCGACGATATCTTCCTATCTCTCTATCTCGAAGCGTCAGACAGCTTCTGCATCGCTGAGTGCCGAGTCAAGCGCATCGCCAGCTTCACATGTCTCGGGTTCTTCTGGAGTTACAAGTGCGACTTCGGCATCAGTCACCTCGTCATTAGCATCAGCTAGCAGCGCCTCTGCCTCGGCATCTCCATCCACTCCATCATGCACCAATCTTCCCGAATCCGTTACAGTCACATTCAATGCGGCGAACATCACGACGAATGAGGGAGATGCAGTTGTGCTCGTTGGACTCATTGCTGGTAATGGAGACCCGATCACACCCGAATTCGCTGTTCCTCTGAACACGAGACAGCCAAGTATTGGGTCTTGGAGCGTCACAGTGGAGCTGACGCCTGGCAAGACTTATCTTTACCGATATGTCAAGGTCGGCACGGATGGCGCAGAAGTCTGGGAGAGCGAACCCAACCGCTCATATCTCACACCGAGCACGTGTCCAAATACCATCAGCGATAGCTGGAGGTGATCGTCATCGACTGAGGAGCTTCAAACTTCGCTCGAGATAATCGTCTAGAGCAATACCATCCAATCGTTTCACACCTTAAGCTCATTGCTTCATCAACTTCAATTCTGCTCTTTCGTATGAGATCTGTGCTGCAAAACACTAGTCTCGGTATGTCTTGGGGCCCTTACCCCAACGTACAAATCACTATGTATTGATGCGGGTGCTATGGCCTCTATCATTTCCTATATCAGCCATGTCTCGCGTTCTTGCTCATCGATCGAATCCTTTCTCCGTACTAGTCGGATCTCAGTCAATCAATTCGTTGTGTCCTGGTACGCACACTTACTCGATAGAAAAGCACCGGAATCGGAATGAAGAGTATGGAAATGCCAGCCAGCAACGAGTTGCCGCCGCCGATGCCGAGATCCCTGAAGAGCTGCCGAGCCTGACTATGGGTCAACACCCGATCTTGTCGGCATTGACAGACCGACTTACAAATAGTGGGAAGATAGCGCCAAAGGTCGCACGAAACAGCGCATTGCCAGCAAATACGGACGCCGTGTATTTCGGGTAGGCAATACCAAGATAATTGAGGATACAATTGAATAGTGTAACGACACCGATGGTGAAGAACGATGATCCAATGATGGGCATGATCCAGTGCATCGACTCTCGAGCTGACCAGCCATACCAGAACAAGCAGACTGGAAGACTGATGGCGCCAAAGAATGTGGGCGGCAGGAACATTTCTGGCTTAAAGGTGGGCTTGACGATGCAAGGCGCGATGCTGATGTGAATCCAGAGCAGATATGGTGGAACGGTGAAGACGCCGCCTACGAAGATTCCAAGGAAGACGAGTCCTTGCTGTCCAAGCGTGAAGTCATAGATATCTCCGAAGACGAGCGGGAATGACTCGAACCACGTGAAGAGGACGCCGTACAGAAGTGCAACGTATAGATCGAGCAAGAAGACTATAGGCTCGGAGAAGCTCAGGGTGAAGGCTCGTGCAAGTGTCAGGAGATGGTCCTTCAACTTATGGTTCGCTGCATCGATCTCGGATTGACTGCGGTATCGTGGATCGCCTGTCAACTTTCGAATGCGACTTGCTCTGCGGTACAGGATGTTCGCTGCGCTGGTTTCGGGCATTGTGAAGAAGAATAGGACGGCGACTGCTGCACACAACCAGGTGAACACCCAGATCGTCCAGCGCCAACCTCGTGCGGTCGCAACGAAGCCACCGACGATGGGACCAAATACTGGGCCGCAGACACCGAACGAAGCATAGATACACATGCCGTATGGCACGTGGGATGCGTCGAACATGTCGAAGATCGTGGCTCCTCCAGTGGCGAGAGGCGGACTACCTACGAATCCCGTAATGAACCGAAACACCAGAAACATGGGCATATCTGTCGCAAATCCGGTCGGTAGCTGGAGCAGTGTGAAAGCTACCAGTGTCCAGAAGTATATCGAGTTGCGACCAAATCGTGGTATCTCGCTCATCGGCGACCAAAGCATTGGGCCGAGGCCATAACCACTGCTGCCAGTGAGCGACGCACTCCACGATACTCGATAGTAAACCGACTTACAGAGTGAAGAGTGAGAGGCCTAGGATCGCCACGGTCTCACTCACATGGAACTCGTGCATGATGCTCTCAGAGCCTGGGATGTAGATTGAGCTCGCGATGTAGAAGGAGAAGTTAAGAATGCACATGTTGAGAGTGATGAAGACCTTCCAAGCTGTGGACCAATTTTGCGGATTCTTGTGAACAAGTCAGTCGCCAGTACATACTACTGGATGAATGCTAACCTCAATGTCATCAGGCCCATACCACCCAACGAGAAACTCATCGCCCGCGGTCTCAGGTCCTTTCTTTCCTTCCTCCGCCATGTCGATAGATGATTGAGGCCGGTTGCCATTGGACTGATCCAGCTCATTTGTTGTCGCAGAACCTGAAGCCGAGAATGTGTTCTTAGCTGGAAGGGTCGAGACTTGTTCCTCAGGATATTGAAACATGGCATTTCGACTTAGCAGCCTGGTCAGGTGACCAAAGGGCGTGTCACGAATCTGGACTGCCATTGTTCAGCATGCGAGGTGTACAAATGATGCATAGTTGGCTCAAACAGTCTGTTCTAAATACTCGAGCTGTGTAATCCCTCCTACGGCAATATCGATCTTAAGTCCTTTGAATGCAAGGCTGAAGCTCTAACCCCGAATTGTGGGAATATCTATTCCCCAAAAGTCGAATGAGGAAATGATGTGCGGCGTTCTTAGCTTATGAAACATCAAGCACATGACGTTGCAGAGTCCAGGACGATTCTCTCGAAAAGCAGAATGTGCCGTCACGCTCTCCAGCCAGTACCTCCTTCGTCCAAAACTGAAGTCCGTCACCAAGGTGTTGCAACATTGCTGTGATGCCGTGCTGGAGATCTCGGAATGGCCGCGTAGAGCTCAGACTAGATCTAGGCGCGCCCTCTCAAGCTGACTACTCCTCGTCGCATTTCTCTTCTTGCACTTCAATATCGCAAATGCATCGAATAATCATCGTTGCCATTTATCTGGAGTCAACATGAGTTATAACATCCTGATCCGATGGTTTTACGATACTGATTGCACGTCCGGCTCGTGACTCTCGCGTCACGGAGTGCTGCCCAAGGAGTGTGAACGAGAAGGACAGGTCTGGAAGGCTACGATACATTGCTGGATCACTGCAGACAACGATGCATTTTAGTTTCGCATTTCATATGGTGAGCACGTTGTTCACAATCGCCAAACATTTGCAGACTATCAGGAATAAAGTCTCTACGGCCAAAAGTCGTGCATCACAGCATGCATTGCACGTTTAAACGCTCCGCGGCGGGTGCTGAACAACAAGATCAGGTCTTGCTAAGCACAAGACAAAGTGCTGACACTTCCGCACGCTTGATTCCACTTTCAGCAAGTGATCGTGTGCCATGGCCGTCGAAGAGCCAGTCCTCGCTCTCGCCAAGTCGTCGGCTTATCTCTATGTAGGCAAGGTGACGAGCATTCAAGCGCAGCCAAGGCTCAGCACAAAACTGCGGCTACACGACTGCAATGCAAGCTATCGACAACGTGCCCGCTCGCTGCTGGGTCGGAAACCGCATGATGCGTTTTTCGAGCGTTCAAACATGCGCGTTGCGCGTACGCAGCCATGAAGTTCGGCGAGCAGCTCGAGCAGAATCTTGTGCCTGGTGAGTTGCGCTGATCTAGAACACGATTGCTCAGGTAGCTGAAGGGCTACAGAATGGCGAGCACAGTATTTGAATTACAGGACCGGCAAGCGCTATGTCAAAGCCATTGCACGTGCTGTCGCGAAGGTCGATGCTGGTCCTGTTCGACGCAAGACGTTTTCACTCTCGAATCCATTCACGCCAGACCGCCAGTATACGCGCATGCAAGACGATGACGACGAGTCTGAGCATCGAAGTACGAGCATAGGAGATATCGAGCTCGCAGAGACACGTGCATCAAGCGATGCGAATGAACGCCACCATGTCGGCTTCGCGACCGAAGCTCAAAGTTCCCAATCTTTTTCTCCGATGAGCAATAGGCGACCGACTATTTCTCGACTGTCCATTCCAACTAGTTCAGAGAGACTGACATCGGCGTCTAAGGCCATCATGAGTCCTGATACTCCTGGCGCCCTTCAACGGATCGCAACATTCGTGCGTATGCCTACCAATGGTCTAGAGCTCAAGATGGCACCCAATGACATCGTTGCTCTTCGCGAGCAAGAGTTCTTCACCTTTATTGACAAGGAGCTTCGCAAGATACAGGCATTCTACGAGCAGAAGGAGGTTCAAGCGAGCGAGCGACTCGCAGTTCTTCGTCAGCAACTGCACATCATGAGGACTAGGGGGAAGAAACGGTCTTCAGGCTCGTCATTCATATCGAAGCGCTTCTCGCGGCAAGAACAGTCATCCAAAGCATCAGTAGCCGTTCCGTTCACGCCTTTGGACCGCACCACGGCGCACAAGTCTAACCGCGATTACGTCCGCAGACGCACCACCGACGAGGACGTGTCGTACCGCAACGCAAAACAGAAGCTGCGTCTCGCTCTGCAGGAATTCTACCGCAGCCTCGAGCTGCTCAAGTCGTACTCGCTGCTCAACCTGACAGCCTTCCGCAAGCTCCTCAAGAAATGCGATAAGGTCAATCGGCCAGGTGGGAGATCTGGAGCAGAGTACATGAGCGAGTTCGTGCTATCAGCGGGTTTCGTGAAGAGTAATTCGATTGAAGAACATGTTGAGCTGGTCGAGGATCTGTATACGCGATACTTTGAGGATGGCAATCGTAAGCTAGCAAGGACCAAGCTACGGAGATTGGCGAGCGCGGAGGGTGATCGAGCGACCCCAGCGTTTCTGAACGGTGTACTCATCGGTGTCGGTCTCACGTTCGCCGTCGAAGGCCTTGTGCAGGGTGTCAAAAAGCTCTCAGATGACAATGCCGAAATACGAGAACAAACCAGCTTCCTCCTCCAAATCTACGCCGGCTACTTCCTCATGCTCTACCTCTTCTCCTGGTTCTGCTTCTGCTGCCGCATCTGGAAGCACTTCCGCGTCAACTACTCCTTCGTTTTCGAGTTCGATCCCAAGCACGACCTCGATTGGAAACAGCTGTCGAACTATCCGAGTTTTCTGACACTACTGATGGGTGTCATTATGTGGCTGAACTTTGAGGACTTTGGGATGGAGAGGATGGTGTTGTGGTATCCTGTGCTCTTGATTGGGACGACTTTATTGCTGATCTTTCTGCCGTTGCCGTTGTTGTATTGGAGGAGTCGACGGTGGTTCGTTATTGCGCATGTAAGTGCTTGCTTTCATTGTCTACCTCGATACTTTAAGATATGCACTGACTTGTATACAGGGCCGACTGCTGCTATCTGGCATCTTTGCCGTGGAGTTCAGGGACTTCTTCATGGGAGACATGTACTGCTCCCTCTCCTATGCTGTCGCAGTAAGCCCCTCCCACTTTCCCCTTCCTCCACACCTCCCTAACAGATCTCCAGAACGCCGAGCTCTTCTTCTGCCTTTACATCCGCTCCTGGCAGAATCCGATCCGATGCAGCTCCTCCCGCTCCCTCGCCGCTTTGTCAGCCATCTGGCGCGCCCTGCAGTGTCTCCGACGCTTCTGGGACTCCAAACATATCTTCCCACATCTTGCGAACTTCCTAAAATACCTCTTTGCTATTTCGACGTTTGTCACGTTGTCACTGTATCGGCGGCACGGAGGGCATCTCATGCTCTCGCTCTTCGTAACTTTTTCGTCGATTAATGCCTTCTACTCTCGTAAGTCTCGATCCCTAGAACTCTTTCTTCCGACTAGGCTAAGTAAGACATTACAGTGACCTGGGACATCCTCATGGACTTCTCGCTGCTACAACAGGGTTCCAAAAACACACTGCTACGCGATATTCTCGCTTTCCAGGATCACAAGTGGATGTATCACGCCATAATAGTAATCGATCCGCTATTGCGCTTCGGCTGGGTGCCGCTCGTCATTTTCTCGCGCAACATTCAACACGGCTCTGTTGTCGCCTTTTTCGTCGCCTTCGTTGAGGTCACTCGCCGTGGGCTATGGACTATTTTCCGCGTCGAGAATGAGCACTGCACCAACATAGCGTCGTCAAAAGCAAGCCGAGATATTCCTTTGCCGTACAAATCTGTGGACGACGAGGCAATCGTCAGCGCGAGTCTAATCGAGAGCGATCAGATGGCAACATCGCCGCAGCATCTGAGGTCAGATTCTGAGACTGGAATAGCAACATCTAGTAGCAAACAAAGACCTGGCATCTATCGAGCACTGTCCCGCAGACTTGCCCGAGCGCATACAGAGGACTTCGAGAGACGTAGGAAGGGCAGGAGTATGGAGCAGCATCGGTCTGTGAGGGAGGAGGATCAGACCTTGCAAGGTGATGGAGGCTCTGATACTGTCGACCACGGCAATGATATAGCTGAAGAAGACGATCCTCCGGAACAGAGCGAGGCAGCAAGACCAGTCCAAGGCTCAGTACATATGCCGCCGCCGCCGGCTTGAAATCCTCCAGTTGAGCGGCATAATTCACAGCTTCCAGAACAATTGAAAACAATGTCGGGAATCCAACGTTTCTGCTCTTCTGTAGTCAGCAGCTTGATTGTCGAGCATATATATAAGGTCGTGCATATGAGTCCACGACCAGATTGTGTGAAGTTACTACGGAAAGAGATCACTTATCTAGTACGAATTACAATCGAGCTTGAGCCATCTTGACCGAATTGAAATAATATATGATCCTTATGGCCGGAGCTTTATCGCGGGTAGTGCTCCGGAAAGGGCAGATGGTTGCCGAATCGGGCAAACAGGTAGCGCCGTTCCAACTAACATCCGCAACATGAAGATCTTCTGCATTTCCAAACACCCTGACTTTTAACTCAATCGTGAACTGTAGTCACAGCTCGACTGTGCTTGATCGTTGTGCCTAGCATTGATATACCATGGACCGAGACGCATCCCAAAAGCCGACGTCCTCATCGACAGGGATCAGCGACAAGCTCCCATGTCTGCTCCTTCAACTTCCACCAGAGTTGCGTCTGCAAAGTATGCCAGAGTGTGCTTCATGATGCTCAATGGCGTCAGACTAACAGTCTATAATGGACAGTATACCAGTATCTCCTCACGTGCAGCGAACGGCAACTCGCAACGCTACGTCCTCTCACGACTCGCAAGCACCTAAGCTCGTATCTTATACCATCGCTCGATGTCTGTCCCAACATACTGAGAACATGCTGGCGAATCCACGACGAGGCAGCACCTATACTGTACAAGAGCAATACGTTCTGTGCGCACCCCACGCAGCTGATTGCAAGCCCATTCCTGGTAGCATCAGATCGCGTGGTGCACTATTCGCGGTACAAGGACCACATCACGAAATGGTACATCAGCTTGCGATTGGACATAGACCCGCGCCTACGGGCCGAAGATGTGGAAGCCGCATTCACTGGTGCAGAGAGCCTCGAGATTGAGGTGTGGCAGGCCATGTTCGCAAGCGCGGATGCTCGCGTGCTGAGGCTGTTTGAGGGTGTGAGAGGCGTCGGTAGGGTCAAGATCCATGGCAGCGTGGGCAGGTGCTATAGCGAGTGGCTTGCTACCTGTATGACGAGTCCGATTGGGACGGTGGTCGAGACATTTGCAGACCCAAAGGAGTGGGACGCTTGGACACATGGGAATCGCTGATGAGGCTGCTGAAACGCGGATGGATCTGAAGGAAATGGAATGGCACATGGCAGCCCGTAGGAATAATCAATGGCTATTTTGAGCTCCTGTCAGACCTGTGCATATTCCTTCTCTATTCTTGTCATCAGGAATCCCGTGGGTCTGGTCCAGTATCTCCATTCTGGTGATTGCTCATTTGAAAATACATGCCACAATCTTATCTCTGCTATTCTTGAACATCAGAAAGCCTCGTGACGGAGATACCACCGAGAAACGACTGATGCGTGGATACCCGGAGACGACGCCGTGCCGCTCCCCTCCACGCTGTCAGCTACCCCAGAACATGCCGATCCAACCACTGACGTCACATGCGGAGTCGCGCAAGGCTGGACCTTTCATTCACACAGCAATAATGATGCAGCGATGAACCGGCCGTTCCGTTGACGTAGGCAAGCCTGTTTTTCGTGTCCACTTTGATGCTCGCAGGCCCAAGCCTTGACAAGCCTTTGCTTCCAAGAGAATACAAGACTTCCATTGTGCTCTGTATCACACTCGCGTACAACCACAGCTCCTGTTGTGCAAGGCAGATCTTTTAGACTATTATCGAGGTATAGCGATCGCCAAAATGTCCGAGGAAGACAAGTCTGGCTATGTGGCACCGCCATCCATCGGCCACGAAATTGGTGTCATGTTTGGTTTCATAGGTATGCGACCGTCGCGAAGCGTCTCGAACATTGAGACTAACCTTTGCTCGTGCGATAGGCGCCATGCTTATCTCCATGACCGTATATGCCATCTGGTTCAATGCACGAAACAAGAAGAAGGTTGCCGAAGAAGAAAACCGGCGACGAGAAGTCCAGGCAAGATTTGGAATATCAGAAGATGAGAAAGCTAGGATGAATGAAAGATGAGGCATGGTGCCTGCTTGAACGATACAGTAATAATGCGGCAAAGTAAAAGCAGTCGGATGGCGGAGTTCGGCGTTCAACTTATGGCACTGAATGATACTCAGCAGCAACAATGAAGTGATGCTGGCGCAAGTGGTTCTGCTTGGCGACTGCGTTCAATGTGGAATTGAGCTGTTCGATCAAGGAGCAAAATCTCTGACTAGTATCCATTGCGTTCATGCGCTTCATTCGTGATGTGGTCGCATCCAGTCCCATCTTTCGTATCCTCTTTTGCACGGCTATTGTTGATGGTAGCAACCACTCCACACTCACATTAGGAGTCTGCTGGCATATAAGAAGAGCTCCATGTGTTTGGATGTCAACCGGATTCCGTCGCACTCTGACTTTTCGGGAATCCGGATGGTATTCGTATCGTTGGCCTTGTAAGTCATCATGCCAGAACGCTTGCTTGTTCTCTTGCTCGAAAGTCGCTCATTCCCTGCCTTAGCCATTCTTTCATCTTCTCGTCCGGTGAAGGATTAGCATGCATGAAGATCATGTTGATAGGCTGTTCCGCCAAGGTCATCATCTGCTCCTTGTTCATGCCATGGTGTCTGGCAGCATGATAGTAGTCTTCAGATAGAGGGGCATTGAATATACCGACGTCGTCTGTCTGAGTAGATCATGACTCGTCAGTACGTCCGACAGTCATAGTGCTCAGTGCACTTCTGAGGGGCAAGACAACGAGCGACTTACAGATAGCGCGACCATATTATGATTGTTCCTCCACCAGCCGAAGTGGTGCTCGCCGAAGTCGCCAGTCATCTTGCTCTGGACATTACAGCTCAAGCACAATTCAACTCCGATGTTCTCCCGCACGATACGCTGCTTGAATTCGTCCTTGACATGTATAACGTGGCCAAGGCGATCCGGATTGAGGTCCAGGAGACCCTCAAGCTCCTCATCCGTCGAAGATGCTTCAATTTCAGCAAAATGGACTGTCAATCCCAAGCCTTCTGCCTTTGCCCGGCGAAGGGCTGGTAAGAGATCTTGAATGTGGAGACGTGATGGGTTGCCGCATAGATCCACACCGACCACTGCTCGATGCCTTAGCCGGACAGCAATGTCAACTGTAGAGTTCGCTTGTTCTGGAGTATCACGTCGATCCACGGACAAGATCAGCTTTGCTCGCAGTTGATGCTTAGGATCTTTGGCGTATTCGTCCATAGCATCGAGCACGATCTCGACGTAGTTTTCGTTAGTGATACCGCTCCTCTCGATGTTCCTAGGTGTGGTCCGGAGCTCAATATAATGCACATGGTCTGCTTCAAAGTCGGCAAGCACTTGCAAGGTAGTCTGCCGTATGGCCTCCTTATTGTCAACGAGCTTATAGATGTAGTCGCTAAACAGAGGGAAGAAGCTGGAGTTGGCGTCAGATCTCGCACATGACTATAGAATCCGGCTTAAAGACGCAGAGTGGCACGATTACGACTTCAAAAGGGCATCGTCCCGGTAGCAAGGTGAAGCGATCAGTGCTATTCGAACCATGCCTATATGGTGAGGCTGGAGAGTACCTCCGTGGACAATGATTGGCCAGCTGCGCAGCCTTGCTTTGAATCTTGCAAGTCAGCGACTCTGAACACCCACCGCCGGCTCGTCGGGCAAAGAATTCCGATGCAATCCGGATCGACCACAGGCATTGCGCCGATGAAGATTATTCTGCGCGTGTTCTAATCTTCTTCGATGCCAGTGCGCAGCAAGCCTCAAGAGTTCGCCAGGTCGGATAGTAGCCAACACGGCAGGATGGCTGTAATCTCAATCTTAACAGAGCGCAAAGACCAAGTTGCGTTCCTGGGTCGTACAGTTGTGCCTGACATCGACTCCCTCGTCGTTCGTGATTCTACCCCAGGAATCTGTGGGACTTTCCAGGAAGCTGGACATGGAGTCGCGGAAATCCTTGGGCTCTCATTGGCAAGCGTCAGGAGAGGGTCCTGGAGCCGAGGAATCGCGTCTTTTATTAGGGGATCTCAAGCAAGGAAGCGTGATGAATTAGAGTTTTGCGTGAGGAGCAAACAAAGGTTGTTTACAAGAGACGATCGACTGGTAGAGAGGAGGAAGTGCAGACGAAAAAGTGCACTCACGTTTGAACATCGATGTTCGTTGTCGGCAGTGCCGTTTGGGGGTCTTGCAGGTCGATGTCTGGCTCCCGAGCCGTTCTGGCTAGCCAAATGTCATGCAGGCATTCGCGGCTGATTGAGCCACTGAGGTGTGCGTGAAGCTAGATATCAAATTGGTGGTCAGGACATCGTCAAGGGCAGCAGTCAAGGTTCCGCGGAAGCCGTTTGTACCTCAATCTTGGGCAGTCGCTGGCAGAAGTGCAGATCTACCGGTGTATCCATTGTAGCTATTCTGGGTACTCAGGACGAAGGGCAGCGAGGAGGAAATGTAATCTAGAGGATCTCCAGCGCAGCAACGACGGCAGCGGATGTATGTGCGAAGGTGCAGGAATTGGTAAGATGGGGTGGCGCTTTGGCTGCTTTTGGAATTTTGGCAGTCGCAGCTCCCAGGAAGTCGAGACTGCTCTGCCACGGAAGCTACAACTGACAACCTTACGTGCATTTGAGGAAGGAGCGACCTTGTAGACATTGCCTAGCGGACCTCCACCCGCAGAATCCTTCCATTCTTTCACTGCCGTCTCCAACGCAGAAGAAGGAGAAGTGCTGAAAATGCAACTTTGAATTTGCGAGGACGCGAGCTCTCGGTCTCTTCCCTGCTTTAAACCCGCTTTAGCACTGGGTCACTGGGCAGGCCGACGGACGCGGTTTAGCGCATCCCCAAAAGCCCAGGTTAATCACCTCCCGTTTCTCTCTCACGGGACAGCTGTGGACGAACCGCCAACCTCACGACCCACAGTCCGACTTCAATTCACGGGCGTCGCCATCCATTGTGACCCCGATCGCATTGTTCGAGTGCTATTGAGGCGCCCAGAGCGTATTGTCGTCGACGCACGGTCTGGGTCTGGGCTCAGCAAGCATCCTGGAGCTCCGATCGCCGGTTCCTCACTGATTGCTCCCCTTGATTGTTCATCATCTTCACCTTCGCTCACCACCAGCGACGCTCGCCCACCACCACCGACCGCAACGCTCACCGCAAAAATCACCTGACGACACGCTCGTCAGTCAGCCGTCCGGCGAGATGGCGGACATTGGTGCCGACTCAATTCAGCAGCGCATTCAGATTGCCCGTCGCGACGCCGAGGCGCTCAAGGACAGGATAAAGCGCAAGAAGGATGAACTCGCCGACACCACACGTACGTTTCCTACCTGTAGCGCGTGTTGTTGAGGTCGTCGCCCCTCGCAACAGTCTTACGGCTGGCCAAAGCAGAGCTAACACTTGATTTTCAGTACGCGAAGTCTCCCGGCAGCGGGTTGACCAGCTTCCGCGATTAACAATGAAGACGAAGCGCACATTGAAGGGCCATCTGGCGAAAATTTACGCGATGCACTGGTCGACTGACAGACGCCATCTCGTGTCGGCTTCGCAAGACGGCAAGCTTATTATTTGGGATGCATACACGACGAACAAAGTCCACGCCATTCCTCTGCGGTCTTCATGGGTCATGACCTGCGCCTACTCTCCCAGCGGCAACTATGTGGCATGCGGTGGCTTGGACAACATATGCTCTATCTACAATCTGTCGTCGCGAGAAGGCCCAACACGAGTAGCGCGAGAATTGTCAGGTCACTCTGGCTACCTCAGCTGCTGTCGCTTCATTAATGATCGCCGCATTCTCACGAGTTCTGGCGACATGACCTGCGTGCTGTGGGATGTTGAGACTGGTGGCAAGATTCACGAGTTCGCGGATCATTTGGGCGACGTGATGAGCTTGAGCATCAACCCTCTGGACAACAATCAATTTGTGTCCGGCGCTTGCGATGCCTTCGCGAAGCTTTGGGATATCAGACAACAGCGATGCGTACAGACGTTCGCCGCGCATGACTCTGACATCAACGCCATTCAGTACTTCCCGAATGGCAATGCCTTCGGTACCGGCTCAGACGATGCGTCGTGCAGATTGTTCGACATTCGAGCCGACCGCGAGCTTCAGAGCTACACAGTGAGTCACTTTGGAAGTTGCTTTCGCGACTTGTATCTAACTTGATTTTAGATCGGCGAGCCAGTCTGCGGCATCACCTCAGTGGCATTCTCTGTTTCTGGCAGACTTCTGTTTGCCGGTTATGATGATTTCGAGTGCAAGGTATGTTTTTTTCATATTATTGCGTTTCCCTAGTCCTGCCCAAATGCGATCGAACGACGAGCAGCACGAGCCGCGATTGCCCCGAAGCCCCCGATGGCGACATTCCGTTGTCGCATACTTCGTGGACTGTGTCGACCTCCCAAGGTATAGGCAACGGCATTTCTGGACAGCATGGCATTTACAGTTCGAACCGGATTCCCTACATTTACCTGTAGACTAGCTGTTTCATCCAGGATCGTCCCGTACCGGCATATTTTGATCGACATCGGCCCCGTCTCGGACAAAAAAAGGCATCCTCGGGCCAACGATCCGGCTATGTGGGTTCAATCTGTGCAAGGCTGTGGTACTGACTAGTGGTCGTAGGTGTGGGATGTTCTTCGAGGCGAGCGTGTTGGCACTCTCCAAGGTCACGACAATCGTGTGTCTTGCTTGGGTGTCAGTCAGGATGCGATGAGTTTGTGTACCGGTTCATGGGACTCGATGGTGAGTAGTGGATGCACAGTGTGACACGAGCGAGACTAATGAATTACTAGCTCCGTGTCTGGGCATAAACTTGATGTGGCCCACGAAAATGACTCGACAGCGTACACGAGACCACCCACCAACGTGGACGGTCTGAAGGCAGATGATTTTCACACGCAACGCTTCTACTTCGACCGCAGTCTTCTGTCATGAAGAAATGAATGCTGCGACACAACACAACCTTTCGATACGGCTCTGCAAAAGGACTTATCCGCGCGTCAACCCCACCACATCATCCCCCAACCTCGACACCGGCGTTCACTTGGCCTGTCTGTCTCATGGCGTTCTTCTTTCCTACTTCGACATAGCGCGCGTGTGGGCGGACTTCCTTTGCGTACCCGTACTGTAACTCCCCATCAAGCAAGCAAAAAAGCGTACCGATACTCATTACCGACACGCGATTGAGCCCTTCAACGACGAAACACGACCGTTGCTAGTTCAGTCCCCTGAATCTCTCACATGTCCGCCTTACTTCGATTCTAGCCTGTACCTTTTGTTTCTCCCTTTGCCGGGCTGGCTGGCAGCGCGCGTTCGACCAGCGTGTGACTACGCGAACAAGTCGGCCGATGTGCACTCGAACACATCACGAACGCGTCTGCCAATGCACGAAGACAACTCCAGCACGGCAAACTTACATCTCCTTTCTCCTCTGACTTTCCACGTGTGCGATCGCGATTCTTCATGGCAAATGGATGGATGGGTGGGTTCTTTTTGGGCGGACTGTAAGCAGTACGCGTATTGTATGCGTTGTTGTGTGATTGCCAGCCGGCAAAGAGGGAGAGGGAGGAGGGGTGTGATGAGGATGGTTGATTGACTACCAGCTTGATATGAGAGCGGATGCATAAGGGTGGTGAGAGCAGACACGTAATCAGAGAGTTGTATATTTTTCTTCTTGCTGCTAGTGTGGTGTGCTTTTTGCCTTGTTCACCTTTGCTTGCGATTCCGAGGACGGACCCGCCTCTTATGGGAGACTGCGCTGCTTCCTTTGCTGCGGCTTCCCTGGGATCTTTCGACATACTGGAGCGGATCACGCAGGACTGGCCTGCTCTCGAAGCACTGTGTGATCTCACGACGCTGATATGACTGCGTGGCGCACATTCTGGAAACGATAAACATGTCCTCGAGTCGATTGATATCTATGGTGATCGTGGGTCTCATGATCCCGTCCATCCCACTGCTACGCCGCAAAACGCCATGCCCAATGCTAAGCAACACGTGCACCACACAAAGTGCTCACTCATGAATGAGCCACCAACACGACTACTACTCCTCCATAGCCGCACCCTCTTCCTCCTGCGGCACCACCGTCACCTCACCCCCCTCCGCCTCCCAATACGCAACGATCCTTACCCTAAACTCCGCCATCGCCACCCCAAAGAACTTCAGCAGGCTCGTCTGGTGACTATCCAGCGTCCTCCCCTCCTCGCACACGGTGTACGCCTCATCCAGCACCACCTTCCCCTTCTCCAGCCGTGTCGGCAGTCCCCATTTCCTGAGCATCGGCTCCGAGGAGTGCTGCACGGGCGTGTCGTCCTGCTCGGGGATCTGGCCGCCTTGGCTGTGTAGGATGCCACTGGGGAGAGTGAAGGTGTAGGTTGCCGCTGTGCCGGCGCGGGCGAAGTCGGTGGGGGAGTAGGAGGCGAAGTGGGTGAGTATTTGGGAGGGGGGACGGGGTGTGCACAGCAGGCCGACGTCGCCGTGGAGGTGGCGGGAGAGGGTGGAGAGGCCGGGGAGGTGCGAGGATTCAGGCGTGGTGCCGAGGGCTTTCGCCATGATTTTGGTTTTGGCGAAGAAGAGTCTGGTATCCGATTTGTTAGCTCTCGCATACACACATGTATAGGACGCCAGAAGAACGAAACCTCCTAGCATAGTAGTGGAAACGTAGGAATTGCATGGGATCTGACATACCTCGAATCGTCAAACTCGCTGCGCAGCTCCTTCAGGTACGTGTTGCGCATGTTGCTCACGCCGAAGACGTACATGTACGGGTACGTCTCTGCGGCGTGCTGCACTTCGGCGTAGATCTTCTGTCTGTGCTCCTTGTCCTTCTTCTCCACCTTGGAGAGGTGCACCACTTTGGCGCGCTTCGATTTGGGCATCTCGGATTTCTAGATCTGTCGTCTGGTGGGTTGGGTGGTGAATGCGATCCCGTTCGCGAAATAATTTCTATGGAGCAACTTTTGGGATAATTTTGGAGGGAAGGTTGACGCGGGATGCAGGGTCCAAGATGCTCGGTTGGGGTTGCCTGTGTGCCTGACTGGGGCATGGAAGAGCTGTTGCATCGTGCGTGCGACCTCTGCTCTCTAGATGAACATCACAGAATGTTGTGAACGTCCCATGCATATATGCCACGATGATACTACGGATAGCAAAGAGCCATGTTGACGTTCATGGACTACATCCAGCGGGCCTTCGACCACTCCTCGAAATGGAACCGCGATAACTCGTACTCGACTCTGAATCTCACCGCGCAATGTATGTACATCCTTCCCTCCCACCCAAAGCATATACACGTTCAAATACTAATAGATAGGAACACAGCACTCCTCGACTTCCCTACACCCCTCGGACTGCGCCTCCACATCTCGTCCCTCCCAACACCCAACCTCGCAACCTCGTACACGCTCTCCACCACGGGGCTGGTCGACGGCTCCCTCTCGTACCTCTACTCCTCGCTCCCGCTCCAGATCCCCAGCCGCTCCACGCTCCTCGATCTCCACGCCCTCATAACAGGCTACCGGCACCTGTCCGCGCCGCCCGCGCCCGAACTCGCGCACTACTGGGAGGAATGGCGCGCCGGCCGCCGGGTGGACACGCGCGATGTGTTACTGTACGGCCGCGTGTTCCTGCCGAGGAATAGATTGGAGGCCATGTACTTGAGACGCACGAAGCCGACGCAATTGCTGAGGATACAGGCTGTGAGCGACAAAGCCCTCCCGAATGGCGGGACGGTGCTGGCGACGCTGGCGAATGATCATGGGAAATACTCCACCGAGTACCTCTACAGCACGGACAGCGCCCTCCTCGGTCTGCGCGGCCTCTACAACTTCGGCGCTGACCCGCGTCTGCCCACGTCACCGTCCTCACCGTCAGAGATCCCGCAAGCAGAAGAGCAAGCAGGCCTCTTCTCCCTGGGCTCGGAACTGTACTACGGCGCGCTGAACAAGTCGTTCGGACTTAGCACGGGTCTGCGCTTCACCACGCTCCCCCGGTACGAGGGGTTCCCCTACACCATGACGCTGACGCTGAACCCGTTGATGGGGAATTTGAGTAGTTCCTACTCTGTCAAGGCGGGGAGACACCTCGCGCTCAGCACAAGATTCGACTTCAACTTCTACAGCTACGAGAGCGGCGTTATGGCTGGACTTGAGCTGTGGCGCATGGCGAGACCGCCTGAGGATGTGGATGTGCAATGGGCGGTGCGGAAGATGGAGGAGACGCCTGGGTGGAGTGCACCACCTCGTGCGCCAGAAGCGGGGAAGAAGGAGGTGCCGGAGGAAGAGGTGCTGGGGATCTTGAAGGCGAGGGTGGATCAGGATTGGCGCATTGGGCTGCTGTGGGAGGGCCGCTGGAAGGAACTCCTCTTCACCGTGGGCGCGAATGTGGATCTCAAGAGGAGAGAGCAGATTTTCCGCGGTGTCGGGTTGGAGGTGCAGTACTCGTCTTGAGTAGAGGAAGAAGAGGCAATCCACCTCACATCATCGGACACCTATCAATTCACGTCATAGCATAGCATAGCATCGCATGTAAAAGTAAGGATAAGATACCCCAACCACCCAATCTACACTCACTCCATCACGTCTACGTCTACCCTGCCCCGGCACCCCACTGCCGTCTCCACTCGAATAGTATGCATGCTGCTGCTGTCTGTACATTTAGACTCCGGGTAACGCCCCACTGCTTGATCTCGATGCAAACATCGCATTGCAGTAAGACCTCAGCAGGTATACCCGTTGCCTCCGTCCCCATGATAATCACGCTCTTTTGAGGCAGTCGTCCGGAGTCTGTGTCAGGAATGCCAATAGTAATGCTGTTACTCGTCTGCTCCAGACCCACGATTGTCCAACCCTCTTGTTTGAGTGTAAGAAGACGAGAAACTAGCTCGGAAACGGGTGTTTCGACGACGGAGAGCGCGAGTTCCGAGTCCACGCTGACGGACTTGAAGGAGCGGTCCGAGAGGATGGACATGGAGGAGATGTGTAGAGAGTGGCATCCGAACACATTTGCCGCCCTAGAGAGCCCGCCCACATTGACCGGAGCATCAAGGAGGGAACCCACGAGGATAGGGCCTGTGCCCGCGTTAGCAAGACGTTTGTCACTCTCGCTGATGTCAAGCGACGCGAGGTCCAGGGCGAGGGATTTAGTCTGCAGAGGGACTGGTGATGAGCTAGATGTTTCACCTGGATCTGTGGCTTTCTTGCTCTTCTCCATGGATTTCTGTATCAGGGCCAGTGCTCCTGCGTCGACACGCACAATCGGTATCCGCGGCCTGAACGCCTCCACCGTGGGAGTGCTCGACTCGACCTCGCGCAGATCCTGCGCATACAGCAACGGCGTCTCCTCTTGCGGGATGTAGAGGTACCCGCCCTCAAACAGCGTCGCGAGATTCATGTCCCGTTTGACATCGAAAACACCCAGAATTCGCGATTCAGGCGGATTAATGTATTTATCCAGTTTCGTGACAAATGTGTACACGGACGTGAATACAGCCGCTCCAGGGATGGAAGGTAGATACCCCTTTTCAGCAGCGTACTCGTACACGACCGTGAGGGACGCCTGCGCCTCGAAGCGCACAGGCACGCGAGAAGAATTGATAAGAGTCGTGAGAATAGTGAGGAGACGTTCGAAGGGGCGAGTCCTCTCGTCGTTGTTGGTGGAAGGGGGATCGTACAGGACGAGTTGCACGGCGATCTTGATCCATGAGGTCACCTCCTTGGGGTTCGGGTTCGCCGCGTCCGCCGTCTCTAACAGGTGCATGAATTGGTTGGCGGAGGTGCGCACGTCGGAGAGGCAGAGGTAGAGGATGGCCCACTCGAGCAGGAAGCGGTTGCGTGGGTTGGGATCGTGGGCGAGGAGGTGCTGGAATGTGGTGAGGTACTTGCGTCTATTCCCGTGGGCGCTGAGGGCCCCGCTTTCGTCTTCAGTGATGCTTATATTTTCGTTTGTTCCAGTGGTGCTTGCGTCCTCGCCTGCTCCGATGTAGCCTAATTCCTCGCTTTCCACGGATGTGCAGATGGGAAGCAGGACGAGCATAGCTTGAAGCTGGGACGTGCGTTTCCACTTTGAGGTCACCGGGATTGGAAGTTGCTGCTTGAGGTACGGGTCGAGTAGTTTATCAAGCATTTGCGTTGCCCTGTGATGCCCTTGTGTTAGTCTTCCATGGCAGTGTAGGGCGGAGATCACCTTGTATTCGAAGGTAGCATACCATAGTCGGTCCTCTGACCTCAGTCTGTTCAGAATGTCGAAGATGTACGCATGCCCTAGCGTCTCGTTCGCCTGGAAGTCGTATACATCCGCCGTTGTTGATTTATCTTCCTTCTGGCTCTGCCACAACGATTCGTCAACCTCACTATTACCTGGACTCCGAAGGTAGAATCAGGACTTACGACAAACTGCGCCACCGCAACATCGAGTAAATGCTCCGGCGTCGGTCTCGGCGGCTCATTCACAAACCCCAACAACGCTTCCTCCACACTCTTGTGCCTCACAATCTCCGGCATACCCCCAAAATAAAGCCTATGCAGCGCCCTCACCGTCGGCACCCACAAATACGTCTTCTTCCGCGCCAGCCTGAAGAAATTGGCGACGCAGTCGGCGGCGAAGTCGAGTTTGTCCCTGCAGACACCCGGGTGGTCGTCGGGCATGTCTTGGAGCCAGTGGGGCCAACTCTCTGCGAGCTGTCGCCAGAGGGCTTGGTGGGGGTCGTAGCGTGTGAGGCGGTCCCAGTCTATGCTGAGGGCGTTGCCGTGGACCTCGACGTACTTGGTTTCGACGAAGGTGGCGAAGGCTTTGCGTGCGCGAGTTTTCTCCTCGCTGGGATCTGAAGTCGCATGTGAGAGGAAGGTTCCCATGTCGCCCGTGGTGATATCGCGGGAGGCTTGCAACTCGTGCCGTAGCTTCTTGGTTGCCGATGAGCCAGTCAGAAAGGGCAATGAGACTTCGTGCGTTGACACGACGGTGTCGTCCGATTCATCGGAGTGATGGTGCTTCGAACGTAGATCATAGTCTTCGAGTATGCGCAGACAGAGCTTCCGTGTGATGAAGCGGCAGAGTGGACTGAAGTTGGCGCCTGAAGCGATTCGGACGGCAGTCTACAATATGTCAGCCAGAAGAGCTCTCTCGATCGTGACGTGTGCTCGGTGCTGGATTCTTACATCGAAGCTTGTTCGTGAGATAGGTCTCACCGGCCGATCTTGCAGAAGGCCTCCAAGAAGATATACCGTTGTGTGTTGATTTAAAGTGTCGACTTTTGTGCTGAGCCAACCGAGCACACACTCCTCGAAGCCCAACTGTTGTGTAAGTGCCGTGCCCCATGAAGCGAGCTGCTCACCATGCCGAGATCGCACGTTACGCCGTTCGCGTATGATGCTCTTGAAAGCAAGTTGACCATTGCACGCCCACGTCAACATCGCATCCAGATATGCAAAACAAACGACTTTACCGCAGCCATATTTCGCATAATGACCGCTGAAGTCAACGGACCAGTTTGCCATGATCCACGAGCCTACTACTTTCTTGACACTCTCGTTGTTCGACGCCATGACCGTCCTGAACAGAATCGTCCACCATAGTGGCGGAACGGCCCCCAAGCGATGACCTCGTTTTGGGTCTGACTTCGTAGGTAGGGTCTTGAGGCAGTTGAGAACCTGGTTGATATAGCGACCAAGCGCCATGATCTCGAATATATGACAATAGTCGCCGATGGAGAAATTCCAGTCCCAGGTAATGTACAGGCCATATTCGGGATCCGATTCGTACTCGAAGACGACCGGTTCGTGGGCTAGTCTTTCGAAGAAGGCATCGGACGGCCGAGGCAAGAGCGGTATCGAAGCACGCAGTATTGCGAGGCAGTACTTGATGTGGCTCGACCTGTTTGCCTTCAAGAACGCTTTGACGAGCAAGTCGAAGTACTCCCCTTTGCACTGTAGACCGCTTGGAGGATTCAAGATCCATCGTACCCAGGTCTTGAGGCCATCATCACGAGTAGCCTCGTTCTCAACCAGCAGCTTGATGTTCTCGAATGTCGCATCGCGCTCATAGCTTGGGTCACCGGCCGTCTTCTGTTGCGTTTTACTGGGGCGCCACATCGAGTTGGTCTTCGCTTGTTGTTCTGAAGACATGATGGATTGGAAGACGCCTGCAGGTAACCCGACTCAACGCACTCGCTGCTTCCGCAAGTGAACACGCAGAGAGCTCTTTCTTCGAGTCGGAAGGCATATTCAGATTACAAGTCTCGCAAGCACATTCAGATGCAATCTATGATGCAGCTCAGCGTCCATCAAGTGTTGACATTTCATATTGGGTGGTGCTCACCACTTATGGCTGCGTCAAATCATCAGATTGTTCCCAGTCACCAAACGACTCTAAGTCTCGCTCTCAAATGCTTGTGACGCCTGCAGCAAAGTAGCAGTTGAGATATAAAATTTCCCCGTGGTGTCGGGACGGGAAGAGCATGGATTGCTGCATTAGGGTGATTCTGCGCCAATCCGAAGGGCGTGAAAAGTCTTTGGCTAGTCTGGTAGCAAGAGTCATCAACTTATAAAGTCCTTGAAGTCGCAGCCATGGATATCATGTCTTGCAAAATCTCTTCGAACTTCTCAAGGACTATCTCCCAGGTGATTGAGAAGTCGCAACCATGGCTTCACACACGATGACAGAGTCGTACGAACTCACCTCGAAAACCACCACACCTGCTGCACCATCGGCCAATGCAAGCACTCAAGCATTGCACCCTGTTTTCTCAAATCAGGAGCTGGACAGAGAACTTAGCAGACAGCTCACAACTGCGAGTAGCCGGCGTCGCTCGAACCTCAAGATCTTTCTCGTCGTTTTCCAGCTCTGCGCCATCAACTTCCTGTCAAGCTTCACGAATGGCATCATAACGGTCGGCCTACCGACCATTGCTCAATCACTCTCATTGCCGAGGTCACTATACTTATGGCCCTCGTCAGTCTATGGGCTCACCTCTGGAGCGACACTTCTGCTTGCGGGGTCCATCGCTGATCTCATCGGCGCAAGAGTGGTGGATCTAGCTGGCTGTGTCATTGTCACTGCCTTCTCGCTGGCATGCGGTCTAGCGCAAACAGGCATACAGCTGGTTATGTTTCGTGCCTTTCAAGGCGTTGGCTTCTCAATGCATTTACCGGCCTCTGTGGGCCTGGTGGCAGCAGTAGCACCGCAAGGTAGGGCACGAAACATTAGCTTTGGCTGTCTTGGTCTCAGCCAGCCACTGGGCTTTAGTGCTGGCCTGGTCATCAGCGGTATCATGATCGAGAAGGCTGGCTGGCGCTCAGGTTTCTACCTTGTGGCTGGACTCTGCATTGTTGCTACAGCAGGAGCTATGTGGTCCCTGCCGAAACCTCCACCAGCAAGTCAAAGCCAAGCGCCGCTCCTCACCAGACTCTGGACTGAGATCGATTGGGTGGGTGGTTGCATTGCCTCCGCTGGGCTTGCAATGCTGTCCTACGTGCTAGCACTGCTGAGCGCCGACCTCGAGGTGATTCACAAACCATCGACTGCAACACTGCTCGCTTTGAGCCTCGCCCTGCTAGCAGCTTTCCCGATCTGGATGCATAGGCGCGAGAAAGTCAATAAGCCGGCACTCATTCCCAACTCTTTGTGGAAGAAGTCTGCCTTTACTGCGACATGCATCATGGTTGCGTTGTCGTACGGTGCTATGAACGGCATGGAGCTGTTCTCAAGCCTTTACTTCCAAGAGATTCAGAACACCTCTACGCTATTCACATCGCTGCGACTCTTGCCAAACCTGCTTATCGGCGTATTGATCAACCTGACAGTGGGCATGTTCGTGGACAAGGTCTCTGCAAGGTGGCTTGTGGCGATCTCTTCGCTACTATGCGCCGGAGCTCCTCTGATGATGGCTCTCGTCGACCCCGATTGGTCGTACTGGTACATGGAGTTTTGGGCCCAGACGCTGGCTCCACTTTCTGGCGATGTACTCTTCACTGTCGGGCTTCTGATCATTTCCGATGAGTTTCCCGAGAAGATGCAAGCACTGGCGGGCGCAGTCTTCAACACAGTCGCGCAATTCGGCATGAGCTTGGGCATCGGAATCTGCCAGGTCGTCGCTCTGGCCACGAGCGATCAAGCATCTGGTCACGGCGTGCCGGAGAGCGATCACAGCAGTGAATCAGGATCAAATGGTCTCCTCAAAGGCTACCAAGCCAGCTTCTGGACAATGTTCGCATTTGGCATAACATGCGTCTTTCTGGCGGTCGGTGGGCTTCGGAAGACGGGCAAGGTTGGGGTGAAGAGGGATTAGTGGAATATGCTAGGTAAATAATCATTATCGTCATATTGCTGCTGCATCGAGCCACTTTCACTCTTCCAGGTCATAGCACCGTCCACCACAACCCCAGGGAAAAAGAAGTAACATTTGCATACTCTTAACTGTATCCAATGGTGTCGAATGCTGATCCAGATGGCCCCTGATCCGTCTCCAGCTCCGAATCGTTCTCCCTAGTGTGGAGTGAGAGAAACAACAGTCGCTGCTTCAAGATGCCACTCAGTCTCCTATACACTCGGTGTTGCAGACTTTGCAGCCGAAACAGCGCCAGATACAGGCCATGTACTCCTTGGGCGCACCGGGCGGGGCATCGTCTTGATTTATGCTGACATTCCAGCGCTTGTATTTCATCGTGCTCGAGCCCTAAGGATACTCAGTCGCAATGCCACCTTCGGTCTTCAGAGCAGAAGTCTGCGATGCCGGAGCGTTGCTGGTCTGACCCGTAGTCTCCGTGTCCGCGTTAACGTGGTTGCCTCTCCTGTGTCTCTCTTCAGCAGCCCTCAATGCCCTCCTAGCAGCTTCCCTGGGCTCGATTTCGCTAGCGTTCGATGCTACAAGTTCGTCCTGCAACCGAGCGTTCTTCTCCATCAAGCGAGCGATCGTATCGTTTTGCCTGGCCTGATTGGCTTCGAGTCTCTGCACATCGCAGGCGAGAGCTGCATTAATACTTTGCGTTTCTTCTGTTGCTTGTCTTTGCTCTTGAATGACCTGTAAGATTCTTTGTTGAGATGCCTGCATCTGTGGTCTGACCTTTGATGGCACGAACTTACCGCGCGGATGCGATCCATGATTGAGCAATGCAGTGCCTTAGTTGTACTGCCCAAGCCTAGCCTCCTGATGTACTTTGCTAAGTTTGCTTGAGCAGTGATTCGATGCGAAGGCAACTGTTGCCATATTCATGACGCTCGTGACATCCTACGCATCACTGCGGAAATATGCATGCGAGTTACTGGGAACGCCGCGTCCACAATTACTAGTAAATATTGCCAGTAAATGATGCGATCCTGGACTTGCATGGAGGTATTGATCCGGAGTCTCGAAGCGATGATCTGAGAGGGATCGTGGTGGGAGTTGGTGCGGAATGGTTCCGCAACGCGTCTGTCGCGTCGCGTCGCGTCTCAAAAAGTGGACCCTTGATTTCGTAGTGCCAACTTGAACTTCGATACGGAATACTCTTGACGTAAACACAAGTCGACAAAACACTCTCCTTATTGACCGGATTCGTCTCCAGCAGAGTGAAGTCATGGCGGACATGAGTGTAGAGCTCAATGAGCGCTTCGCCGCTCCGAACGAGCAGTTGTCTCCAGAAGTGCTCACTGAGCTGAGCTCCACGATGGACATCCATTCGATCTCGATAGAGGAGCTGTCCTACAAATGGGAGAGCTATTGCATGAAGGTGGGGCCGGATACAAAATTGGATTTGAAGACGACTCGCGACTTCAAGAAGGATCTGAAGGAGATTCTCGAGCGCGAGGCGAGGAACAAGACAGCCAAAGGCATCGAGAAGAGGACGGTAGCGGCGACACCTAGGGCTGGCGCTGGTGGCGATGCTTTCAACATGTATGTATGAAGGTATCCCGCCATTCGAAACGGCGATACTAATGCAGAGCAGGCTCGACAGTCTCGTATCAGGAACGCCGGCACCACGACACGCAAGCACAATGAAGAGGAAGTCGAACTTCGAGACACCGGCACCGAAGACAGCGAAAGCGCATCGTGCTAGCTCGCCGGCGAGCGCAAAGGCGCCGAACTCGTCAGCACGGACATTTGCGGAGCGCGAGAAAGCCGGCGAAGTCGATGAGACGATAAATTCTCATATCGAATACCCAGCGACTGAGGGATACGTACCCACAGAAGCAAGAATCAAGCTCAAGGCGAACACAGATCTGCCCAAGTTTGCATACAAGACAATGGCTATGAAGCTGTCAGAAGCCTCAGAACTGCTAGACGAGCGTATCGAAGATTTCGTGTCTTTGGTGCAAGAACACCACAAGCTCGATGACAGTGATCTTGGCGATCCGAGTAGATCGAGTCAGAGCGAGATTGTTGCTGTCGGTCGTATTGCATCGGACCTGCAGGATGGGAAGTTGAACACGGCATCTCTTGTTCTTGAGACACAAAGAAAACGAGGCAATGGCGTTAGGGTGCCGCTTAAAGTCGACAAGTTACAAAGCTACGATTTCTTCCCAGGAAAGATTGTGGCTCTTCGTGGCACCAATGCCTCAGGGGATTTCTTCAGTGTCAGCGAGGTTCTTGAAATACCGACCATGATGCAAGTTGCCTCCACGGTTGATGAGCTGGACGCATTCAACTCACGATTGGAGGGAGACGACGGTTCTGAAAGGCCACTCACGATACTCATGGCATCTGGCCCATATACCACAGAGGACACTCTGGATTTCTCGCCCTTCCGAGCGCTCTGCCAAAAGGCTGAGGAGCTCAAAGCCGACAGCTTGGTGCTATGCGGCCCATTCCTGGACATCGAACATTCTCTCGTTCGGACAGGCGACTTCGATCTACCCTCAGACTTCCCTGTCGAGCCAGATCAGGCAACTCTCAACGATCTCTTCCGCTACCACATTTCGCTTCCTCTACAGCGTCTAGCGAAGGCTTTGCCATCCATTACGATCTTGATGTGTCCTTCACTGCGCGATGCAGTCTCAAAACATGCCGCTTGGCCACAAGACCGCTTCGTACGCAAGGACCTGCAGCTCCCAAAACAGGTCAGCGTCGCTACGAACCCCATCACGATAAGCCTGAACGAGATCATGCTCGGCTGCTCGAGTCTAGATGTGCTCGATCAACTGCGCGCAAATAACGTCAATGGTGGCAAGGCAGCTCGCGGTGATTTTCTGGCGAGACTTTGCGAGAATGTGCTTGAGCAACGACATTATTTCCCTGTCTTGCCTCCTACGGGGAGACAAACATTGGGCGATGCTCCATCTGCTGATCCTGACGCAATGGACTTGGATGTCAAGACCATTGGCGCGAGTCTGGACGTGAGCTATCTCAAGCTGGGCGAGATCAGTTCAGGATTGGATATCTTGACACTACCCTCTACACTGAGGCCATTTGTGAAGGTAAGTGAAGCCAACGCGATGCGGTCAGTCTCCTCTGTAACTAATGCAACTACTGCAGATTGTCCAGAACACGGTGGCCATCAACCCAGGAACACTGTCCAAGAAGCGAGGTGCAGGCACATACGCACGATTGACAATTGGACCACGAAAGATCTCCGACGAGGAAAGAGAAAGTGGTGAAATGCTGGCGCACAAACTTTACGAACGAACAAGAGTAGATATTGTAAGGATTTGAGCATCATGTGCTATGATGATAACGTGTTTGGGGCTCGGAAGTGATGAAAGCATTAATTGGCGTTGGCATAGACATGTTATGCTCAAGGTAGTGCTCTCTTCGTGTTGGTATTATTCTTCGTCGCTGTTTTTAGACTGTTACCATAGCCAGTTGGCAGTCCACATGATGACCAGCATCATGCCTAATCTTGCTCTCAGATCTGCAGGCCAAACGAACCTTCGCAGTCTTCTCTTCAGCTCGCTCGCGAAGTGACTTCGCGCCGGCTTCTCCAGAATCAGAAGCTGTTCCTCACGCGATTTAAAAATACATGCCGTCAATACACCCGTGGCACCAGCGACCTTCCAAGCTACCCACAAGAACAAGGGCGTCAACACCATAAAGTCTTTCCATCGACCTCCATCAAGTAAACTTGCACCAGCTTCACTCCATATCCCCAAGCTAAGCAATCCCTTCGTGTCCGCCGCCAGCCAGATGTGGTATTGCAGCACAAAGGTCTCAAGTGAGAACGAGCCAACCCAAGCAAAGAACACGGAATGGTGGTTGCGCAGCGTGGCCGTAGTATTTCGCAGAGTGACGAAGGCGAGGATTGCGGGGATGGAAAGGAACGGGTGGATGGCGTTGGAGGAAGGTGATGTCGTGTAGGATTTGAGGATGTGGTAAACGAGTGGGAGCGTCAGGATAGAAAGCATGATAGCTACTGTGAGCAGGCACCGTGCTTGAGACGCAGAAACAATTTTGCTCTGATGCTCGTAGAGTAAAGCCGTTAGCATACCTGCGAAGACGATGTACCGATCGAGCGAGAGGCGAAAAGTCCATTCGTGGACAGACCAGTGGATGTTGAACACCGACTCAAGCACCGCGAAGAACCATTCGAAGCTGGAGGTGCGGAGCAAAACTTCGACTATCGCAGCAGCGAGAATAATCTTGATGGCAACGAACCCAGCGTTGCCGTTTCGCGAGCACCCAACACGCATGGCGACCCAGACGACGCCGAACCAGAACGAGACCAGCGGCGCAAAGTAGTAGAACAGGTACTCCGTACCCATCACATACGTTAGCACGCACGAAAGTAAGTTGAGTCTGACTAGCACGCTCGCTGCCCGTCTGAAACTGAAATCGCCTCTACGCAGGAAGAAAGCTGTATGTCCAAATCCAGTGAGGAAGAGGTAACTTGCCACGAAGAGACGGATGACTTGGTAAATGGGGAGGATCGAGGACGCGCCCGTGTAGTGGTAGATCAAGATGGCGAGTTGCATCCAGCCTTTCCACTCTTCGGTTTGGTTGCGGGAAAGGAAGGGCTGGTCTTCGTAGATGCCCGCTGCGTTGGGCTTTCCAGAGCGTCGCATGGTGACGAGGCCTGCTAGCAGAGATAAGACGGACAGGATGCCGAAGTCTGATGAGACAAAGTGCTTGCTGACTTTGGCAAAGACTTGTGTCCGATCAGCAAGGTAGCAATATGCTAGTGCTGCAGATGCCATCGCAACAGCAGTCGATGAAGCGGAATGTTCCTTGATCAGAAAGAAGCCGAGACAAGCGACAAGAGTCACGCATCCGGCCAGAACGAGCAGAACTTTCTGCGTCGGGTTTGGAGTTGGAGAACCACTGCAGCACGTCCTGTCAAATGGGTATTGCTGCTTCTCATTGAGCACCGCATTGCACCGCAGATTGAGCAGAATGTCCGCTTTGACATCTGCGACGCTTTCGCGAACATGAAAGCCGGCGAACTCTGTGGCGTCTGGCTGCTCATCTATGAGGCTGAGGTAGCTCCATAGAACATTGCTGTTCGGCCCCATCTGGCGCAAGTGCTCGTTCATCTGCTCGATCTCGCCTTCAACTATCGTTGCTTGCTTTATGTCATCGAGTCGGTCGTACTCAGGAATCGGCACCGGAGCAATGAAGATCTGATCCCCAATTCCTGAGTCGCGTTGCATTGCCAGACTACTGTGCAGATTTTTGTCGTGGTGCCGGAAGCTAGTGACATTTGAGATGGCTAATGTATACGATAGCAGACTTGCATCGGTGTCAAGCCATCGCGCGAACCATGCCCCGGCTCCGAGCATCATGAGCGCCGGATTGTTAGCCAAATTCTTGTCCGTGAGAAGATGGCTCTCCGCATGACTATTGAGGAGTCTTTCAGTACTTGAGCTGTTGAGGAACGGGTCCCAGATGAATTCGAGTTTGACGCTGTGGCTCGTGAAATTCTGATCTCTGTGCCTCTCTGCCAACCGCTCGGCTTCTTGCGCAGAGGTCGAATTGAGCTTCCGTGCGAGCGCCCAAAAGACCTGTCTTGTCGTCGAGTCCCCAGTGATACTGATGCGTCTATCCCCAACACAAGCCGAGATGTCTGAGTCCGTGTATTGGTGCATCATGCAACCTTCCGGTTGCCAACTTGTGTATGGTGCATGACTGCCATTGAAGTATGGTTCATCAAGCCATAGGCCTTCATTCATCAGCGCTCCGCATTTGTATGGGTCATCTACAATTTCTTAGTACAGGTGCCACGACCTTCGAGCAGCACATCTCACCTGTCCAGACATGACTCCATACCGCCAGCAATAAAACGCAGGGTAAGATGATTGCGCAGTACACATTATACACATTCGTCATTAACAAGCTACCATTGTCGGTGATCATCATGCCATGTCTGGGTAGAATATCGAAAGCGTTGCTAGCTCTTTTGATCAACCATCGGAGGATCGGCTGGTTCAAACATAGTGGTTGATCTTTGTTTCTTCCTTACGAAACACCGGGCAGAGGTTCTGCCGCACACCAAGACCTTACGCGACGAGAATGGACTCTTAGCAACGTGTGAGCTTGCCTCTTGTCTACAGCTGGGCGCTGATTGAACATCACGATCATGAAACGTCTTTCTGGCTTCCAAGTCAGTATGCTGTCACATAGTCCGCAGCAGCCAAGCGTGTGCTTCGCTTAAGGAAGAAGCCACATGGTGATGTCCTAAATCATCTCAACCGATGTCAAGCTTATTTGGTGCTCATTCGGGTGTTCAAAAATTCAATCAAGATCGTTGCAGGATGAGAGCGATTCTAAGTTCCTCTCGTGGAGCGGTGATGTTGTGGGTCAGCTTCGGAGCTTTGACCACCACCACTTGCCTCTACCTCTATTCTCCAGCGTTGCCATCATCCATTGCGCACCACGTAACCAGCTCTTCACCCTCGAGCTCTGATCTCGAGAGGCAATATACCTACCATGATGCATACAGGAAGCCCGGATACTTGTATGTGAACCAGTCCGACTACAAAGCTACGAGATGGATCCCATACTCCAGAGAGTTCTTCGATGCGCCACCGCTTGACATCGCCGCATATCCAGTACCTGAAGACTTTCAGCTTGACTTCGATGCGCAGTACATTGAAGAGCAGTTCTTGAGATCGCCAAATGTTCCCAGGTCATGGATGAATGAGGTGGCTGCAGAGAGCGATCGGCGCATCAAGCTCGTCTTATCAGATCTACCCGCAAAGAATCAGACAGAGCTCTTTTCGGCTGAGCGCAATGGCAAAGATCTTGGCTGGCTATGGGGCAGACGATTCCTCGCCATTGGCGACAGCGTAGACCGCATCATGATGAACTCATTCTGCGAAGAAGTGCAGGGCAAATGGGAAGAGAAATGGCATGATTCCTCCTTGTGCCAGGTGCCATCCTTCAATTTGACGCTCGTCCACTTTCACGTCATCTCGATGCTGAATTACAAGCCGCCTTGGTTCGAGCCTCGCGACATGCCGACGCCCTTTGAAGAGCGATGGGAAGAGCTATGGGCAGATCTCCGACACGATCATGTCCGCGGTATGAATGGAAGGGGTCCAGATCTGATCTTCTGGCAAACCGGCCTGTGGGATCAATTCAAGCTGTTCTTTGATCTCTCAGCACATGTTCATGGCCCGTCAACTGAGGACGAGAACGTATACCAGAATTCGTCTGACCCTCAGGCGATCTTCCGCACGAACAAGCGGCAGGCGGTCTGGCATGAAATCAGATATATGACCACGCGCCTTCAGAAAGTGTTTGGCCTTTTGCGGAAAGAGTTCGGCTCAGATGTGACTATCATGTATCGGGCTCTCACGTTTCACATCGGTGGCATGAGCAGTCATGACTACATCCTCCATGAATTCGATCGGCTACAGCGTGCCTTGGCTGCTAATACTGGACACGAAGTATTCGAGTGGGGCTCGATCATGAATGGATACAGCCTGCTGTACACGGATGAAACACATCTGTGAAAAGGCCCAGCCACCTGGCTATGGGGTAACATGTTCTTACAGTACATGGCAAAAGCTGTTGGGACACGGGACGAATAGTCTTTGGCAAATTGCAACGCCCTTTGGGCCCAAGTGGCACTGGGACATCATCAGCCTTCTGCATCGCCATGTGCCTTGCGTGCCTTGTCATCACCTTAATACACACCCTAATACAGATATCTGAAGCTCTTGGAGACGTCATGGACCACAGTACCTGCCTCTTCTGGCGCTCTTCCTTCGACTACATCCAGCTTCTTGTTCAAACGCACAAGTATGAACCTAAAAATCGTGGCCACGATGATCGACATCACGCTTGTGCCAGCATTTACGCCCATCGCAATCAGGTAGCGTGGTGCCGTGGATTCGGGATACAAGAACGGTCCATAGATGCTGGAGCAGTTGGCAATGCAGTTGCAGAGCGCCAAAGCGGCTGCGCGTTTTGCTGGCGGACGAGGTAGGGTGTTCGCGGCCCAGGTCAGGCCGATCGTGAAGGCGGTGTACACACCTGGTAGCATGATCATCATGGCGAAGTAGCGCGCACCGAGGTTGACGGCAGATGCACTGATGATAAATCCAGCGACTGATGTCCACAGTGGGACCGTGAAGTGGAAGTAACGCTCGCCAGTGCGATCGGCACTCCATGATACTAGGAGAGCCACAATACAGCTCAGCAGATAAGGTGGTGCTGTTAAAAGCAGAGTCCGCGTCCTATCGTATCCCAAGGTACCAACGACAGTGGGGAAGTAGGAGTTGATCGTGCCACTCGAGACTGCGCCGAAGATCAAGACGACCAGAAACCAAGTCTTGTAATCGGCGACACACTGCTTAAAGCCGAGGAAGAACGACTCTTCTCCAGAGGACTGCCAATCTTCCGTCCCGACATCGAGCACGAGCCGGTACTGCGCAAGGTCCCTTTGCTGGCCCTTCATCCAATTGGTGTTTGCTGGAAAGTCCGGAAGGATGAAGAACGCACCAAAAGCGATGACTACAGTAATGGCGCCCTGAGCAACGAAGTTAGCACTCATGTGGCTGGACCAGGAACAAATACACTCACTTCGATAATGAACAGCCATCTCCACGACTCAATACCGCGAGCTCCATCTAGTCCAGAAGTGATGCCAGCTCCTATCAGGCCAGAGAACGCGCCTGAAATGAGTGATCCGCAGTACAGGAGAGCTGTCCTGAAGGCCAACTCTTTACGTGTGTACCATGCCGTCAAGCAACTCATGCAGCCGGGCTGGAGATACGTCAGTCGACCGTCCGTGCCCGGTATCGCGCCACACTTACGAAGTATGCAGCTTCCACAAATCCCAAGAGAAACCGGCACGCAACGAGGCCGCTGAAGTTTTGCACTGCTCCGGTAGCGCCACAGAGGACGCCCTTGGCAAAATTAGTCCCAGCGCATTGATTAAATCCAATGCAGTCACTATACATACCCATACCAACATGCAGGTTGGGAGGTAGATGGACGGTCGTCCGATCTTATTCAAGAATAGATTCGACGGTACCTGCATCAAGATGTATCTGTAAAGACTCAGCAGAGCTCATTTGATAAGGTCTGAACCAACGAACCCAACGAAGAGGATGCTAACAGACAGCTGATACTCCGAGTCGGTCAAACCCAAGCTAGGCACAAGACCAGCAACCTTCGCAGCCGCGATAGCGTTGCGGTCCAAGTAGTTCATGATATAGATTATGATCAAAGGTGCAATGAGCCTGGCATCGAGCTTTCGGACGAGCCGACGTTCTGCTTCCTTGTACTCCTCGGGGGAGAAATGTTGAAGGGACTCAGGTGGCGTCCGATGGGGTGCAGCTATGTGTTGTCCACCGGATGAGACAGTGTGCACCGCTGCCATGTCTGTTTTCTCAGCCATTACAGTAAGATGGAGTAGATTGTGTAGATGATAAGCAGATGATTGGTTTCTGCTGGCGACGTAGGTCTGCACCAACCATTTTATAAGCTTGACAACGTTTGAGCACAAGATAAGGACTCTGTCTGTTCGCGAGGACTATCAGGGCAAGTCTGTCGTGAAGCAGGTAGTCTCGGGAACTTCGTCGTAGCGGCCGGTGGAGAACAAGCTATCAAGCGTCGGCGATATGGGGTAGCGTCCGGTGGGGAAGCTTGTTCCGCATTTCGGGATTCTCCCACTAGCGCCCGAAAAGAGTCTAAGAAGGGAAGCGATCACGTTCGAACAACCCTCTTATCGTTGGAGTCACGCGGCAAATCTCGAAGCATGACAATGCTCGCCGCGCTATCGACCTTGTCGCTGCCGCTCCCAAACTACATAGTCATGGTCCAATTACTCGGTGAGGCATCAAGCATAGCCAGCCACTGATTCACGTCGACTTCGATATCTGGAAACGCCATTGCATCGCTCTCAAGCGATTGATGTTGCGTAAGAATGACTTCGCAGATACGTTCAAGTTCAGACAGTGAGCGCTTGTGGCCACGCGAAGCCATATTCCCTGCGTCGGCCATCTTTTGCAACAAGCGATGCGAATTCTGGTAGACCATTTCGTCCTCAGCATAGTTGTACGTGATTGTTCCAGGCTGCACAGAATTGATGCTAGCAGCCATCAAGAAAATCTTCATGCTGCTGAAGAGGTGGAGAGACTCCCAGAATCCGAAGAGAGCTGCAGGGGATGGTCAGTGGACAGAGATTCAAATGAAGGAGGCGTTTCGCACCGATGCGATCGAGCGCCCAAAGATTTGAGAAGATCTGTAGACTTCGTCGCGCCATTATGACACAAGTATTGCAGTATTCGATGAGCTCAGTTGGGTCCGTCTGAGGTAGTGTAGTGATGACCGAGGCCAGAACGCGTAGTAGCACGGGTCGCAGTAGCAATATGAAACACTACTACATTAGTACGATTGATCTCTTGTAGTCTCAATTGGGGTACTTGCCTGATGATAGCGGAGATATAGTGAAGCTAAAGCTCTACATTCGGGCACTCCTAGAACGTGCTGAGGCAGCCCGCCATCAAGTTCGAGCCGCACAGATGGGCCCAATGAAGTCTGCCACTGATTCAGAAGCTCGATCGGTCGACACAGTAGAGACTGAAGATCGGAATTGGTTGCATCTGACAGTTCGCTGTTCGCAACGGATAGGATGCTGGTGCGAATGGAACATAATCGAATGTATGATGCCAGGATGTCACAGTCGGTGAATTCGTCTTGATCAACATCGGGGACCATGGTCGCAGATGGGAGACCCAGCTTTGACTCTGTTTCTTCAAAGTCGAATGTCGAGAGGATTCCCATCTCGGAGCCGGTCATTGAGTCGAGAAGGTATGATGTCCACCATAGACGTCTTGCATGCTCTGCATCCCGAGCTGACAGTGCTTTGTGTCCATTCGGAATATGTAGCATGAGACTCGAGGCGATACGCATTGAAAGCCCGGCATAGATGTACGCGCTCCGTCGGCGATCGAGCGAGTATGAATAAAACGCGATCAGATTGAGAGCCTCGACATGATCCACACTGACTTCCTCGCAAGGAGTCTTGAAGATCGACATTGCTTGCTCGAAGAACTCGACGCCAGGAGGCGGAGCCGTAGGCTGCGGGACTTGAGCTGATGCGGGTCCAGACAAGTCAATCCATTGCGCTCCTTTGCTGTTGTAAGTTTCACCTAGCGCAAGTACAACAAGCAGCTTGCAAAGCCAGGTCCGATCTCGAGCACTCTCGTGCTGAGGCTCCGAGTATGTTGATTCGACACGTCGACGGAACGTCTGACGAAGATACCAATGATACTCGTAGCCCATGTAAGCCTCGAATTGGTTGATCAGATGTATGGCATATGGATACGGTGGCAGCTTTAGGGTGACATTCACAGCATCCTTATCGGACGACAGTGAGAAGTATTCGTACACAGGCAAAGACTTATGCTCGGTCGTCTCGAGGCTTGATGCTTGGTCGATGCGAATGTCAGTTGATTCCTGATTAGGCCCTTGGGCACCCAAGCTCCTTAGTCGCGACACAAAGGCGTCCGCTGTTGTATTCTCCACGAACCGTTGCCTTTCACGACGAGGTGGTCGTTCGTTGATGGGAGCGATTGGTCCTTCCGGCGATGGTCCCGCCGAGGCAGCCGTGATCTGGGATTGCCGAACAGCTTGTTCAAGAGCGCGGACATAACTTTCCGAGACTAGAACATTCTTCTCGCGAACCGGAAAGATGCACTGGGCGCTGGAGGCGCGACAAGGATCGCATGCGATATTTCGCTCACCATCACCACCAGAGCAGCGAACCTTCCGTCTATGGCATCGTCGACAAGCCATGGACGGTGTTGCTGAAGAGTCTCAAAATGTATGAGAGAAACTTAGTTGTGATGCAGCCTTCGAAAATCACCGATATCAAGGATACCTGACCACATACATGCATCCTCGGCACTGGAAGGCGTTGACCGATGATGGATCATTATTTGGCTAATGTATATAGAAGGTGGCTGGATGATAAGAGCAGAGTGAAGAAGAAATGGGGAAGTCAGCAAAATTGGGCAGTTTTGAGCACGCTGCGTGATTTATGGCATTCATGAAACTCGAGCACGTGACCATGATATCTAGAGCTTTGCACTAATGGGTCTGAACAGGCTGACCAGCTTCCTGTTCCGGCCTTTCCATCCATCCAGCTCGCCTAAATCCCTTTCTGGATATGGGTGCGGCTCCTTCCCTGTCTTGGGAGGAACTTCACCAAATCGCCATCTCCACAACTCCGTGTAGTCTTTGTCAAGCTTGCCCTCGATCATGTCCGCAACATACTTCCCAATAACAGGCATGAATTTGAAGCCATGACCCGAGCCTGCGGTCGCTATGAAGAGATTGTCGTTCGTCGGCGATGGGCAAATACGAAAGTTGACGTCTTTGGTATCCCCGTCCCAGCACATTCGTGTTGATACCCATTCGCGATCAGCAAGCTCTGGAAGCATGTCTCGCACAAACTCGCGCATCTCCTTCTCGATCTGGGATGGGACTCCGTCTTCAGCATAGTCCTCGTGCGAGTGGCCTAGAGACGCTCCAGGCACATGCGAGTTGTAGTAATTTGTGATGAAGCGACAGCTACAAAGCTTGAGCAGACCATTCTCGTCAGGAGGGAACAGTATACCCTGCTCAAAGTCGTCCACGATCGGCAAGCTGTTGTATTTGACGACTTCTTCAGGAGTAAGTTGAATCACGCCTACGCAATGAGACCGAGCAACGATCTCCTTCTTCGCCTCAATGAGCGCTGCCGTGTTTGCCCCAGTGCAAAGGATCACGACATCGGCAAGGTGCGCTTGTCCATTCGCAGTCAGAGCACCGAGACATTTGCCCGTGTCATCATAAATCAGCTTCTTGGCCCAGCCAGCATCGCCGCTGATGTAATTGACTCCGCTCGCCTGAGCAGCAGTGGCCATTCTGAGCAAAGCTTGACCGGACGGCACCTATGTCGCGTGTCAGCGGAGGTTCGTCAGATCGATAACAGATTTCATACCCATCCAGCTTCGGGACTCCAGAGATTGGTCCATCCCGAGAAGTCTCCGGTGAACTGTGGGAACATTCTCTTCGTCTCGGGAACGTCAATAAATTTGACACTCTTCCGCCCAGCCTTTTGACTTGTCTCAAAGGCTGCATCGAGGAAGCCTACAGTCATCTCATGCGCACTCATGATCCAGCCAGTCCTACGGAAGAGGCCAGAGAATAGATTGTTTGGTGCTTCCCATATTTTCATAGCCTCAAGACCGAGCTTATTGTAGAGTGGGTTCGGGTAATCGTATCTGACGATCTTGTTCAGATCTGTTGCTGCCGCATCTTTGGATGGTGCTGCAAATCTGTCCAACACCTTGACTTTGGTGTACCCTCGATGTGCTAGATGATATGCAGTGCTTGTGCCAAAGGCACCGCCGCCAACGATGAGTATTGAAGGGTTTGTGTTGGTCATGATGTGTGGATTTCTGAACAATGGTGCTGTGAAAATGCCGAAATCGTTCTAATATATGTAAATTGTCTTTAGGATCGGTCATGTCGAGATCGGACCATGACTTTGTCCAAGCCGGGTGACAGCCATGGCCTCTATTCGGAGTGTATGCGGGACCTCCGTGTTAGCTCCGGAAGTTATGCCAAGAGGCCGACATGGCAGCAGATAGACGATGACAACGGAGGCGGGATAAGGTCACGCTGGCCGATAGCCTTCCATTATGAACTAGCGCCCGATATGCGTTGGAAAGCAAGTCCGGCTGCTCGTCCTCAAGTTTTGAGAAGCGTCTAAGTTGCAGCTGTCCAAGCTAGTCGTCGACAGGTATAGATCATACCTGTCTTGGCCTGAGATACTTTGAAGACCAGTCCGCTCCTCTCCGCTGAATGCAGATTGAGATCCAGGTAGCTGATGGCGCTTGATGAGCCGCACACAATGTTGTCGTCGATAAGGATGGTGTTGATGAGCTTGAAGCTGCTCACGGCTAAGGTGAGTGCGGTAGTTCTTTGCGGCCTGGCAGCCCCAGGCTGCAATCGAGCCTTCTGCTCCGAGCCATGAAACAGAAAAATTCCTGGTTGTGCAGTTCACTAAGCGCTATGCATCATTGAAATCGTGCTTTACAGGTGACCAAAGACGTTGATGGACTGTGCAAGTGAAAGTCGTGAAAGCAGCTCAAGTTCAGGTCAAGATCGATACGAAAATGAATCAAGTGCTTTATGCTTCAGCATGACAAGTGCGGCATAATGCCACTAGATACCTCCTGTGAACTCCACGCGAAAGCTAGCATCGAAATATAGAGAAACAGCGATACAATCATGGGCTAGTCCTCAGTGTCTCAAGCGAACGAGAAACCACGAGGACATGAGCAACAGGGAAGTTGGACTGTGATGAGGATGAGCAATGCTCAGACGGCAATTCGTCCAGCTTTCAGTGATCCCAATCTCCTTATACTCATCCGCCATCAATCTGAACTTGTGCCCGACACTCTTCGAATCCTAAGTCGTTGACGCAGCTCATCTCGGACACTGGTGAGCTTCCTTGCGTGAGATATGTGTTCCTGCTCCGACAGCAGCGGAATGGTATCTGACCCTGCTATACTCATATATCGCCGTGCATCCCATCGGTCGACAAACTTCTCGGCGATTTGAGTGGCAACTTGTGCCGCTGGTTGAAGAATCTCGTTGGCCGCTCCAATTGTAGCAGTCTTGAAGAAAGCCTCTGCTTTGCTGACGCCATGCTCGATGACATCTCCAAGCCTAGCCCATGAGACTTCGGACGTGATCTTGCCACCCTTCGTAAGTCCAAGGGCGTCTGCAATCGCATCGCCGATGCCCGAAATCTTGTGGAACCCCTTATCCATCTTATAAAGTGTCGGATGTTTTCGCTTCAAGATTGCTTCATGGTCCGATGTGGAATTATCGTCGATGACTTGGTTCTGAATGCTGCCAAGATGGTGCGATCCCGTGGGCGTGGCATATGCTGCGCTGTCGCCGACACCATTGGCTGCGAAGTGGGTTGCTGCTGCTGCAGTATGATGCATCAAATCATCGAAGCCGTCTGCGATATGGTCGAAACCGACAATGCCCATGGTCGCTGCAGTGAAAGCTCCTTTGATCGTGCAGGCTATAAGCACGTCTCTCACAGGCTTATTGCGGGCGTTGTACCGCTTTTCAAAGACGATATTGTCCTGCCTGCGCTTATTCACTTCTCTCTTCACGCGATGGCGGTTCGTAGCAGACACCCCTATCTGCCAAGCGTTAATCGCTGCTCCGGCAGCAAAAGGAGGGCATGCCACAGCGAGACCGATGTTGATGGCGATACCGAGAACGGACGACGCGACTGCTCTGCGAGTTGCGCCATTCTTTCGTAGCAATTCATCGTCGCTGAGTTGATCGATGGTCTTGGTTGTCGTGGGATTAGATCTACCGCTTCGCAACGATTTTTCGGTCTTCAAGTTAAGAACTTCGATCGTTCGTCTAGCAAAGTAGCCCACTTTGGGGAGCGCATTGGTAACCCAGTCCATGATGCTCTAGGCGCTTGGATCCATTGGTTTAAAGGAAGCACATTGATTATCAGCGTCTCCAGGACATCCTTAATATCGAGCGTGAGGCCGCTTTGCACAGCCATGCTTTACTGTCGCGCGTATTGAATACGGCGATACGCCAAGTATATAGGCGAGATATGCTTGGCACAGCACTGCAGCAAGGCGAACTTGATCTTGGTGTGTACGCGGCTTTTCACAATTGACAGGATTTCGCACCCATCAATAAAGATTCAGGATGCACCGAATGAGCAATGAACTCTTACGATTCGCGAGCAAGATCGTAAAAGACACAGCTTGGCGGAGGCCGGCAACGCCACCACATCATGAGAAAAGGAGCAGACAAGACGATATTGAGCTCCCTGGATCAATTCTCGCCCTGGAGGCTGTTCAGGCTTGTAGAATTCGAAGTAGATCGCAGGTTGGGGGCCAGTTCGCCACCGCTTTCGTTGCTATTGTCATGGCGAAGGGTCGCAAGCGATCGAATCGATCATCACGACTGAATGACGCGACGTTGACTGCGCATCATACAATCGAGCCGGGTGTCAGAATTGCGATATAGTGATGGTGTGTGATGAAAAGTAGTTTGTGGTCACAGAAGTTTTCCAAGGTCCGACCTCATTAGCCAGGGGCCTGATAGCCTCAGGTTTTCGGCAGGTCAGCACCCAGCGGCTGCCGCCGTCACTATTACTCGAATTTCAAGACTCTTTCCTTTGAAGATCATTAGGAGATGATACCCAGATGACAAGTCATCATCTCTGAGCACAGTCTGGCTTGTCGACAACTTTCTCATGAGCTTTGCGCTGCTCAAGTCTCAGCGTCACATCAGAACTAGCGTTTCTCGAAGCTTCGGCGCGACGCGTAGTAGGGCGCACGAAAGCTTGACATCCATCTGTCTTCATGGTGTTGAGTCAAAGAACAGAAATATTCGTCCTCATTATACATCAGGTTCTCGTATAAAGTCGGTCCTTCGTCTCTCTCACAGAATATCATTGACTGCCAGGTATTGTCAGCTCTCAGGAATCGGCCGCGAACACCTTCCTGCTCCCATCAACATGGACAATCTAGAGCCTACCTCATTACTGTTCCATCATGATGGAGACCTGACCGAGCAAGAGGCCCACATCAAAGCCTGTGTACCTTATGACGCCCTGTCAGATGCCGACAAGCAATTGTACAAAGATCCGCCGGCCAATCTTCTCGCGGTGGCCGTTGACGGAACCATTTTCCATCCACAGGGTGGCGGCCAGCCTTCTGATATCGGCCACATTACGAGCGACGGAGTCTCTTTCAAGGTGCTCTCTGCACGAACGTCGGTCAGCCACCAGGGCGTGGTCTTGCACTTTGGCACATTCGAGTCACAGGAGTCGAGCTTCAAACCAGGTGCTGCATGCAAGCAAGAAATCAGCGCTGAGAAGCGATTGCTGTTCTCGAAATACCATACAGCTGGTCACGTCCTCGGATCAGCGGTTCGCCATTTGTTGGAGAAAGAGGTGTCCGGCTTCGATGAGCTCAAGGCGTCTCACTTCCCAGATTCTGCATCGTGCGAATTCGCAGGACTCATCGCAGGGTCGCACAAAGAAGCGATACAAGCCAAGCTGGACGAATTCATTGCCGCCGCAATGCCCGTCAAGATTGACTGGTGGGCCGAAGAGGAATTCCACCGCGAAGGAGTTGCGCGTCTTATACCCGACAAGGCGACGAGGGAAGCGATGGGCGTCAAGCCAGGAGAGAAGTTTAGAGTTGTGAAGATTGTTGGTGCGGAAGTGTATCCTTGTGGTGGTACTCATGTGCACAGAACTGACCAATGCGGGAAGACTGTTGTCAGGAAGATCGGAAGGAGTAAGGGCACAAGTCGGGTCAGCTACACTTTGCCAGACGCTTGAGTGGACTTCATGGAAGATTGTGTCGGCTGGCAATGTGGGATTTCTAGAATTCTGAACCTGTACACCATAGATCTGCTTAGAAAACATAAAGAGTAAATTCATTGCTTGCTGCAGTCCGAATATGGAGCAACAACAGTACGCTAGATGAACGCTCGGGTGTTTTGAATGTAAGGTTGTCAACAAGAGCTTCAAGGTCAATTGTGCGTCGCAGATTGGTAATGATGAACCACACAGAGTGACCCCTATCCAACCGGTGCGTATCTTTCAAGGGGAGCAGAATATGATCGTAGGCAAAATCAACTCTTTCTCGAGAGCAAGTCAAACATGCTCTAAGATCCTGTTAAGCATGGTATCTGACGCGTTTGCAAGACGTGTTCGAAGGATCGGGATTCGGCCACGCTTCTCTTCCGTCCCCGATTTGCACCCAGATCCCAGCCTTGTGGACAGTATGAATGCTTACCCCAAGCAACGACGATAAGTCAGAGATTACTATGCAATCTTTGCGAGACTTGCGAGTACCTGCTTAATTTTCAGGGCGCATGGCAGCAGTTTCAGGCGCACCACAAGAGAAATGATGCCTTTAAGTCCGCAGCTCGTATTAGTAGTCGTCAGCACGGCTGACTTAAGGCCAACTTGAAACCCGATCCTCCGAAGGGAGCTCGCTCTCAATATCTACCATCGGGTCACCCTTTCGCACCGTTTCGTCTGTTAGTCATTACTTTGCGATCTGGAATCACGAGTGCCGGCCAGGAGCAGGTGACAGTGCGTCTCTTGCATGATGGATGGGCTGGGTAGTGGCGGCAATGCCTCCAGGTGAGTTCCCGACCTCCCGATCAATCCTCCATCTCTGTACGTGCATACGCAAATGCCTGGATACTGATCATCGATCAATACATGCAGTCGCAAGCTGAAGGCCTGCACAAATTGTACCAATGCGAAAACAAAATGCACACCCTACGGCAACCTCAACAATCTGTGCGAGCGCTGCCAAAGACTAGGCAAGCACTGCACCTACGCCGAAGCCACAGTGCGCCCCAAGAAGAACCGCATGTCCTCGCGCAAACAGCTCGAGGAGAAAGTCGACAGTCTCGTCAATCTGCTCTCGACCATCCAACGGAACGATCCCGAAGCAGCGTCTCGGATCCCCGCGTCTGTGGGCGCGCACACCAGGTCTCCACACGACCAGCGCGCGAGTTCGTACGCGGATGCCAGTCCGCATGGTGATTCGGGGCTGGGAACTGAGTCGCCACAGTTGTCGCCTGAGGAGGACGAGGACGTGCCGGATGTGCTGGATACGCTGCCGCTGGAGACGGCGAACCAGCTTTTCTCCCAGTACTGCCGGGAATATGTGCCTGAGTTTCCTTTCGTCACATTTGCGCCATCCGAGACGGTCTCGACCATGCAGATTAATCGGCCATTGACTCTCAAGTCGCTGCTGGCCATTACGCTCGGGCGCGAGCAGAACATGCAGAGGAAAGCCATCAATGAGATTTGTGTCGTGCTTAAGAGGTCCATGATGCAACGCTCGGGGTATAATTTCGATCTACTTCAGGCTATACTGATCCAATGCGCGTTCTATCACTACCAGTTCCGGAGCCACAAACAGGAACTATATCTGTTCATCTCCTTTGCGATCACTTTATCGCACGAACTCGGCATCGACAAAGCACCGAGTGCCCGTCGTGTCGATATGACAGCGCATGGTCTTGCTACTACCGCCATGGAAGGCATCAGATTCGAGCAGTGGCGCGCTATCCTCGGCGTGTACTACGAATCCGCCATCTTCGCGCAGGCATTCCGCAAACCCCGCCTCATGCAGTATACACGCTACATGGAGCAGTGTCGCCGCCGGCTCTCCCAAGGCATCGAGCTGCAAACCGACTACTCCATCGACATCATGATCAGCATGCAGAACGTGTGTCTCGACGCTTTAGACACTTTCACATTATACGACTTCGAGAACGTGGAGGTCAGCGGCGATCTAGCCATCAAGTCGCTCGTGCACGGCTTCATGGAGCGTCTGCGGGCTATAGATGAGAAAGCGAATCTTCAGCGGGGAGGGCCCTTGTTGGCGAGCGAGCAGCGACTGCTCGCCTATGCGCAGTCCTACGTGCACGAGGTGGCTATCCATAAGGACTTCTGGCCAACGTCCTCCTCTGCAGACACTACTTCTGTCATCAGTGTGACGCGCGCCCAACTCGGCTGGGAAGGCCTCGAGCTCGCGAAACGGCTGGCGCAGTCGTACGCTTCGCTGCCATCCTCCGACTGGCTCAAGCTCGACACAGGCCCCGTGACGCAAATGCTCTACTCCCTCATCATGCTGAACAAATACGTCTCACTCGACTCCTCGGACGCTTCCCCAAGCGCCGCCAACCAGTGGGACATCCAGCTCGCGTTCAAAGAGGCAGAGGTGCAGAAACTGGGGAGCCAGATCATCGAGAAGATGGCGAGTCTGGTGTTTGTGGAGAAGCTGTATGATGAGTCGAGACCGATATGGTGGGCGCTGGGCTGGATCATCAAGAACATGGTGCATGGGCATCAGGCGCGGATTTGCGGGGGCTTATTCCCCATGTCGAGACCGCGGAAGGAGGATCCGCTTGTGGAGAGCGGTGCCGAGGGCGGTGCTGAGAATTCACGACGGCAGACTCCGGCAGAAGCCACCAGTACTCAAAGTCAGAATGGACCGAGAGTGCTTCCGACGCCGCCGGCTATACCTGGGAACACGGGAATGCTGGGGAATGGAGTCGACTCGGGGATTCGACCTGAGGAACCGCCGTTTGCGATGAGCTTTCCGGACGTGACGTTTGATCAGTCGATGATGTGGGGGCATCCTGGGGAGGGCATGTATCAGAGCTCGGTGTGGGATACCATGTTGAGTGATATGACTACGCTGCCTTTCGGTTGATTGAAGCCAGAGTATGTGCCCTGGGGCTGCGATACGATGGTTGGATCTCCTCTTGGTGGAATTGAGCACAGTATTCGAATATGAGGGAAGGCGCAAGTCTGCTGCTATCTGTCCAACTGGCGGAAGGAACGTCAGGAGACGTGTGATGGGTGGGACTCACCAAAGTCGTCCTAGAGAGAGACGTCCAGCATTCATCTCTCCGGCGATCGCAACTTTGCTGTTTGGCAGCACTCAAGGATTGCACGCACGCGTGTCACGAGTTTTCACGCAAGACGACTCGGCACTTCGTGGTCGAGAACATGGTTGAGCTCGCGTCAGCTACTTCTATATTCTTCACACCCTCAACAACGACGGGAGCCCAGTAAGTTCTCGCGTTTCTGTCCCGTCTTTGCCTAGTCTAATGAAGATTCCTAGCGTCGAAGCCCGCGAGATCGTGACAGATCTCTCGGCCAATACACTAGCACCATCGCAATATCCCACTGTCACGACGCAATGGTGGGCTTCCCAGCGTGAAGACGGTATCGTCACCGTGGTGCCATTGACGTACACGCAAACGTTCGCAACGACGGTCCTTGAACAGCTCGGGAAGGCACAGAGTGGGCGTATCGGTCTCGGGGCAAGCGCGACGGGCGAGAGTAATCAGCATTTCGGAAAGGAGTCTGTAGGCGAGGATATTGATGCCGCAATCGACGCAGCAGGTGATGTGTTCTCGAGAGTGGGGAGGAAGATTGGTGATGTGGGGGAGGAGGTCGCGAAAGCTGGAGGGCAGGTCCCGAAGCATGGACCGCATGAGCATAAAAGTCAGGCTGTGAGGGAGGATGAGGGGGAGGCTTTGATGAAGGTCATGCTGTTCTTTGGGTTGTTGACTTGTGTGTTGTTGTTGATGGAGTAGTAGAAGGGCGGACGATCGGATGGGGCAGACCTCTTAGTGAAGACATGATCGAGTACCTACGCAGTATACCCAACTCAATTCACACAACATCCTCGATACTACATTCATCTGACTTGCCTTTCATAATGAACGCCTAAAGTAATTCATGCACTTCTCGAATTCCCGTCAAGTCTTGTCGCAAAACGCCTTCCCCTCTCAGCCTAGCCAAGGCCAGCCTTGTGCTCGACCCCTGCACGGTGGACCTCCCCAAACGCCACCGCGCTAAGAGGCTGCCGAAACCCACTGTAACCCAGCAAGGGCAGGAGCAAGAGCCTTGCTTGTCCCACCACATGACGCCGGACGGCGATTGCGTATGTGTCTGTCCTGTACGGAGCTACACCGGCAACGGACGATCATACATTCACTCGCTTGCGTAATTGACTTTTGCTTTTGTTTCTGTACACTGCGCGTGGATGCAAGCGTGAATACCGCCGCCGCATACCTGGAGAAACTTTGGTAGACGAAGTGCGGGAGGGCTAGATGGCTGGTTGGGATTGTGAGTGCTAGAGTGCATGCGCGTATACGGGGTATTTCCAATGCCACTGCGGCTTACCTATTGCCTTCGCCGTCGCAGTTGTTGATAGCGCACAGGACGACGAGAAAGACGTCACCGCTTGCGAGCGCAGCCCAGCCCCTCCAATGGCGGCCGAAGACGAAGCACCAACATCCCACATTCGCCGACGGAGCACGTCGAGTCGGCATGAGGATGACGAGGAGGAATATGCGCCTGTAGAAGAGCACGCGTCACATGACGCTGCTGCCGCAGCAAGGGCGTCAGGCACAGATACGGTTGCGCGCAATGCCAGCACGAGTGGACATGACCACGCGTCGCCGCGGACGGTGCGCTTCTCGGAGGATGTCCAGAGAGAGCTCCCGGCGGGATCTGAGGGTGGAGGGGCGGGTGGTTATGCTTCGCGGGGACCAGAGGGTTCGCAGAGGAGCGGGCAGCGGGTGCCTTCTATGAGGGTCAACACTGCGGCTTCTACCACGCGAGCGTCGCCTTCCTCGAGTCCGCTCTCGCCTGGTGGTAGGAACAGAGGATACTCGCTGCGTAGTGCGCTGTTCCAGAGGAACATGGCGAGAGGGCCTGATGATGGGTCTGTCATTGAGCTGCAGAATGCGGAAAGTTCGAGTTCAGCGAGGACGCCCACCTCGCCGTCATCTGGTAGACCGTCAGGTGATAGCAAGAAGTCTGGCGATGCGACCATCACCATCTCACCCATTGAAGCGACGTTCGATGGCACAGCCGCATCAGGGAAGCAAGAGAAGAAAGATGGTTTCGCAGGTCTGCCAAATTACGAGCAATGGCTTGAAAGACAGAAAGGCAGCAAATACCTCCGCTATCTGAAGCCGAAGCTTGAAGCCTTCCGCAAGAAAGTCCTGCGCATACAGGAAATCCCGCCGAGCAAAGACGGCCGATACATCCCGCTCGATGCCTCGCGCCGTACGCCCCTTATCGACGAACGCACGAATAAGGAATACACGACGAATTGGATCAGGTCAACACGCTACTCGGCGTGGGATTTCGTGCCGCGCCAGCTGTTCGCGCAGTTTCGCAAGTTGGCGAACTTCTACTTCTTGGCCATCTCAATCCTGCAGATGATCCCTGGTCTGAGCACAACAGGCACGTATACGACGATTGTGCCGCTCATGTTCTTTGTGGCAGTGAGTATCGCGAAGGAAGGGTATGATGACTTGAGAAGGCACAAGCTGGACAAGATTGAGAATAATCGGGAGGCGAAGGTGCTGCGAAGTGATGGAGACAGGACGAGCCGTGAGAGCGATGAGCCGCTTCAATGGGATGTCGTCAAGTGGGACCAGCTGCAGGTCGGCGATGTTGTCAGACTGCAGCGTGATGATCCTATACCCGCCGATTTGGTGCTACTGCACTCCTCTGGCGAAAACAACATTGCTTACGTGGAGACCATGGCTCTTGATGGCGAGACGAACCTCAAATCGAAGCAGACGCCCGCTACAATTGCACCTGCCTGCATCACCGAAGAGCAAGTCGCAGACTGCCGCGCCACCTTCGTAGCCGAAGATCCCAACGTAGATCTGTACAAGTTCGAAGGCCGCGTGGCGTTTGCCGGAACGACGAGTCCGCTCACCAACAACGAGATCCTCTACCGCAATAGCATACTGCGGAACACCCCCTCTATCATCGGCATGGTCGTCTACTCCGGCGAGGAATGCAAAATCCGCATGAACGCGAACAAGAACCCGCGCATCAAGGCACCCCGCCTACAAAGCGTGGTGAACAAGATCGTCATCCTCATGGTCTTCTTCGTCATTGCCCTCTCCCTGTTCAACTCCATCGCCTACCAGGTATGGAAGAAGACAGAGACCAAGTCCTTCTACCTCACGGGCCGCGCACGCGTCCCCTTCCACCAGATCTTCATCTCCTTCATCGTCATGTTCAACACGCTCATCCCGCTCTCCCTCTATGTCAGCATGGAGATCATCAAAGTCATCCAGCTGCTCCTCATGAACTGGGACGTGGACATGTACGACGCCAAGAGCGATACGCCGTTCAAGGCGCAGACGTCGACGATCAATGAGGAGTTGGGGCAGATCAGCTATGTCTTCTCGGACAAGACGGGGACGCTGACGGATAATGAGATGAAGTTTCGGAAGATCAGTGTGGCGGGCACGGCGTGGTTGCATGATTATGATTTGAAGGTGGAGGAGAAGGAGCCGTTGAGGCATAAGAAGAGGAGGAAGGGGAAGGAGAAGAAGGCGAGGAAGTCGTTGGCGAAGGAGAGGAGAGTGTCTACGGTGGAGATTGGAACGTCGCCATGGGACGGGATCGCTGGCGGGGAGACTGACGCACACGATGAGGAGGGAGCTGAGCCGAAGTGGCAGTCTACTGCGCGACCGGAGGTGCAGCGACAAGACCTCCGCACGAAAGACATGATCCGATACATCCAGCGCAGACCATACACCTCATTCGCACGGAAGGCAAACCTTTTCCTTCTGTCCATTGCACTTTGCCATACCTGTCTGCCCGAAGTGCAGGAAGACGGCAGTACAGACTTCCAAGCCGCGTCTCCAGATGAACTGGCTCTCGTACGAGCAGCGCAGGAGCTGGGCTACCTCATTGTGGATCGTAATCTGAGCACCATCACGATACGCCACCAGGTTAGCGCAGACTCTGAGGACATCGCTAAGGACGTGTACGAGGTCCTGGATGTGATTGAGTTCTCTAGCAAGCGCAAGCGCATGTCCGTCATCGTACGCTTCCCGAACAAACGCATCTGCGTCATCACCAAGGGTGCAGACAGCGTGATCATGGCGCGCATGAAGCTGGCTGGATTTGCGTCTAAGAAAGCCGCTGAGATTGAGGAGCGCGTGAACAAGCGCAGGAGTCTGGAAGCTTCGATGGCGATGGCGAGAAAGAGCAGTGTGCATATTGACCCCGAAGCCGTGGGGAGGAGAAGCAGCGCCGCCCCGAGTCTGAGTACTGGGCGTCCAAGTCTGTCCAGGAGGAGCACGGGCAGTAAAGTCAACAAGCCTGTGAGGGATGAATTAGATCACTGGCTGCGCGAGAGGGAGACGGATGTGCACGTGTCCAATGTAGACGGCGCGGACGAGGACGCATACACGCCGCGTCCATCAACGACGCTGGCGAGGCAGAGCATGGCTGTCAGCGAAGCGCGGAGCTCGATGCAGATGGCCTGGGATGAAGAGGAAGAGCTCGTCGAGGAAGCTATGGTCAACGACGAAGCGACCGTAGTGGAAAGGTGTCTCCAGCACATCAACGACTTCGCCAGCGAGGGATTGCGCACTCTCCTCTATGGGTACCGCTTCGTATCCGACGATGAGTACGCCGGCTGGAAGAAAATCTACCTCGACGCGTCGACGAGTCTGGACGACAGAGAACGCAAGATCGAGCGCGCGGGAGAGCTTATTGAGCTCGATCTCGACCTGGCGGGCGCAACGGCCATAGAGGATAAACTACAGGTTGGCGTGCCCGAAGCAATCGACAAGCTGAGGCGCGCGAACATCAAGATGTGGATGCTCACGGGTGACAAGCGGGAGACGGCCGTCAACATCGGACACTCCTGCCGCTTGATCAAGGACTACAGCACCGTCACGATCCTGGACCAGGAAATCGGCGACGTGGATCGCGCGATAGGATCTGCGCTTGTGACGATCAATACGGGGAATGTGGCGCATGCTGTCGTTGTGGTCGATGGGCAGACCCTGTCTATGATTGAGGAGTCGCTCGCGTTGGAGAAACTATTCTTCGATCTCGCTATCGTCGCTGACTCGGTTATTTGCTGTCGAGCGTCGCCGTCGCAAAAGGCCAAATTGGTTAAGGGCATCCGTAACCGCGTGAGCAAGTCCATCACGCTCGCCATCGGGGACGGCGCGAATGACATCGCCATGATACAGACCGCGCATGTAGGTATCGGCATCACAGGCAAGGAAGGGCTCCAAGCAGCGCGCACATCCGACTACGCCGTCGCGCAGTTCCGCTTCCTGACGAAACTGCTTCTCGTGCATGGCCGCTGGAACTACGTGCGAACGTGCAAATACATCGTAGGCACCTTCTGGAAGGAACTCCTCTTCTACCTCACGCAGGCGCTCTACCAGCGCTGGAACGGGTACACGGGGACCTCCCTCTACGAACCCTGGAGCCTGTCCATGTTCAACACGCTCTTCACTTCCCTCCCCGTCATCTGCATGGGTGCGTTCGAGAAGGATCTCCAGGCCGCGACGTTGCTGGCTGTGCCGGAGCTGTATACGAAGGGGCAGAGGGATGGCGGGTTCAATTTCCGCATCTTCTTTGGGTGGATGTTTATGGCGAGTGCGGAGGCGATGGTGGTGTATTTTTTGATGTGGAGTCTTTATGGGGGCGCGAGGTGGTTGAGGGATGAGAGTTTGTTCCCCTTGGGGGATATGGCGTATACGGCTTGTGTGGTGCTGATCAGTCTGAAGATGCAGTGAGTCCACCTACTCTCTCCCCGATTCCCTCCCTTATCATGAAAGAATGAAATGGCTGACACGTAGGCAACAAGACTGATCGAAATGCACAACAAATCCCTCCTCGCCTTCGGCTCCATCTTCATCTCCATCGGCGGCTGGTTCCTCTGGAACATCGCCCTGGCCGCCGTCTACGACCCCAAGAACAAAATCTACCGCGTCAAACACAGCTTCTACGATACCTTTGGGAAAGACGGGCTGTGGTGGTTCACGCTCATACTGATCGTGCTGAGTGCGGTTGTATTCGAGTATGGCGTGGCTAGTCTGCGCGCGGCCTGGTTCCCAAGCGATGCGGATGCGTTTCAGGCGCTGGAAAGGGATTTGAGTGTGCGGAAGAGGTTTGAGGAGGCGAGTGCGGGGGAGTTGAGGGAGGGGTGGGAGCAGAGAGGGGCGAAGAAGAAGACGAGTAGTGAGTTGTTGAGGGAGGAGCAAGAAAGGGCGAGGAGTCAAGAAGAGCAGGAGAGACGGGAGGAAGAAGTAAGGGAGATCCTGAGGACGAGACCGGATGGGAATGTAAGTGCTGCGGCGAGGAAGGAGAGTGAGAGGATGAGTATGCAAGGGCAATTGGATGAGGTGGGGAGGGCGAGTCTGGATGTCAGTGAGATGTTGAGTAAGAGGTTTGGGAGTGTGCAGAAGGGGTGATTACCTCTGAGCACGTGGAATGCGTCCACTTATGATGGCGTGCTCGCACACTGTGCGACGATGGAGGAGAGAATTATGCTAACGCTTGGATGTCTACACATGGTCGGTCTGATTGGCTTGGATGCTTTGCATGATACCTCTGCATTGTTGGCGTTTGGATGAACGTACGCGGCAGAACCTATGTGCTCAATGAACCACCTATGACATGTTGGAATTCTACTCTGTGCGTTTCCCTTGCGGTCTACTTTGGGTTGTGGTGTAGAGCTGGACATTTTCATGGTGCCACGACAGTGATGAGGCGACACTTATCGAGCTGTTCAAAGATCCCACTGCTAGTGAGGATGTGGAGAGTCTAGGCTCAGGAATTTTGGCGACTTGCATCGTGTCCGTGCTCCAACATTGTGCAGTGGCTTGCGATCTGCGATCAGCTGGCGATGATCACGTGACATGCACGATGAACTCACTTATTCATCACTCATAATCTTTCTTTCTCACACAAGATATTTGTCAAGCAATCTGAATGCAGGTACAATACCTTAGCTGCTCTGTCAAGCCTTATGTCAGTTGGAGCATGGCAATTTTGATTTGCCATGAATATAGGCTACTTGCGCACTGTTCACCAAGCTTCGGCGACACGATGATGACAAGCACAATCTCTACACAAACGCGCCAAACAAGCAGTCGCTCTTCTCGCTCGGAGCCATTTCTCCATAGCGAGATGATCTTTCGCTTACTGGAGCAAGATAGATGCGCGCTTCTGCATGAAGTAGGGCACGCGATGATGAAGTGATCACCGCCAAATCATCCACGCTTTCGTGCTCTCGTGCTTCCTGCTCAATCCGATGACCAGGAGCATCGCCAGGCACGTTGACGAATTGCAGGTTCCGGCTTATGTCTATCCCGCTTCCTCGGGACTATCCTGATCTGCATGTCTTAAAAGGCACGGGCCGATTTAGCAACTGTTAGGTGCAAAGGTACTTGTGTTGAGGTACCCGCAGTTCACACCGATGCCCATGTGCATGGAGGATTCGCGCCCGGGTTACCTGCAGCAACACCATTGCGGCTTCCGTCGCCTAAGTTCACAACACCACACAATCAGTGCTCCTGATAGCACGTTTTCAATGATTGGCCTGGCGTTATCTCTCCCTATGGCGTCACGGCTGCCAGGTACCACAGACTCAGCTGGGTGACTAGGAGGCGGCAAGATCCATAACGCGGCTGTCGGGACGCAGTGCACTGGCGAAAAGCACACACCACCACAATATAAAATTATTCAGGCTCTCATATTCGTGGCATCCTCACTCTCGTCCACCAGATTGAAAAGGAGCAACAATTCTAACGCTTGTCATCACACATCAGCGAGTGAAAGAACCTCTCAAAAACTTGCCGTGGTCCAAGTGTTGCAGAAGCCTCTTCTTCATGATGCTCTCCATATGCTGACAGCTCGTCGCTCGAGCCTCACCTTAATCATCACAGTCCTTTCTTTCCTGCAGGAAGAGCGATTTTGCTTGTCGCGATTTTCCTCTTTTGGCCTCATCGACTGCCATTTTCACACTTCTCACTGCCCCAACCATCCGGTATAAGTTTCTGGATCCACAGCGCTCGGAACGGCCACACATCCACAGTTGTGCACCAGAACCCAACGACGGGCCTCACCAACAATTTCACGAGCGAATATCTCTGCAAGAGGACAAACCCTCGCCTTCCACGGCCTCCGACCGAAAATACTCCTCGTCGCGTGGACTCAGCAATCCAGGAATTTCTCGAGTAACACTAACGACTCCGATTCGAGGCCCAGACTTTCCTTGGGGTCACCCGACCGAACTAAAGCTAGTCAATCAAATTTTTTGCTCGCCATTGGTCCCTTGCGGCACTTTTCCAAGAGAACTACATATACTAGTCTTGGCTCGTTGCCATCCACGAAACGACTTCGTGTGCTGATCGTGCTTCGCTCCACGATGTCGCCGAATCCATTCACCTTGGTCAAGCTGATGTGCAGCCCGCACAAATGGAATAAGCGACGGACTTCGCATGATTCGCTTACGCCGAAAGTTCAGCGGAATGAACCTGTGCCTGGCATCTACGAGTACAAGAAGGGGAGGGGATGGTATCTTGTCGAGTATGTTGAGGATGTCGAGCCTTCGTCCAACTCCACAACGAGCACTGTGTCGAGACAGTCGAAAAGAGAACGTCTTCCACGACAGGTCATCAAGTGCAGAGTGCTTGACCGATGGATGTTCACCACCGACTACGAGAAGCGACGGCACTTTGAGTATGTGCAGAACAGTGAAGACGACTCTCAGGTCGATCAAGTTGGGTTCTATCGAATGGATGACGGCGTGACATATGTGCGTACATGTTTAACCATCAGGTAGCACAGACCACTAACACTTCACAGATCCAATGTTGGGATGCTTTTGGCCATTTTATTCCTGGACCTTATCAGCGCTGGTGCAGAGACTCAAAGACGAGGCGAATGAGGCCAATGGTCCGCCGCGACATCGACAACGAGAACGGAGACGTTGATGGACGCGAAAGCCGCCGTGACAGTTGGGAAAAGACACAAAGAAACCAATCCTACTCTGAGGCTTCTCGTCATTGCAGTGTCTGCTCTTCACCGAGCACTCGGAGCCTTCGAAGACCTGCCTACGAAGGTCGAGCTAGCGCAAGCACAGTTGCTGAGAGCTCACGGAGTCAAGGCACTGCCATGACAACACCAGCGAGCGGCATCATTTCCAGGGAGCAGACTGCTGACGAGATCGATGCGAAGGAGCTTCGAGCTGAGCTTCTGAAGATCAATGACCATTGATCTGACATGTAAACACTGCACTCCGGCGATTTCTCGGACCCACATCTTCGGCTCCTACGACGATACTCCGATGCGCGATTTCTGCATCGAGGTGACATCTTGCGATATTCCAGGCGATGACACGGGTCGGGCGTTCTGGTATTGCGACATTTTGATAACTAGCACTATATCCCTAGATCAATCATTTTGGGTGGCTTATGGAATTCCATAATGAGCTGGCGTTTACGCATGAAAAACTTCTATGGCTCGCAGACATACTCATGCGGCCTGTACAACAGACTTACTGAATTTTCATCAAGCATAGCACAAGATGCTTCGACAACACATCTTCAACTTCATTTCTCATTTCATCATTCCCTATTGTGATCCATCATCTGACTTGTTGCTACCCAAGGACTAATGGAATGGTCCATGTCCCAATGCAGGTGAAATGGAGACATTTCTAGCGCTCTAGCAAGGTGTCAGATACGATTTGACATCTGACAGTAACCTGGAGGCGTTCGGAACACAGGAATCGGCTCAAAGATTGTCTCATTTTCCAAGCGTAAGGAACAATCTGTCTCCTACATCACCGAGGCCAGGTTTGATCATTCCTTTGGCGTCAGTCTCTGCATCACAACCACCGACAAACACTTCTACACCATTCCAGCAGCTTGCGACCCGCTTCAGTCCTTCGACAGAGCCAAGAATGCTGATAACGACCACTCTCTTGACGCCATAATCTCGCAAAGTGTCCACAGCAGCAATCGCGGTTGCACCAGTCGCGATGATCGGGTCAACAACAATTGCCAAATCCGCTGGACCTGCTGTATCCCCAGCTGTGCCAGCCGGTGTTGACGCTGCCTGCTCTGACGGCTTATGGTATGGCAGGTTGTTGTAGTATTCCACAGGCTGCAACGTGCTCTTCTCTCTGTACAAGCCCAGATGATGTACGGGCACTGGATGTGGCAACAGGCTCTCCAACGCATCGACCATCGCCAGACCTGACCGCAAGATCGGCACAAGCGAGATCTTGGATGGCGATATCGTGGTCTTGCTATATGTGTATCCCAGCGGGGACTTGTCGGTGCCTGCGCCCTCCGTGGCGGTCGTCAGGCATTTTGCGAGTGCCTCCGAGGCTACAAGCAAGGCGATTTCGTGGATGAGCGATTTGACTTCGCGGGCGTTTGTGGAGGAGCTGCGAAGATGCGAAAGCTTCGCCTGGACGCAGGGGTGGCTCGAGATGTGCGCATTCGGCGGGACTTGAGACGCCATCGTGGTAGATCTGGCTGGTGAGGATATAATCTGAAGCTAAAGATATACCTTTGCGATGCTGGTGTTGGGTGTATGGATGTTCTATGAGCAGCTCTTGCGGTTGTCTATCATGTTGTATGTGTCACAATCGCGCCTGTATCTCACGATGCTACATCGCACAGATCGGTAGCTCTCCGTACCCACTTCGAGATATCTAATCGATAAAGATAGCGGTGAGCTCCGGCGGAAGCAGAACACCAGCAGGTGGATTTTCTTAGGAGCTATGGCCACATCATTGCATGCATTATTCGGCATTTTGAAAAGGGGAGATCTGAACGTTGCGCTGATCTGAAATGGATGTGAACTTTGATGTCTTGTGAAGGACATCACATTGACAAGCAAGGCAAACCCAGTCCAATTTTTCAACGCTCGATAATAGCCCTCAAAAGAAGCAAAATTGAATGTGATCGAACTTTTACTCGTTAGGTTCTGTTCTGGTGGCGTTTTGCAGAAGAGCCGCCACATGTTACGATACTTTTTCTGTCTCTTGTCCGAGAACCTTTCCATTCCCTCTCAACTCCTCCCTGCCACCTGCATATCCAACGCGCGAGCAGCAAAGCTGCATTATGCGTCCGTTCACCACAGGTACATATGCATCCGCTATGCACGACGGTGCAGGATGAACTGCTCTAGCCGAAGGAAGATGCGGATGGTGCAGAAGTTGAGCACTTTCCCGCGTGTTTCTGCTCCTAGCCAGAGCATCTGCAGTGACAATCATCACAATGCGCATACTAGCGACCGCAGCGCTCCACGCAGGGGTGGTTACTTCCTTCAGGATTGCGTTGTTTTCTTAAGAAGAGACGCCGTTGCTATTTTCCAGGTCTCCCCTTGATGAGGCTGTGAGGATACACTACGCTCCTGGACGCATGCACTCCTTGCCAGTGGATACTCTCGGAGCCATTGTGGATATCAGATCGTCTCGAACGGCTTCATCATTTACTCAAAGCGCATCGTTGGAGCAAAGGGACAGATTTGGATCTCGCTGGCCCTATGCACTGCAGGTTGTTCCCAAGATCCCATAAATCCATCTCTCCCGTCGACCAATCCGAAAATTCGGAGCCAAAGAATTGTTCGAATTTTTCTGGTTGCTCACGTCCCTTCGTTTACGCGGCTGCTTTTTGTTTGATATGATCTAACCTCAAAGTCACTCTTTATTGCGAGCATATTTACTGCACACATAATCCTCTAGCCGTGGTAACAACATCGCCTCCGGAGCCGGCTTTGAACAACCTGCATCAGACTGGTTGCTGTCCTCACTATGGTGCACTGGGTGTTCTCCACCTTTGGCAAGCATCCCATTGTCAGCAGGAGCAATTCGAGGAAACAAAACAGAACACCACCTCCTGCCCCTGCTGAAGCGACTCGACAAATTGTAAAGCAAGAGGAGCCAGACCAAATTGAAATCCAATCACCAAAGACAGAGAGCAAGAGAGACAGCGATCTCAATTCCCACCGTGCTTCTGCCGGCTCATCGACTTTGAACACAAGACCGTCCAGAGCCCACACTGCTGAAAGCTCTTACACCAGCAGCCACAATCTTCGAGGCCTTGGAAATGTTGCCGCCCCTACTCCTGCTACATTCTATGCTAAAGAAGCTCTCGAAGGACCCACGAGAGACGGAAGCATAGATCTTGGTGCTGGAAATGAACCTCGACCCAGCTGGCCTTTGCCAGAGAGCATCTTGACTGGAAGTGCAAGTGCCAGCATCGCATCAATTCCCATAGACCCTATTGCACGTCTCAGTCCGGGACATTGTCGAAGTCTGAGCAACTCTTCAAGACAATATGCTGGATGCACCCGAATGAAATCTAGCAACGACTTGAAACGACCGAGCTCGCAACGTACCATGAAGAGTCAGGAGCCAGTACGCACCCATTCACGAGCTGGCACGTTGTCGCCCTTTCCACTGGCGAATCTGGCGGAAGTCACTGACCCATCATCGGCTCTCAGCTCTGGCGAACTCCCACAGCCGCACCGAGCACCGGGCGAGATACAGTCCACAGCGCTATCTGGAGAACCGATTGCGGCACGAGGGATCTCAGAGAGACCTGTGCAGGATCGGACAAGTAGCCTGAGAGCACCAACGATCACATCGAAATCGACGAACTTGCGAGACGTTGATACGTCCAAGATGAAAGGCAAAAGTGCGAGCAATCTGCGTGGTCTCAATGCTCGAGGATCGCGACAATCGGATCCAAGCTTCCTGAGTCCACGAGAGACTATCTCAAGACCTCCAGGATCTCGCAGCAGGGATTCAGACGCCACTGCGCTTCCTCGATTCTTGTTCGATCAGAGCAATCTGGAAGAACAGCTTGAAGCTGCAAGGATTTTCCAGGCAAACACGCCTCCACTTTCAGTTGCGTCCACGAGAAGCCACGCTGCATCAAGACTTGCTACAGAGATATACACCTTGTCGTATTTGATCTTCTTCTCCATCCTAGGAACTCTTGCACGCATAGGGCTCGCAAGCCTGACCTTCTATCCAGGAGCACCAGCTGCAATTTCAGGCCTGTGGTCGAATTTTGCTGGTTCATTTTTGCTTGGATTCATTGCGGAGGATCGACGATTGTTTCGAGAAGAGTGGGGATCGCACAAGCCAGATACTCCATCATTTGACGTCAAGAATCGTGAGATAACTTCTCCGACATCAGGAAAATTCTACTTTGCCAATCGTCGTGGACATCGCGATGAAGATCACCCATCGCAGGTAGTCTCGCATGGCAGGGTGAAGAGAACGATACCTCTGTTCATTGGTCTCGCGACTGGATTTTGTGGCTCCTTCACATCTTTTTCGAGCTTCATGCGTGATGGCTTTTTCGCTCTGGCCAATGAACTGCCAACACCGATCAGTCATACATACCCGCAAGGTTTTACAACACCCAACCCAGCGGACACCATCCCTCGGAATGCTGGATATTCGGTCATGGCTGTAATGGCCATTGTGCTTCTCACGGTCTGCATGTCCATTGGAGCATTGCGTTTTGGCGCTCACTTTGCGATTTCGCTTGATCTGTACCTGCCGACGTTTCGCTTCCAGATGCTCCGTCGCTTCATCGACCCAACGTTCGTTTTCCTCGGGTGGGGCACTTGGGTTGGCGCGGTCATCATGTGCATCTGGCCACCCGATCGCCCGAGCGGACCTCAAAGCATCGACGGAACTTGGGCGTCAGAAACATGGCGAGGTCAAGCACTGTTTGCCTGCGCATTCGCGCCAGTTGGCTGCCTGATACGGTTCTACGTCTCCGTCTTCCTCAATACTCTGAGTGTCTCCTTCCCACTTGGTACTTTCGCGGTCAACATATTTGGTACTGCGGTGGAAGGCATGGCGTTTGATCTGCAGCATATCCGCATCAACACAATGATTGGCGGTGGCCACGTCTCTTGTCAGGTACTGCAGGGAGTGCAAGATGGCTTCTGCGGCTCCTTGACTGTGGTATCTACCTGGGCTGCTGAGCTCAATGGACTGAGAAGACACCACGCATATGTATACGGAATCACGAGCATTATCTGTGGCCTCGGACTCATGGTCGCCATTATGGGCAGTGTGTTGTGGACCGCTGGCTGGAGCCAGCCTGTTTGCAGTGCTTAACCTTATCATTCTGTACCAACGATCCACTGAATCTTGGCTGGCAGAAATTATGGGCGATTTCATTCCTGATGTCCCATTATGATGCCGATGTGTATAACGATCCTGGGAGTCCTCTTTGTGTATGATTTTCAAGTTTGTAAATCCTAATATGCTCTTGGTTGGCACGATGAACATGGCTACACGATAATCTTTGCACAAAATATGAGCTCGAACGACACTTTTGTTCCCACATTCTATTGACATTTGCCAATATGATGTGACCTGAGGGCCCACGAGATGTGCACTGTCACTTGCACCATGCTGCTTCTCCGCCATGACCTCAAGATGTTGTCGAATTGTGGGATGACAAGGCAACCAAATCACGATGCACGTCTTCTAATCAGAGCATTGCTCAGCTCATACGACCTGCGTCTCATTAGTACTGTGAAGTTCTCATATTCTGGTATCCATGACACTCACGGTAAGAAAGCCTTCGCATGGAACTTCTCATCGACATGCTCGTCTTGCACAAGCTCAGAGTCCTGCAACGTCGACAAACAGAAGTATATGAGATCGCCCAGTGTCTGGCTTCGGGACTTCTCTTGGACACGATCGGCCAGATCTTCAGCGCTCATGGCAGACTCCCGAATGCTGCGAACGAAGACATCGATGACAAATCTGCCGTCCTTCTTCTGTATCTGGGAGACTTGCACATCTAGTAAAAGCTCAACAAGGACAATGGCGAGCCGGAAGATGTGAGTGTGCTTAGTGAGATCGCGTTTTGACCTAGCAGTACGCGCAGCGGATTGCAGATTGGCAAGCTCGGTATCAATATTGCGATTCGTGTTCTCCGAGCCCAGTGCCATCTTCCATATGCCTTGGTGTCCGCGACCGGCTTGGATATTACGCGTGTCCAAGGTACTCAGCCAATCGCTTCCAAGAAATCTAAAGCAACCATCGACCAGCGAAGTGACCATGCCAGTCCGGTACTCTTGCGACAGAAGCTCGTTTCCGCCAACGTTCCTTGACTTCTGCAATCGCGTTGCCAGATCATCCTTCAGCACGACTTGCGATAGGACACGATGATCTGGGTGAGGTCTGGCGACAATGAAGCCATCTTCAGAGACTGCGTTCGCTGGCTTCAGGTATGCTTCGGTGCTACTTTGGCCCAAACGTAGCTGTTGCGCAGCAGCCGAAAAGGTATGCTTCGCATTCACATTTCGCTCCAGCTCTTCAGGCCTGAGAATAAGCTCCAAGTCTTTGCTGTTTTCGCGCAGTACAAGCTCAACTGCTGTCAGACTCCGACCTTTCCCGTTCGGTCGTGGTGTCGTGATCCCGACGAAGTATTGAATGCTCGCCTGCGCGTTGCGCGCTTTGTGCAGAGCATTGACATGCGACTGCACCTTAGTGCCATCAGCAGCAGATGGAGCTGTCAGAGATCGCTGTCTCTTCCACGACATATCTGACAAAGGGCCGAAAGTGCCAGGCCAAAGAGTTTCTGCACATCGTTTGGAGAAGCGGTCAAGGTTGATGAGCTTTCTGTCGAGCCTGCGCAACTCGCTCTGAAGGTCGGACGCCCGATCAGTCAAAGCCCAAAAGAAGCGCTTGCGTTTGGAGAAACTCCGAGAGATGCGATGGACAGCTTCGCGCGCGAGCTCGGGATCATAGCGATCATCGTAGATCCGAGAGCTTCGTGTTGTGGCTCGTCCGCTTGCTGCTTTAGCAATAAAGTCGGTTTGCTCATTGACTTCTTGCATGATATGCTTGATGCTTGCCAGGCGATTGCAAATCTCCTTCCAGCCTTGCGCTATCATGAAGGTCAGTATGAGATGCATCTGCTCTATTGGACACACTTACCACCAAATATCTCGATATAGTATGATTCGTGTCGGCCAGATCGAACTTTCCATAATCTCCTCCAAGCGTCAAGCTCAACCCAAGCACCACCAAGCTCTTCTCTGGCATCGTAGAGTTGCTCTCTCAAAGCTCTGTAGCGATGTACAATCCCTGCGAGAGACGTCAAGATCGAGCAACTTGTCTGGACAGCGCCCAGCACAGCAAAGAATTCAGCCATGGGCGACAACGACTGCTGAATGGAGAGATGGTAGCGAAACACATCATCGAGGTCGAGTATTCCATCTTATTTGTTGTGTGCTCGGGAGGCCGCAGCATTGCGAGCCCATGGCCGTTCATGCATGTTAGGCCCCCTGGCAAGCAGGTCAAGCCCCAATTGCGGGCGCTTTGGGTGAGGCTCTGCACCACCAATAAATGCATGCACAGCCTACAAGATTTGGAGGCCGCAATATTCGAGGTGCATGCGGTTAGTACAATGCGAGTGAATATGTAATAAGCCTCCAATTGTCCATACGGCATATGAAATTAATCTTCTCGAAGTTTCTCTTCCTGCTTCCAAAATGTTCCCAGCCCGGCATACTGATGGACTTTTGTCTGTAAACACGTCTCTCTATGATGATGAAAATTTCCGCCCAAGACCGCCGGTCAGGACGTACTCCAAATCTGCTGATGGAAATACTACAACTTTCGGAAGGTATTTCCCAGAGAGTTTACTCAGCGACGAATTGCATAGTCCAGCAACGGCCCTGGCAAGAAGGAACCATGACCATCGAGAACGGGATGTGAGAGTCTCGAGCATCGCTGCAACAGTGAGACACTGTTCGGAAGTGCTGAATGCCTGCGCAGCATCGTGTCGCGAGCCTGGCTCCCAGGTCGCAACCGACGCACAAAAGCACGATCTCGCCGAACTGCATACTCAGATCTGTGACATCGACTTTAAACTCCAGATCTGGGCATTCGAAGTTGGGATAGATGATACGGTAGAGAAGGTTTTGACTAGTAGCTACGAGCTGGATCTCATTCTGAGCATCCTCAATCGAATGCAGAGACGCGTAGAGGAACTTGAGAGGCTCTGCAAAAGAAATCCATTAGACGTGCTACCCTTGACAAGACCGGAGCGACCAGCAGACGAGGAGCATGGGGGCGTTAAAGATCTGGATCTTGGCGATGATGATGCTACGAATAGTGACGCAGGCTCGATCTTCGAATTGTATGCCATCATACAGCCACTTATTGTGCAAGCGCTGACAATACCAGTGACGAACCGGCAGGCCTGGAAGCGATTCTCTTAGGCCTGGAAACCCAGACTCGAAGCCTGTCTCGATGCTCTAATCGAATGCGACAGCTCTTGTTCCCTGAGCATCCAGCCTTCGAAGATCGTAGCGTATTGCTCGATGAGCTTGCGCAATACTTTGGAAGCGACGAGGCCGTCAAGCGGTATCAAATCGACCTGAGCAGATACAGTGGAAAGGCCGCGCTTGAAGAGGCGAGAGCTGTCGCGAAGGACCTTGGCCTAAGCAGCAAGGAATCGGGAAGAGGTCGGTCAAGCGGCAACACTTTGCGTCCGCCGGAAGGCGTCACTGGTAGCAGAAGGAGAGGCAAGAGCGACGTTGCATCTAAGCCTGAGTCTGCATGGCCGCAACGACGCGCTTTGCCTTATCGCGACGAGTTGGAGCATCTAGGAGATATTCTGGGAGAAGCCAATAAGCAAAAGCGTCGCTAGCTAGGCAATTTCGGCTGTGAGATCTTCACAATGCGATGTACCACCGCTAATAGGAAGCAATCGGTCTAAAGGGCTGTTAGCGATTGACTTCGTCGACCCATGGAGCAGATAAGGTGCGATCGGTTCTGCACAACTGTTGCGGGCCGCTGTGCATCAGTGTGCTGAGATTCTTAATCTTGAATACCTCCGAGCCTTAGAATGCGCGTTCAGAGCATGTAGACTTCGTGCAAGGAGACGGAAAGGCGTAGAGACATTCGGCTAGGCGATGTTGTTGCACATAGCTGTGCCAGCCGCGAGCATTCCTGGCGAATGACTTGATCTGCTCTATGGCCTGCTGGCCCAAGGAAATGGTTGCTGCATATCTCTGTGAATGATTTCAGTTGACAGTGATCATGTAAATCGATGCAAGTGACTGTCGTTGTCGCGCGGCTTGTAGTTGTTGATGCTAGGTAGGCATTCGCCGGGGCTCCTTCCGCAGCCATGCACGTGGCATACCGAAGCACGGTCCACATCTCCCAGACGTCCAGCACTGACTCGGAGCATGTCACCACATCGACCAAGCAATGCGCCTTCCCGTCATCCTACGCATCGCGCCCGCTCTATCTCTTTTGCAAAACCGACCGGTAGCGGCATCCTTCCAGTACTGTTCGCATTGCATGCGGCAGCATGCATACTTCACGACCATACACCTGTTCGCCCTTTCTCCGCCCTAGCGATCCTCGAAGCCGCCTCAACGCTCAGTGCGAATATTGAAAGAGTTATCTTTGCCGACGAGAGCGCGGACATCCTCATGTCCCCCGTAATACATGTGGTCAGGGACACCGGCGCCTTGCGGCGCGACGGGCGTGCTAGCATCACGACCGGGAATCCCGCACAAGCCACATGCGAGCTATGTCCGGTAACATCGATGAACGCCGCTCATTTGCTACAAGCGCGCGACATCTATTCGCCTCTAGATTGTAATTATCACGGGCCAGGGACCGACCGAGAGCATGGTAAACATAATATGATAGGCTTGACTTAGCGCATCCCAGGCTGGACAACAGATAGACGGAGCTTGCGTATGCACTCTGCAGAAGTCACACCGGCTGCTGGAGTATCTGCATAGCCTCTGAAATGAGGACAGATGATAATCTTTAGCGGGCCATCTGGAGCTTGCACAATTTGATACTTGGCTGTTGGGTGCCGTGTGCTAACATAACCCAAGCATGCCTTTGAGAGAGCCTCATAACAGAGCATGGTGTTCCACACTCCCAGCTACGCCTTATGAATGGGAGCAGAAAAAGTCCACGGGGAGCTGCCTCTGGCCTTCCTCTTGAATCCTGCAAGAGATCCGTGCCTCGATACAGAGTTGCGTATGGATGCTACTTCCATGCGACCACCTGTCGCATCTGTATCTTGCATAACTGGAGGCGAGTGCGAGGTCGAATTGTTTGGATCGCAGTAGCCCTCTGCTTGTATAGCCATACATCGCAAGAGGCTGTCAGCATAAGCTGGAGGACAGGGCGCATTCTATACGCTTTGCACCTACGCGTTCTCGCTGTCTGGCAAATGGCCAAGCTTCTGGTGTCTGCCCAGATGCTAAGAGCGCTATCGACTATTCGTTACGAGCGCCCTTTTGGGGGCTTCGGCCACTGGCTTATTTGCTGAATAGTGTGTGTGTCGCCCTTAGTGTGAATTCAATCTCGTGCTGCAGCCATCGAGACCGCTTCTGGTTGCATGCGTATCGCAACGGCCAACTCAGAGCACCTGGCGTCGAGTCTCCAGGCATACTGAGGCTTGATTATCATGCCCCTTGGACACTTCGCTGCCCCTCAGGGTCACGGGTGCGAACGTAGATGGATATATCCTAAGCTCTTCAATTGAGTACTCGGAGACCTGGGCTTGAAGCTGCTCCTATGGAAAGCTCGGGTCGGCTGGTGTGTGATGATGTTGAGACACGAACGAGGATTCGAGGGGACTGTTGTATGCGTCAGTAATGAGCCTTGCAATTCTTCGATGAGCACCATGGCATTGGGCCTTCTCTCTACCTTGACTGCTTGTTCTGGACGGAGCCCCGGGTACTTGACATGTGCGTCCGTGCGCTGCGCACAGAAAAAACACTCCTGCGGCACTTCTTCCCTACGATAAAAGTGCTTGCTGATACCACTCCCCCAGCGCATACCAGTACTTGCTCACAACATGGCACAAGTACCGGCGTACTCAAGCTTCTTGGGACTAAACATGCCCCAGGCGATCACTGCGCAGCCCAACTTGTTTGAGCGTTGGGCCCCTCCGCCGGGACATCCTCTCTGCGGTCTGGTTGGAGAGATTGTTGTCCGCAAGAGAATGGGCTATAGCCGAGAGCGTGGTAGTTGGGCATTGAGACGTCTTGTTCGTGTTGCAGAGATATGTTTGCCAGCCTTTCTTGTGGGTAAAACAAAGGTCGATCGTGTGGAGGAGCTGATTTATGGCGCCAACTATGGCAACCGTAAGGCATGTGCACTCGTTTATTGTCTTGTTGCTCACCAGTCTCTCAGATAACGGCTTGATGCAGCAGTCTGTTGGTTTCCATCAGGCTCCGAATCCAGGCGCAGGCATCACAACTCGTATCATCAACATTGCCCTTGTGGCTCTGCACGACAGCAACCACGAGCTGAACCGCTACACGCTTCAGCCTACCTTGGTCCATGAGTATGTCATAGAATACAGTGTGATGTGAGCTCTCTGACCGCAATCTCCAGGCTGTCCCATATCTACTTCGGTCACCACGGCTTCGACCACCACTACTACGATTGGTTCCTCAACATAGCAGTACAAGCAATGGCGATAGAGCATGAGCACAGGTGGGATGAGGACAGAGCTCTGAGTGTCAACTATGTTCAAGGTCTTGACATGATCCAGCAAAATGTAAGAAGCAATATTCGGGATGATCGCATGGACATTATTTCCTAACAGGCTTCGCTACAGGTTGTCCTCTTGTGCCAGCAATTGCCCATCCCCACAGACATCGCAGCACACCCCGTCCTCTACCACCGTCTTGCCATGATGTGGCTCGGCCACTTAGGCATGATCAATGCTTGCAACTGGGATATGCTGAAAGAATGGAAGGCCTACTGGACACGCCATCCCTACGACGACAACGTTCCGAGCGCATTCTTCCACCAGAATGAGCCACACCTCCAGCTTCATAACCCAGAGCTCGCAATTCAGGAGGCATACTCCTACCCCGGCATGGACTTCTCTGGCATGGCGATGCCACTTCGCTGGCATTGTCAAGGATTCAGAGATCCTTGATTCAAACCGTCAGGATGAAGAGATGGAAGACACATGAGGAGATGTGCGGCATTTAGCACATGATGGCCGAATTCGTTCTTTGCATCGCAATTGAGAAGGGAGGTAGTTAAATTCTTTTGGAACGCACATGCAGCGGAAGAAAAGTTCTCTGGGGATGAGTACTGGGCAAGGTCATTAAAACTTCTGCCAATTGTGTATCGCGGTTGACAGCTCAATGTCAAAGCCTTCGCTTTAAAAACAAATCGCAGGCAGAAGGATATACGAATCAGCAACTCAATCATTGCCACCATCTACCAAGCCCTCATTAATGTCTTTGCAGCCTGCAGCTCGACTTGTTTCGAAATTATGCACCGATGCACATCCTACATGACAAGACCATTGAGAACACTTAGCCAGTACAACATGCCCGCCCCATTGTTGACAGCAAAGGCAAATGCTTGTTTGCCAATGCCAACGACCACTGCAAGCGGGACATGGGGAGCCGCGAGGTAGGTCTCCAGAATCTGACAATCAAATATAGCCATCTCCATAGCGAGTACAAGAATTGTAAGCATAGCGAGAATGAGCATCAAAATCACAGAACAGATCTCCATCACGGACGAAGAAACCAACCGTTTCTGGTCAACACTGTCATCGACTTGCCAGTCGAGAAGGCATCAGAAACCACCTACACCGGAAAGAAAGGGGGCTCAGATGGCAGGATATCACACTGCTGAAAGGTTAGAAGCACCAGGTCATGATCGAAGCCACTATGAGAGCGACACGCACAGCTATAAGTTATATTTTCTATTTGACTACTTCGATCTCCTTCGTACTGAGGTCTCAGCGGAGGCTTTTGGTTATTCTGGCCGGTAGTCGTATGAGCTCATGCTAACACTCAAGCTGATCAAGCTTAACACTTCTAAAGAACGTCTCTCGTCGTCTGGCATCAAAGTTCGTCGCAAGGTTCGCGCAGATACACCATGCTCCATATCACAAGTGGATAACGAGTGTTAGCAACATATGCTTTCCAGAATAATCACCATGCATCACCACATCAATTCCCAAAGCGACGTATTCGAGCTCATGATATCGATGTACTCATCTCAAATTGAGAACAGCTCCTGAAAAAATCATGCATGTTCGTATAGGAAAATAAGTTGGAAGGCGAGCTTTGAGAAGGCTGAAGTCGTGCCTCAAGCCACAAGTGAACGCCACCCCCAGATTCATGACATCAACCTCTTCGCTGCTCCAACCTCATACACAACTTCACCCCAAGATTTTCGAACTCAACTTGCATAATCTCGTCAGGATAATCTGCTGGTTCCTCAATACTATCCTCAAGCAGGAGACCTAGCAGCCGCGACCGCTGCAAACACACTGTACGATCCAACCCGAATCCATCTCTCCGTCATGACCACGACCTCACCCTCCTGGCCTCCCACAACCGGCCTCTGCACACCCACCACGCCGCGCGGGTCCGCCGTCCTCACCCTCTCCGCCTCCACTTCCATCGCCGCCCCGGCCTCCCTCGTCTTCTCCATCCTCCGCGAAACCTCCAAATACAAAGAGTGGAACACATGGTGCCCACGCGTCACGATCCACTCCCAGCCCGAGAACATCTACAAATCCGATCCCGTGCACCATCTGGGGACAAGGTTCACGTTACACGCGATCATGGATCTGAAGAAACCGGAAAAGGACACGCCGACGCAGTTGCGTATCACGGATTTGAGTAGCCCAGAGGTGCCGTACCCCGATTACCTTGCAGCCGCGGGGTTAGAGAAGGACGAGAGTTTCTGCCAAGAGGAGGGCGTGGATGTGTACCGTATCGCGTGGAAGGGCGAAGGTACATTCCTGAGTATGGGATTGCAGACGGAGCGGTTTCACGAGGTTATTGCCAGGGGGGAGACGGAGTGCGAGGTACGCACGTGGGAGGTGATGAGTGGGCCTGTAAGCTATAGTGTGCGGTGGATGTTCAAGGGGAATCTGGAGGACAAGTTTAAGCTGTGGTGTGAGGACTTGAAGAAGAAGGGGGAGGCTTTGTGGGAGGAGGAGCAGAAATCGTGAGAGCATGGTGGTTGTATGAAGCCTTGTGTGATTTTGATACCCTATATATCTGTTCATGAGCATCTTCTAGCTATGCGCTCAATGTCATAAAGTACTGCAGGAGCAAAGTCCACATGCATGCCTAAGCAGCGAGCTCAGGATCAGGCAGCCAAAGCAAGATCTCCCTGTCCGCTGTCGTGAGCATATTATGCTTCGGGTTATACCCCACAACCTCGCACCTCCCCCCCGCCTGACTCGGCACCCCCATCTCCGCACTCGGCATCAGCGTCTCCCCGTTAGCAGACTCACTCACATCCCACGCCACCAGCCCATCATCCCCTCCACTCCCACCCACAACGTAATTCCCATCGGGGCTGAAACAGACATCGCCCTGCCCGACGGGACGAGACGAGCTACTACTCTCCCCTGGGGCCCTGCGCTCAGACCGTCCGGACTTACGCGCACAGAAGTGCCTCAGCTGCCCGTCGAAGGCGTCGAGCACGAAGTGGCCTGGCCCCGTCGTCGCAACGAGGAGAGACTTCCCATCATTGCTAAACTCAATCTTACTCCAGTTCCGTCCCCTTCCCGCCGTGTTAAACCTTGTCTCGTACTCGAGCAGGTCAAACGACGCAAAGGGCGGTTTCTCAAAGTTCTTGGCGTCATACAGGAGAATGGCGTGGGTGGCTGGGCTCGCGACGGCGAGCACCGAGGCCGACGGGTCGAAGACGGCGAAGGTCGGCGTGGTGATGTTGAGTTGGCCGCGCATGTTGGGGGAGCGAATGTCCCAAAGGCGCACCGTGTTGTCTAGGGAGCAGGTCACGAAGTCGTCGGTGCTGGGGGACATGGTGAGGGAGGTTACGGTGTCGGTGTGGCCGCGGAAATAGCGGATGTAGGAGTTGTCGTGGGTGGAGAGGTAGCGGATGCCGTCTTCATTTCGTCGTTAGCCTTTCCGCAATTCAAGCTTCATTGCTCGTAAGGCGATGAACGAACCGTCAACTTTTGTGCTGGCGTACAGCACGGCTGAGGCTTGGTGGGTGAACCGCGCCAAATGCGCGCCATACTTCTGACTCTTCAGATCTTTGGCATGTTTGCCCTCCTTGCAATTGTAGATCTGCAACGTGTCGTCTGACCGGCATATTATCGCCAGCTCGCCGCTGTCATCGTAGTCCAGAGAGGTCACGTGCGTCTTGCTGTCATCTGGTCGGAAGCGCTGCACACAAGATCAGCATTGATGCAGAACGCGTCGCGAGAGATGTAAGATACCTTGCATGGTCTGAATGTCGTGATGATGTCGCTGATCTTTTGAGTTGGCGCGTCGATGGCCATGATTTTGTGGTTGGTTCACCAGTGGACGAGTACACAGTAGAGGTGGATTCAATCTTGGACTTCGCTATCTCGAGTTGATGATCATCATCCTTCCTTGCTCTTTGAATCCAGTGAGTACAAGAGTCTTTTGGCTGTATTGTCAATCCGCTCGGATATTCAGACAATTGTCGATGCCAGGCGCAACTCCAGCCTTTACCAGCAAATGCGAACATCGATGCCGCTAAGCCCTATTAGTGCGAAGACCCTTGACCGACAGGGGCATTGCGAACATCGGAACCGACGGCGCGGTGAGAGGACGGCTATTGAAGGGATTCGGAAAATATTATCTCAGCGCCATTCGCAAACAGGCCATTGAAGCAAGCAGGTAATGGCTGTCACATCATAAACATGTTGACTTGATTCTCTCAATTACTTGCTCACTCCTCTCCACTCTTTTATTATCCCATACCTCTACCTTTCCTCGTTTTCTGGCTGGAGGATCTGATCGGAGTTGGGATATCCTAGCAGGAGCTGGCGCGATGTCGACGACGCTTGGGTAGGCGCCCTTGTGTGGACGTATGGGAAGACGCGCATTGCTAAGGGAGTGTGTAGGGCATTCATTGCCGGTGGTGTGGCAGCGTGTGGAGCTGTGACGGTGACGCATGGCTTCGAGACAGTCAAGATCCGGTATGCGACAGCGCATCGCTGTTGTCTTATGCAGCCACTGATTGAGGAACGACAGACTGCAATTGCAGGGTGAACTGCAGAGCAAGAAGGATGCGCCACGGTTATACAGAGGCGTGCTCCACGGCGTCGGCGTCATCTACAAGAACGAAGGCTTCAAAGGCCTCCTACGAGGTCTCAATTGCGCGGTATATCCCTCCTCTCCTCTCAGAACTGCAAACACCACTAACACGCCCTCGCCAGTACATCTACCAAGTCATGCTCAACGGCTGCCGCCTCGGCTTCTACGAACCCATCCGCTCGACGCTCACGTGTACCCTCTACAAAGACGCCTCCCACCAATCCTTCGGCATCAACATCTTCAGCGGCGCCTCCTCGGGCATCCTCGGCGCCATGGCCGGCTCCCCCTTCTTCCTCGTCAAGACGCGGCTGCAGTCGTACTCGCCCTTCCTCCCCGTCGGCACGCAGCACGCCTACGCCGGCGCCTGGGACGGCCTCTCCTCCATCTACAAGTCCGAGGGCGTGAAGGGACTCTACCGCGGCGTGGTGCCCGCGATGGTGCGCACGGGGTTCGGCAGCTCGGTGCAGTTGCCGACGTACTTTTTTGCGAAGAGGAGGCTGCAGAAGCACTTGGGCATGGAGGATGGGCCTGCGCTGCATCTGGCGAGTAGTACGGCGAGTGGATTCGTCGTGTGCTGCGTCATGCACCCGCCGGACACGGTCATGAGTCGCATGTACAACCAGACGGGGAATCTGTACAGTAGCGCGTGGGATTGTCTGAAGAGCACGGTTAAGGTCGAGGGGCCGTTGGCGGTATATAAGGGCTTCTTTGCGCATTTGGCTAGGATTCTGCCCCATACGGTGAGTGGAGACCATGATCTGTGCTTTTGGTGATGACTTGCTAATATGATGATACAGATCTTGACACTCTCGTTAGCAGAGCAGACGAACAAAGTCATGCGCAAGATCGAAGCGAGAATACTGCGCGACCCTGCCGAAGAGAAGATACCATAGACAACCAAGAGCATGGAGATTGGATTTGTAAAGTCTTTTCGCGATTTATGCATGGTATCTGGCATTGCATGTGTTTGGGTACCTTGGTATAGCATTGTACATACTCCCTCGTGAGTGCATATTCTCAAGTGTTTCCGCCTTTACCATCTCATTCAGGTATGGCCTGTTCATCATAACGTGCCCCGCTTTCGACGGCAGTATTCTGTCTATCACACGTCCCAGAGGCTCCTCGATCTTAAATTTGTACCTATTGAAACCATGTCAGCGTTGATCTTCAAGTCAGGATGCTAGATCTAGCATACTCTCGCCTAACAGCAGCAGCCACTTGTCCCTGAATGTCACGCATCTGGCCTAACGCTACGCTCTTCATAGCCTCGATGCGCTTCTTGACCGAAGTCTCGGTAGAGATGGCCTGGTCCTTTTGCGCTGCCCGCTCGCAACGTCTCTCGGTCTCAGGACAAGACCGCTTCCTCAGAACATTCTTCCTACCATACCACGTCTCCGCCCCTGGTTTCAACCGTCCAACAGACTCTCGCTTCAGCTCCGGCCTCAGCTCATGCCACTTCGCACTGGGCTTCCCCAACCCGCTGACCCAAGAAAGCGGACTCCTCATCCTGCCCCTCCACGCCTCATCCGTCTCCCCCTCCCTCGGACAGTCGAACGCCCGCACAGACACACTCTCATCCCACGCCACCTTACGCGTCCGCTCCTCCAATCCCGCCTGCTTACGGACCCACTTCTCAAACCTCCTCCGATTATCTCGCGCCGGCGCGCCTGTTCGTAACTCGCTCCAAAAGTCCTTCTCCTCCGCCTTTGTGGCGCGCCCGTGGTTCGCGCGCGTGTTCGCCTGGACCAAGCGGCGTACCTGCATCGTTTCCGCGCCGAGTTCCTCTTCTAGCGCAACAACTCGCCTCGTTACAACGTCAATCACGGCTTTGGAGCGTAAAGCGCTCAGGACGGCGAGTTTGATGGCGTGAGCGTTGGGAGTGTGGTGGTTTGGCGCTGAGAGCCGGATACTGGCGTCTGTCATGGCTGCGTAGCAAAGGGCTCCGGGGCATGTACATAGGGTATGACAATCCTCCCACGCCTCGGGACAGAAGAACTGTACAGGCCCATGGGGAAAGGCGACGTGCTTCTCCTTCTTTTTCAAATCCTCAGGATGCTCATGGGTTGTTGCTGAGTCCCTCCTCTCCCCGGCAGGCTTCGCGGTCTTGAGGATCGAACGAGGCGGATTCCTCGCTTTCTTCGCAGCAGTGGCGACGCGCACTGCCTCTGCTGATCTGGCCTCTTCGAGCTCGCACGTTTTGAAGCTGTAGCGTAGGCCTTGGAGGCAGAAGTTGCATCGGCAGTTGACACCGACCATATTGCCCTTTTCTGTGGATGACGATGCGCTGAAGTATATGAAACTTTGATACGATGATGGACTGACGATGGATTGTTGGACTGATCAATATGATGTGAAGAGATTTCGAGAGAAGATGTGAAAATAGGAGGAACATTTAACGCGTCAAGTTGTGGTAAACTTGGTAAAGTATCAGAGACTTCAGAGTGTATTCCAAAGTATAGGTATACTAGGGTTCACGAACGAGTGAACCATTCTGAGGAGCGAGTACCGGACACAGTTGACAAAGTTTAATACACACAAAGTTGATGCTTATCCTATGGGCTGTCTGAATCTGATCGGGCGACATGTGCATAGAAAAGTTTTAACTCCTCGTGGTGAGTGCCTCTAAATTCATAGAGCCTAGGTTGTCAAGCAAGCGGCAGCGTAATAGCACGATCTGGTCCTCACGTACGGGATCTGAGAACGATTTGGAGCATTTTCCATAGTCGTACATAGATCTAATGTCTTACAAAATTCCAGCATCATTCACCCATGGTATCTCTGAAAGCCAGACAACGCCCTCGGGCCATTGATACAGGCTCTGCGTCTTCTCTGCTCTATTGGACTGCCATACCGAATCTATTTCTCGTGCATCTGCTGTAGCAAAAGCCCTGTGAATAACCCCATCGGCGCCCTGGGCACTAGATTCTCCCCAGTGATAATCGCACGCTTGCAAGTGCAGCTGCCCTTTGCGCCTCTCTTAGACAGGTTATGCTCGCTCGTCAGCTTGACGCCGATGGTGTGGTCACGTGTGTACCGATTCTTCTCGACCGTGTCCGTCTGCTCATTTGTGTCCACTTGCTCGTGTGTGCCTCTTCGTTCGACTGTGTGCTTCTGCTTGAGAGCTGTCTCCTGCCCAAGTGTCTGCTCTGACTCGATCGTTGGCTCTCCACCCTTGTCCTTCTCAAACTCGCGCACCTGCACCACATTGTCGAATTTGAGCTTCCGCGGCCGCGCATCCCTCCGCCGCTCCGCCTCAACCGTCGCAATGCGCTTCGCGCGGATGCCATACGCACTCATGTACTTGATCTCTGTCCGACAAAACCTCCGCTCCGCTCTGTTGACAACACTGTCCCTCGCGAGTTGCGTCCGCGCCTGCAAATCCCTCCTCTTCGACATCTCATCCCCCAGCCTCTCCTCGATCTAGAACACCTTGCGCGTGCACACCTTGATAACAGCCGGGTAATGTAGCGCGCGCTTGATCAGCAGCTTCGTGAGCTCGTACTGCTCGATGTCGCGTTTCCTTGTGGGTTTTGGGGGCCCGTGGAGCGGGACATTGGCTTGTTGATAGCCGGTGCAGCCAGGTTGGTGTGGACGATGTGCGGGACACTTGGGATCTTCGAGGCATGTGCAGAGGCGGATGATGTTGCTCCATGGATAAGCTGGTGGGAAGACATCGTGCGTGGCTGCGAAGGTGACCTTCTTGGTGGACTTTTTTGGTCGCGTTGAGTCGACTTCGTTTTTCAGACTGGCGTCGTTGGCATTGCCACGCACAGTGCGCAGTATCGAAGCTGTTTGCCGCACCTTTTGAGGTGGGTTCTGAGACTCGTGTCTTGGTCTGGAGCTGTCACTTTTGAGGCAGGGCGCGAGTGTCATATCAGGTGTTGGATTGAAGGCGCTCCTCAGAATCTCCGTTGCCTCCTTTTCGGTAAGCCCGGTTGCACTGCACCTGTAATCTGCACCAAGAGGTGCGTTGATTCGGCTGTCTCCGACACGGGAGAGAGGTGATCTCAACTTCTTGCGCTCTGAGGCGGGCATCTCTGCAGTGATGAGACTTTCGCTCTCCTTCGAGCAGTTGCTCGCGTGTGTTGCGTTGTTCGCCATCTTTTGAATTGTGTTGTTGTTGATGATGACTTTGATTGCGTCGATGACGGAGTTTTGTGTGATCGTATGTGTGTATGAGTGTGGATGAAGAAGGAAAAGTCACTCCTCTGGCCTCGAGGGATTTAAGCACGAAGAGAAACGCATGGAGCGAGACCCTCCCAGCGCGAGGATTTAGGTTTCGATATCGACCATGCAACGTGGGCATCCTCCCAGGCACGAAAGTTTATCCCGATCGAAGGTTCGAGGCGAAGTCATCTTCGTGAACTGGATACTATGAAGTTTGAGGCGTGCTGCGTCCAGACTCTTCTTGCTGGCGCGTGATGGCGCTGTCGCGGTTCTTCTCTTTGGCAACCAGAGAGCGAGCGATCGGACAGATCCAGACATCGGGTCCACGGTCATCATCGGATTTTCCTTCAAAACATGTTAGCATCTGCTCAGACTCTGCATGCCAAAGCCACTTACTCTTGTCTTCCACGGCTTTCTCGATAGCTTTGACAGCGACTCGGTTTGAGGTTATCGTCGTGTTTCCGCTCAGCCATCCATACATGAACACGGATCGATTCACGTCAACCAGATTTCCCTTTTCCATGACTTCTCTATGAGATCTTCCCGCGTACTTGGCCTCCAAATCGTCTTCGTCCTCAATCGCAATCGGAAGCTGCCACTCGCTCGGCACCGCATGCTCAGACAGCTTTCCGAGTTGCTCAAGCAGATCCTCTCTACTCTTTGCAGACACCAGCCCCATCATGATATTCATCCTCTCCTTCTCAGTCGCCGTCCCAATCGTGTTCACAATCTCGCTCATCCGCTTCGCCGCCAGCTTGGTGCACACGAGCCTGTGACCTGCCATCGCGGGCCACAAGCTCCGCGGCATGAGCTGTTCCTCCTCCTCGATTGCAATCTGATTGCGCACATTACGATTGAACCACGGTTCCTCCTTGACTTGGCCATGCGAGATGTCTGAGACGATTGCGAGGAGGAGTGTACAGTCTACGTTGAGTGTTGGCGAGAAGTGCTTGAACTCGTTGATCGCGAGGTCATCGAGGATCTCAGTTACAGGTGGTGCGGGAGTGACTTGATCGGCTGTATGCACTATCGCGCCTGTAGCTCGAATGTGGTCCAATATGCTGTCGATGTCTTTGTTGCCGGGTCGGATGCGGGTGAGGATGAAGTGGATTTGTGGGTTGCGATAGCGCACACGTGTTCCTTTGGCTAGATTGCGCAGCTGTATGGCCATCTTGACGATAGAGATATCTACGTCGTCATCGCTGCGGCTGCCTGAGCCGAAGCTATCGTCCTCGTCGCTGTCTTCGTCCGATCCTGCCCAGTCCCAGCCTTGCTTGGCCATTTCCATTAACAGACGCTTCTCTGTCACGGTGGAGACTTTCGTCCATCTAGATCCGTTCTCAGAGATGATATCAATCTGATCCATCAATTAGCTTCATGTCGGGACACCTTTCCAATATTCTCACAGGTGACCCGTGTCTTCGCAAAGTCAACAGCTCCTTCGTCTGTTTCGCTGCATTCCACAACGCCTCCCAATACGTAAGATTACTCGCATTGACAAGCTGACTCGCCCGTTCAGGTGGCAAGTCAGGCGTGGATTTCAGCTTCTCCATCTGCTTGACTTCGCCTTTGATGTCGCCACGGAAGTGGTTGTACTCTGGCTTCTGTCTATAGTCGCCATTGTACTTCTTTGACTCGCAGTAGTTGGCGAAGATTTGGAGTTCTTCGAGGAGAATTTTGCAACGTGTGATTACCTCGTCTGGTGATTTGGGAGTGCCTTGCAGGCTGAGAGTGGAGAGTTGTGTCTCAAGAGACTCGACTTCATCGCCATGAGATTCGAAGTTCGATTCATTGTCAATGTTCTGGTCCATCGTGATTTGCAAGGATTTGATGTGGCAGTCGTTCCTTCCACGACTCTAAATCGGTAATGACAGAATTCTGCGTTGGTCGGACTAGCAATTTCAAGCCTGTCAGACGGCGAGCTTTTGCGACTTCAGTTCTAGATGCATATATGAAGAAATCAAAACCGGTCAAAATTGTCAAAGGGCGTTGTTGTCTTGTCTTCGCCAAATGTACAGTCACGACACACGGCGCAATCCGCAACGTGGACCGAGCTTTTGATGCTCCACAATCCGCTGCCCGCCTTTGCTTCGACATCCCACCATATATCCTGCGATCTGAGACACTGTGCCGCCAATAACAGATTTAATCCACCTTAGAGGACCTCTAAACGATATTAATATATCCGAGAGCTCAGAACGCCGCATTTGGGCACAAGCACAACGCACGATCGCAGAATGCCGAAATTCGCATCAAGTCAGGAATGGCTTGAGCAGTCCGCACTACTGCTTAAAGCATATCCTACGAATGTGAGGCGAGGTCAGACTGAGCTAGGGAGAACCGAAGACTAATCAATCAAGCAGACCAAGATCACGACCAAATACAACATCCCCCACCCAGATAAAGTATCTAAGCGAAGACAACGAAAGACAGCTCCAGGCGATGACAGCTCAGCACCGCAACCTCCAGCCGCGACACTCGAGATCCGCACATACAACCCCGACGCGGGTGTGGTGCTCAAGTACAAGACGAACAAGGGATGGGAGGTCGGCAGATTGATGGCGAGTCTGGGGAGATTGGGCAGGCATATGGCGGCATTACCTGAAATTGCGGAGGATCTGAAGGTGAAGGATGAAGTAATGGCGGACGCGCCGCCAAGTGGTACACAGACGCCTGCGCCCGAGGGCAAGGCGAACGCGCCTGGAGGGCAACAAGGCGGTGCAGGCGGTGGGAAGAAGAAAAAGAAGGGCAAGAAATGAGGGGGACGAGGTGGAGCATAAGCACACGACATGAGATGATGAGCATGAACGAGTCCATGGCCTACGTACGCACGATTCGAGTCCAATTTGCGGGACCGACATACCGAGCGCATGAAAGCCGCAGCACCGATAGAGCCAAAAGGACTTCGAATGTCCGCACAGGAAAAGCATGTATTGATGGATCTCTTGATCATTTATCGTTGAACATTATCGCACATATGGTACAATGCAGCGCTCGAGCAGAACGCTAGGATATCATAACAACACAATACTCGTACAAAGCCTCCCAAACTCAGTCGTGTTAAGACTAGTAGCGGCGCGAGCCACGACCATCAGTACCGTGCATTCGTCGAGTACCAGCAGCCTGAAACATGAATTAGTAGACGATCAAAAGAGACGGAACATGAAATAATCGTACCTTCAGGCCTGGTCTCCTCGTGAGCGAACCCCTCAGCTTCATCATGGCACCAGAGACCTTGTCACCCATCGAGGCCTTTCGGCGGTGGTGATGCACTGGCGCAGCTGTAGTGGGGTGGTGACCATGGTGACCGCGTCGCGCGGTGGTAGTCGTTGTTGTAGTGGTGGTGGTGGTACGCTTCGATCTGCCGGTGAGACGGCTCATGAGACCGCCAGAGCGGCGCGTAGTGGTGCGTCTTGTGGTAGGCATATTGTTTTGGTTTTGGTGCTTGATAGCGTGAGGTCGATTGATTTCTGACGTGAATGGGATACTGGACATGCACTGGTATTGAGTCGCTTTGATTGATTGAATGATGGACGTGTAATTGACCAGAGATCTCCCAGTCTTAAGTACAGCACCTCACAACCTCCTCAACCTTCTCCATCATCCTCAGACGTCAACCCTCCAGAAAAACTTGGTTCCATGCGCTGGTTACCCGATGCGTACCCTGATCAGCCCCCAGGATCACACAAACAGGGTCCAGAGCCCAGGTCCACCAATCAGCGAGCTGTGCTGTGACGTAGCACCCTCGCGCAAAAACAACCTGGCGACTTCACCGAGCCTCCACTGCATCATAATCGTTCTCGACTTGCAGTGCGGCTGTTTGCTTTCGAGACCCTGGAGCACGCGTGCGGAGCGTTTTCTTGGATGTGATGTGCACCCTGCTAACTTGACGTCGCGTGGTGTGAGGAGGCTAGTCAGTCGCGAGGCTGAGCTTAATTCCATCATCTCGAGACACTCAGGTAGGAGCATGCGAACCAATGGAATTTCGAGCCTGCTTGAGAAAGGACGCAATGGTGTAGGACTACTGCTTCCGGATTTTCGGATGCGTTGAGAGCTTGCTGTAAGTTACCATATCAGCAATCAATGCCAGTCGGATCCGAGATCAAAGCCGTGCTAAACTTTGGAGCATCAAAAATTACAACGATATTAAGAATTTGACTGGTCCATGCGAGCCACAAACCTCTAGAGTTCTATGATCTATTACACGATGAACATGGGGAAGAAGAAGTCCAGCACAGTGTTGTGGACGAACCAAATAACGAGTAATGGTCGCTCCCCGAAAAGCATACCTCAAACCACTCACACAGCCGAATCCAAGTTTTGCGCTTCACACATTTGCTTGTAGACCTGCCCTCGCGCCATCAACTGCCCATGCGTTCCAGCTTCGACCACCCGCCCGCCCATAAACACAAAGACACAATTAGCGTCTCGAATCGTGGACAAGCGATGCGCAACCGCAATCGTGATCTTGTTCTTCGCAACCGCGCTGCCCATGATCGCAGCTTGGACAATACGCTCGGACTCGGTGTCCAATGCACTAGGTGCTTCGTCCAGAAGGAGCACACTAGGGTCACTCACAAGCGCGCGAGCTATGGCTATACGCTGTTTTTGGCCACCAGACAGCTGGCTACCACTAACGCCGCACAGGGTGTTGAGGCCATCAGGGAAAGAGCTGATGAACTCCCACGCGTTGGCGGCGCGACAGGCAGCTTCGACTTGGGCGTCGTCCTCGAGAGGTGTGCGCTCACGATCATCCTGCTTGTCGATACCCATGGCAATGTTGTCGCGGATGCTGCCAGGGAACAACGTTGGCTCTTGCTGCACCAACGAGACGTGCTTCCGATAAACATTAGGGCCGATATCTGTGAGAGCGAACTCATTGTCGATGGTGATTGTGCCTTCGGTGGGATCGTAGTATCGTTCTAGAAGACTGATCATAGTGCTTTTACCGCAGCCAGATGCTCCCACGAACGCAACGAATTGACCAGGTCGAATCTGCATAAGTGGTGAGGAGGAGACACGGAGCAATAGTAACAGGACTTACCTTCAGAGAAACATTTCGCAGGACTTGATGCTCAGGAGCGAGCGGATACGCGAAGCCAACCTCTTGGGAGTTGTACGAAGAGCATTCATCTTTGAGACTGCGGCTTTTGTTCTCTTCTGTCTCGGCGATCGTCGGTTGCAGCTCCTTCAGCCAAAAGAAGTAATTGGCCGCAGCATTAGCTTTTGTGAAGCCTGAGATCACACATTAGCAATCATGACGTCGCGTGGATGAAGCTGTACTTACTGCTTGCAAAACTGGACATAAGCGCGGCGCCTTGGCCTGCGTAAAAGACGGACATGAAGGAGACGAAGAAGGTGTAGAAGGTGAGCTCGCCTTCACTCATCAATTTGAGGCCCACCTAAAGACGAAGACTATTAGTCATGACAAAATAGTTACGGACAGGCATAACGTACCAGAAGCCTAGAGCAAGAACAAAATACTCGACAGCCTGCGTAAAAGCAGAGAAAATCATCGTCATCATGATGGGCGTCCCGGATGCAGTGACAGCTGCATCGAGCTCAGCGACGTATTTGCGAAGAACTTCCTGCTCCATTGCTAACGATGAGACCGTGCGGGTGGCGTTGACAGCTTCATAGGCGATAGAAGAACTCTTCGAGAATTTCTTGTCAATCTTGCTATCCATGCTTGTCTCAATACGCAGCCTTGCGAATCCACCGAGGACCATGGGCGGGATACCTGCGAATCCGGCGACCAAGCCGAGTTTCCACGAGAACGCAATGGAGAGGATACTGCAGGAGACCAATGCTGTCACGCCAAGAAGGACGATTGCGATGGTAAAGCCCATCAGCTCGAAGATGGATGTCGCGTAGGATTCGATGCGGCTCGAGAGCTCTCCGACTGTGTTTTCGGGACGATCGAAGAAGGATACGTCTTGCTGGAGAATGGCGTTGAGCATGTCCTGGCGTATTCGTGTGTTAAGCGTCTACGATCATGTCAGCGGAGTTCTATCGGAATCGCTCGTCAGGATGACGCTCCTGCATTCCGATGATTCCAGAAGACATGCGTAGACCTGCCGGCCTAATGGATAGATGAGAATCGCTTACCTGAGAGATCACATTCGTGGCCCATCCAAGAATACCATAAAGAATATCTATCCCGATTGCCATGACGAACATCATAAGAGAGTAGAAGTTGCCCTGCTGCTGCATGTCATCCTGACCAAAAGCACTCATCACTTTGGCGAGCAGGAATGTCTGGCCCGGATACATTCCACCTGGACAAAGAACGCATAGGTTAGTGGCCTGCACAAAAAATCAAACTCCAGATCACAAAAAACTTACTGCCGACTATGCAGGTCGCCACGACCAGCATGTACCAGGACTTGATCTCCGGCGTTGCCTTGACTAAGTTCAGAATGGATCGAAGGAGTCCTGATGGACGGTGTAGTGCATAATTCTCGCGGTCTTGTCCTATACCTGCCTTTTGCAGTGCTTGAGGGAGAGCCTTAATGTCCTGCGTAGTCTGCGTCCTTGACAGCTCTTGTCCCGAGTTTGCGTCCAGGCCCGTCTTCTCTTTGTCTTGTGACAGGTTCTGCGCTGTAACGAGAGCAGCGTAAACGCCTTGCTGTGCCACGAGTTCCTCATGACGTCCTTGCTCGCAAATCGAGCCTTTCTTCATAACCACAATGTTGTCTGCCTTCTGAATAGTCTTGAGCTTGTGTGCAATGACGATGGTGGTGCGGCCTGATGATGCTGCATCCAAAGCTTTTTGAACAACACGCTCAGCATGCGGGTCCAAGGCACTCGTGGCCTCATCGAGGAGAAGAATTCGAGGCTGAGACACAACGCTTCGAGCGATTGCTATCCTCTGTTTCTGTCCTCCAGATAGAAGTCCACCTCTTTCTCCGACTGGCGTATCGTATCCTTGTGGAAGCGCAGTGATGAATTCGTGAGCGAACGCAAGTTTTGCTGCATCCTGGATAAGTTGCATCTTGCGGTCACGAGGCTCGTTCTCCCACTGGGTGCCGATCAAACCCTGGCAGATGTTGTCGTAAACTGTTGTGTTGAAGAGCACTGGCTCCTGCTGAACCAATCTGACATTGGTTCGAAGCCATTTCAAGTTCAGATCTCGGGTGTCGATATTTCCCAGCCTAATGGAGCCATGGTTCGGATCATACCAGCGTTCCAGAAGCGCGATGATCGTGCTTTTGCCTGACCCACTCGGTCCCTTACTGGTGTCAATTGCAGAACTTCTAATGTTGAGCAATAGCACTTACAACGAAGGCTGTGACTTTGTTCGCTGGTATCTTCAGAGAGTAATCGTGCAGGACTCGACTATCGGGGCGGCTTGGATAGCTGAAACTGACATTCTCGAGCTCGATGGAGCCAGAAAGATCATTCGGCATTTTGCCAGATGTCTGAAGAGGATCGATGCTCGATCTGCGATCAATAAGTCGGAAGAGTTCTCCCGCAGCCGTAGCGGCGCGTCCGAACGCCACCGTGTGAGGCGCAATGGAGTTAATCTGACTCGTTGCGATTATGACAGAGAACAGAACACTGGTGATGTGAGCCAACTGCAATGATCAAGAGCGCGAGCGAGACACTCACGTGAAGATTGTGCCGACGTCTTCCACTTCTCCACGACTGATCATGGTGATGCCTTGCCAGAATGCAAGCCCCATCCCAGCGTAGATCAAAAAGTATTCTCCACCGAACATGATCGCATACAGTAGGTTCTTCCGAACACCAAGCGTACGAGCATTTGTGAGGAACTTGCTGTAGCCCAGTGCCATTCTTCGGCCGATGGTGTAGGCCTTGACCGTCCGAATGCCCGCGATTGCACTCTCTGCGAAAGCGCTCGCTTCTCCATATTGCTGGATCAGCTTGATCTCGATGCCCGAGTCAATGACTCCTGCAACACTGACCACGATCAGAAGAGAGGGAATGAGGCAAGTGAGGATCAAAGTGAGCTTCCACTGCTTAATGAAGGCAATGACAAAGGCAGCGACAAAGGTCGCGATCGCCTGAAATACTTGACCGAGCTTTTCAGCCGTTCCAGCTTGAATATGCTTCCCGTTCACTGTCGCTTGGGTTGAGATTGACACAACTCCCTCGCCCTGATCGAAGAAGCCAACCTCTTGCGACAATGCTGCTTCCAAGAAACGGTGGCGAATGTGTTTAGTGATTCTGAGGCTGGTATATGTCATCGATGTAGAGTAGATATAGGTGCAGGCGAGCTTCGCGATGCCAATGTAGACGAAATGTAGCCTAGCAGGGAGTTAGACAGCCTGGAATAGACAGTTACGCACGCAGATTCTTACGCAAGTACAGAGGCATCAGACAGGAATGTCGACATATTCTCAGGAGACAATTGCCCGCTCGTGAACGTAGTGATGAAGTTGCCTAGGACAACATTGATCATTGCAATTGCAACACCCGATCCGACGGCGCCTAGCACACCTATGAGCAGCAAAAAGTTCTCAATTCGTCCGCCGAAGGTAAAGATTCGCTGCAGTTGTCAGAAATGTCCAGTTTCCCGGTTGTGGGCTCGTGGTCTTCACTCACCCAGTATGCTAATCCTGACTTCTTTTGTCGCTTTGGTTCTTCATCTTGCTGTGAGAAGTTTTCATCATCTTTGAGACTCTCATCGTGGCTCTCCTTTGTGTCAATGTCGAAAGTTGCCATACGTGTAACGTTCAAAGAGAAAAGCAGTAAACGAGAGAAGAGAAAGCACGTGACCTGAATTGGTGACACGGATGATTAGAAAGCGACGAGGGAGCGTGAACCTAGAAGATGATTTGAGGGTCACAAAGCAGTAGCATTGGGTACTTAAAAGAGTGAAGATAAAACGAGACCTTCCCTGTCACAATCTGAGAATCTGAAGCTCCTGAAAAGTCGAGAATGCCAAGTGAGCGCATCGACACTGAGAAGTCCATCATGGCAGACGCTGTGCTGTCGCCGGAGCTTGACTGGTAGCGAGAGTGCGTCGATGCCTGGATGTCAATGCGCACAGAGCAGATATCGCGTGTGGATGCGTTGATGTTAACGGCACGTCGGAGTTCATGGAGTGTCCGAGAGTGCGAAAGCTAGAGGTCCGTGCGCCCATACCCACTTGGCGCGTCCCGGTCGTCCATCAATCTCGTCCCCATCCGCATCATATTTGACTGTGAAATCTCAATCGATAATGCCTATGGAGACGGACATTCCCTTGGCAGACCCGAGATCTGCCAGGGGACGCCGCGGACTCCGGCAACGGACTGTACTATGGTAGCTTGTAACACCGCACGGACCCGGACATTGTCTTAACCTTTTACCTTCAACCTCCTGGGCGCCCGTGGTTATGATGACAGAAGAGGATCAGAGTCTCGACATTCCTAGCGACGATGAGGATGGGAGTCCATCTGAAGAGACTGCACCATCGTATAAGTTGTCAGTAAGTAGCCCTAGCGGATCAGCTTCGTTGACCTCCCATGCTGATGTTCTTCAGTGTACTCAATGTCGCAGGCGCAAAGTGCGCTGCAATCGGCAACATCCATGCAACATTTGCATCCTAAAACAGACAGACTGCATATTCCCCACTGGTATCAAACCTCGCGCAAAGCGTAGAACGGCGGTTTCGGTCTCAAACTCGCCAGCAATCTTGCACGAATATTAGGCCTCTGCTAATTTGTGTAGAGATGGGAAGCTCGACGCGATCTCGTCCAAGCTCGAGTCTGTACTTGACATACTGGAAGGCAGACATGGTCGCAATCCTGCGATCACGGGCTCAACTCCAGAGAGCCGATACCCTCCTTCTCAGGCGTCGCAGCCATCGATAGTGAAGGCTTTTGGCTCGACAACATCTGGTAAAGGAACACCTGTGAGATCCCCACATTCGGAAGATCCTGTTATGGCACAACAGACCACCATGGCAACGAATCTCGCCGAGATGATAGTCAACAATAACGGTAGCTGGCACGTCCCACCGGAGCTGAAATTAAGTATGGCTGCACTGAAGCTTGGGATTTCTGGAAAGGATGAATTCAGCTCGCCTGGTCAGGCTCACCACGATATCGGGTGTCCAGCTCCCGGCGAACATCAATTCGAATTGCCATCCGTCACCCTAGCCATGAAGGCAATCCAGCAGGTTAGAGGCAAGACCTCGCATCTACCTGTTTGTCATCCTCAGATGTTGCTAACTTCAGTCCAGCTTCACCGTCGATGCGTCTACTATGGCGGCCTGAGTTCGAAAGTGTTGATCAATTCGTGGAGTACTTCATGATCGTCTACTCTGGACATCCCACTCTTGCCGATCAGCTCATCGTCAATTGCGAACTATTCTTCCTGCTGCGAGCTTGTGCAACTCAAGAGCAGAACTTGATGCTTAGGGAAGAATACCTTCACGGCCAGGAGCTATGCCACGACAATATGGAGCGCATGCTTGCTAGGTTGCCTCTCGAATCTCCGGATACATTTAACTACGCTCTGGCGTTGACACTTGCCGTAGGTTGATTGGATCGCTTATACGATGTAAGACTGACATCGAGACAGTCAGGATTTCGACTGGAGAAGTGTCAGGTATCAATTGCTTGGAAATATTTGGCTGCAGCATCTCAAACATGTCTGACTCTGGGCTACCACCGTGACGCTTTATCCAGGCCGGAGACCGCCACGCAAAGAGCGCAGAGGATTAAGTTGTTCTGGACCGTCTTTGTCATGGACAAGCTCCTTGCTCTGAAGCTCAACCGTGCCTCGAGCTTCCGCGACAAAGATGTGACGGTGCCTTACGCAATTTGCGGGATCGACGAGGTCGGCCGAACGAGTCCCCTGATCCCCAAGTGGATCCGGATGTCTCAGCTCCAAGGTCGTGTTTACGAGGATTTATACAGCCCAGGTGCTCTCTTGCTGCCTGGACCCATGCGTGAGGCACAAGCACGCTCCATCGCAGAGGAGCTGGTCTGCATTTTTGAGACTGTAGATGAGCAAGAAGCGAGTCTCTCGTGGCTAGCTACTTCGAAACACATACTGATCTGTGGACAGCAACAAATCTACCATCGTATTCAGCAAGACCTCGGAGCTACGGTGTACGAGCTTCTGATTCGTGCGGACAAAGCCTCATACTTTGCCTTACTCGCACACATCTACCGCAGCTACCAGTCCAACACGAATGGAAGCCGAGAGACCGGATTGGGTATAAGTCAGGAATGTTTGTTCATAGCGAAAGCATGCCTCGAAGAACACAAAATATGCTTGTCACTGCTCAAGCGTGTCGAGGTGATCTATCTTGAGTATTATGTGCAGTGGTAAGTCGAATTTCCCGGCGGCCAAAACCACAATTTGTGGCATCGTCGAGCTTGGCTTCAGGGTCGGCGCCATAACTAATGAGATGCAGGATTCTCTTGTCTGCACCGTTCATACCATTTGTCGTTATTTTCTGCCATACGATCCAAGCGCGAGAACCGGATGGATTGGCGAATCTCCAAGCTGTTGTAGAGCTTCAAGAGCTTCTTCCGACACAGTTTCTTGACATCTACGGGAATCAGCTTCGTTTATTCAAGCTTATGTACGATGTCGCGCGGGACTACATCAATATGATGACGTCGGTTGGAAACGTTGGCGGGCACGAAATTCACCTGACTCCTCTCACGATGTTTCTGGAAGAAGCCAACTCGACACAGCCTCGAAATCAATTCAACGACTCTAGTCATGTCAGTACAGTCTCTGAATATGCAGTCCGCTCACTGACATTTATAACAGCTACCGCCTCGATACCCGAACGGTTCCGACGATATGGACAGCAACATGGCAATTGGCCAATGGTGCGATCAAAACAACGAAATATTCCGAATGATCGAAGCCGGGTTTCAGTGGCCAGTGTAGGCTCCAAGCGCGTGGACGTTGTGCGGTTCGTTGCGCAACGCAGTCAAAAACTCCCGGATCACAGTACTCATACGATCGCTCCCCGTTATCTCAGATCTAGAGCCGTGGATGCAAGCAGAGTACCTGGACTTGGTGTGTGGGCTTGAAGTTCCGCTCACTGAGTCCTTTCAGGTATTCATGCGAAGCACTTGGACGTCCGGAACTCGTTGTCTCTCACTTGAGCATGCCTACAGTCAGCACACGTATGAATGGACGAAACGTTTTGCTTCACCGCTAATGCGAGAGACGTATCAAGTGAACTAGGTCGGAACCACGCTACGGTGTAATGCCTTGTCTTGTGGTGATTCTAAGAGTGGTACGAGGCGACTAGACCAATACACGTCGGATCCCGTCAATGCTGAATCTCGACATCTCCGTCATGGTTTTGTGCTTGTCGAACAAGCTGTCTTGGTCTCCGTCGTCTTCCTCTTCGTGACAGTTGTGCTGCAAAGCTTGACTGGTCCGCGTCCCATCATCACGGTCTTCAACTCGCAGCCGTGACAGTCGATATAACTCGTCTCGACGACGTGCTTCTTGTACACCGTGCATGTTGGACTGAGATCGAATCGCGTGTTCACCAGGATGCCTGTGGTGCAATTTGGTCTCGCTGAGGAAATGCTGGATGGAAAGGGTGGGTGGTGTCTGTTCAGCCATGTCAGTCTTGCAGATGTCGACGAATCCATGCTAGTACTGCTTACGAGCCATTGTGGAATTGCCTCCAGTCGTGAGCTGAGACGAGTGCCGTGAAAAGCGCAATCGCTGAAATATACATCTTGCTGGTCGTAGAATGATCTTGCAGATTCTGTTCGAGAGAGCTTGTAGGCAACAGCTGAAAGTTATACTGCTGTCGCGCTTTATGTGCCACCCCTGCATCCAATTCATCGTTGCAGCTCGATTTTCGACGATGCCAGGCCCATATGCCAGGTACATATTCCGACGGTAATCCAGGCACGTTGCACGACAGCACGGTAGGGCGGTTTGGGATCACAACAGGCCCCAAAACCTATATTAATCGTCCTCAGAATCTACACTCTCATCCTGCCCAGCTTTCGCCAACTCCTGCCTCAACGTATGCAGCGTGCCTTGCAATCCTTGCTTGAGCATGGGAGTCTTGACTTCTGCAATCTGCAACTCGAGAGATGAAATCTTATCTTCCAACTCTTGAATATGTTCGTCATGCAGATCTTTATCGTTCGTGTTCCGAGCAGACTTTTCGTCCTGCTGAACTTCAATGTTCTCGCCCCAGCTGTGTGCGAATTGTTGGGCCATTCGCAGATCCTTGATAGCGAAGACGATCTCCTTGAGAGATCCGAGATTTGCTTTTGATGGTTTGGACCTTGTTCCAAATATAGCACGCTTCCATGCGGTGGCTATCTCGCTGACGGGGTTGCCGTACGCTCCACAGCCCCATGCTCCCAGGACCACACTCTGGGCCTTCCGAATTGCTAGCGTGGCCATGACAGCTCGCATCTTCTCCAGTGCGAGATCTCGATGCTTTTGGCTTGCGTACCTCTTCTCGACTGGGCTCCTTTCTTCATCGTCCGATTCATCGTTTGAGACCTCGGTATCGTCACCGATTGGATGCTCGACCACGTCTGGAAATCGTGTCATGGCAGCTGAAACAACATCCACGTAGAACCTTTGCCCTCTTCCCAACTCTTCGTCGCCATTTGCACCTGGAACTCGAAAAACGAGTACTTCTGGTGACCAGATTCCGCCGACTTCTGGCAGTCTGTACCATTCTTCTTTCAGAGACGGTAAGAGCGTTGTTCTTGCGCAGAGAGATTCTTCCTGCGAGGTCGCTCCATTCAGTACTCCCCCGCCGGGTCGTAAAGGTGACGCCATGTTCAGAATGGCAACATTCTTTTTGGTCTTCGCATTACGATTGAGCTCGCGAGCTACTGTCAGAGTATCCGACACTCGGATTCGAACCACGACCTGATCGATGTAATCACTTTGGGTTGTCGCGTTCTCTGAGGCTTCCTCATCGTCTCCCGCCCTCGCGATGCTATTCGGTCTGTCCTCGACCTTGCTGTGTTTTCGTCCTCGCTGTTTCTTCGCTGAACTCCCAGCATTTCGATTACCGTCAGCTGAGTCTGGGAACGGTCTCGCGTTTTCAATGCCTTGCCTTGCCCTCGCGTCTGAAGCGATTATCTGTGGAATAGTCTTGCTGATAGTTGCACGCGCTTGCTTTGCTCTCTGGTCCTTGCGAAAGCTTTGCTGCGCAATTGGCGCGTACGAAGGCTCAATTCGTCCCATGATACGTTTCTGAGGTGCTTGGTTGCAATATGTACATTTGTATGCGCGCCCGAAAAGATGTGTCAAGGTGCCACACCCTGATGGCTGGTAGAAAGAACGAAACGGGGGATGAAGGGCTGAGTCTGCTGACTGCTACATTGCCCGAATTGACCCTACCTTACGAAGTACAATACGTAGATCAGAAGGCAACATAATCCCTCTCAGAGAGGCGTCGAAATGATGAAAGCCAATTCGGTTAGAAGAACCATTGCCACCGCGCGACAGGCGTTTCGTCCTGGTCGGCGTTATACGCCCATTATGGCTTAGCTTCGGATAAATACTGCTATATAGCACTTGCTTCCACCAGTTGAACAGTTTCAACTCGTTAGGGATGACTCGGGTTCATGGCTTGAAGGGCATGAAAGCAATGTAAGCCTGCTTCAGTTACCAACAGCTCGTTCACAACTTCAGATGTCGCTGTGGACGGAAGTATACAACGAGTATGCCGTGCACAATTATCCAGATCGATGCTCCCAAATCACAGATCAAGAGTCGCGTGCAACTACCGCCCAGCACGCGCAATGCTTCACCGCACGAGGAGTCCCTATACATAATCTCCTAGATAAGCAGCACGCGAATGCTGGCAGGGGCGGAGCAGAATGAGGAGGAGAGTTGCAAGGTGACGGCACAAGGATGTGTTATCAAAGTAACAGTATCGCACTCGCAAAGCGACAGTCGCAAGATTGCAGGCCAGTAGCAGTGGAGTACCAATAGGACACCATCTTGATACGCAGTCTGATCCCAAGTACCTGGTAAGGCACCTTGCGCAGCGATCTTGACTTGCATGGCAACTTGGGAGACGAGCCATGGGACGAGTCGGAATATGTGATGCAGGACGAATTCGAATGACATGTACCCTTTGTATCATGAATGATGGCATCTCGAATGCTTGTTTCCTATCAAAATGTCGACCACTAGGTTCTGATCCTGCTACTGATCCCAGCCGAGGCTAGACCCCAACCTCCCAAGTCATGCTGCGACCATCGGACTGCGAAGGCATTCAGATGCTTTGGAGCTGTGTAGAGACGCCGGAATCAATCACGACCGTCTCTCAAAGACAAGGTACACAATGTCGGAGGTCTGGTCTAGGCCCTCGTAGTCGCCGATCTGTGGCTTGACTCCGCTTCTGACGTACATGTGGCGCAGCAGATTGTAAGGATGGAGTGCAACACCAAAGCTCCTCATACGATCACGTCTCGCGCTACTTGACCAAGCTTTTTCGAAAGTCACCTACCCCACTTGTCCTATCACTAGCAGGGCCCTCTAAGATCGAGTGACAGCTGAGCGACTTCATCTATGCTCGATCTGGGCAAGACCAGTGGGAAAACGCGCAAGCTTGCATCCATCAACCACCTGAATTGCTAGGTTTGGACGAATGATGCGAAGCGCTAGCACCACGGTGCTGCAGCCACAACTGCCGCAGCAGCTGGATTGGAGCTATGATGTGATCGCGGAGTACAATGATGGAGCATAGTTGACGAGTTGCTCGAGCTGTGGTACGCATGCAAAGCAGGTTTCTACGCCTGGTCGAGTCATTTGGAATGTACAGTGAGGGGTCAGAACGGACAATAGGTCTGGTAGAAGAGTATAAAGCCATGGAACGCACCACTTTGTCGGATCTCAGAGCACAAAGAGCTTTTACTGTGTCGGACACGAGCATCACCCTTCAACAACAAATCAACAATCCAATCTTCCACTATGTCTGGCTTCATTGATCGTGCGAAGGAGAAGGTCAAGGACAAGCTCGGAAAGGTACAGCATTCTTCTTGGAAGCTCATAGTAGCCAGTGCAAGCTAATCGATCTCAGAGCGGAGACGACGAGAGCACCGGGTACAATCAAGATCAGGAATCCAGTTTTGGCCGTGATACCTCAGACAACACATACGGTAGCGGTCGCCAGACTGGCTCGGATTCCTATGGCCGCGACAATGATGATTCGTATAGTAGCTCCCGCAAGACAGATTCGGGTGATGCGTACTCGGGCAACACAAGCGCCGGCTACAGTGGCCGCGACAACGACGAATCCTATGGATCTTCTGGACGCAGTGGCAACGACGACAATTTGGGTTCTCGCACGAGTGGAGGCGACACTTTTGGATCTTCTGGCCGCAGTGGCGACGACAACAATTTGGGCTCTCGCACCAGTGGGGGCGACACTTTTGGGTCTTCTGGCCGCAGTGGCGACGACGACAATTCGGGCTCTCGCACCAGTGGGGGCGACACTTTTGGATCCTCTGGCCGTAGTGGATTCGACGATACTCTAAGCTCTGGCACGCGTGGTAGCGACAATTACGGGTCTTCAGGCCGCAGTGGAGAAGGCGACAACACTTACGGGTCTTCGGGTCGCACTATGGGAGACAATAATTATGGCTCATCTGATCGTAAAGGTCAGCTGTTCCGCTCCCGCGTTCTACTGCCATCGACTAATATATTTATGCAGACGAGAATAGCTATGGCAGCAGCAATCAGCGCTCCGGAGGAGCCTTCGGCTCTTCAGGGCGCGATGACACTGAAGGATATGGTAGCAAAACGTCTGGCTACGGTTCGACCGGTAGGGATGCCGACGACGGCTTCAGCAGTGGCCGCCGCGGGGACGACGATGTTACAGGCAGCACGGGTGGCTATGGAGGATCTCGAGAGACGGGAGACAGCTATGGCAGCGAGCGCAGACGCGACAATGACTACTAACCGAGATGTTCTCGTTGTTCAAAATTCGCAATGGATTCAAATCATGAGACTGCGCAAGACCGTCCCGCAACATGTTCTCCATTCGCGCATGCAGTATGACTCCAAGCTCTGCGTACAATTTGTCAAGGTCATGGACTGTCTTGCAGCCGAGGGCACCGACAATGGCTAAATTGCTCGTGAGGATCGGAAAAGTCTTGAATTTATCGCTTGCTGACTGACTGAACACACGGACGCCAAATGTGCGAGGCGAATTGACTTGTACGGCATCCGCAAAGCGTGTGCCGGGCACGACAGGGGCAGCGAAGCGTTTTCCAGGTGCTATGTTAAGGAACGAGCAGACCAGGCCGTGCAGGGTTGGGGCGACCGAAGCGGCTGACGTCGCCGATGCTGTGATGGACGATGCGCGCATACTCAGGCTGGATGTTGTGCGCTTCGCGAAGAAACTAGTAATCATCATTTGGCTGCGATCATTGCCCGCGTGTGCGAGCTTCTCTCGCTCGTAGTCGGCCTGGGTCTTCTTTGGCTTCTTTCATTTGGTGACAGGAGTGTTGCCACACTTACGCTTCTTTGACGCTGTTGGCATCGTGCTGGGACGAAGACAAATGAGTGAAGTGTTGGAATGAAAGAAAAAAGAACAGGATCGGTAGGACACTCTTCTCAGGTAGACGGAGAAGGTTCTGAGGATGGCGCAAATGACAAGACGAAAAGAGCCGACGTATAATCAAAACATAGGGATTGAAAGATTTTGGTGTCCATGTTGATTGTTTCCATTGTTTTGTAGCGAACTCAAAAGTAAAAGATCTCCTTCGTTCGGCCATGACTCCAGATGGGAAGCTCTCGCAACCACTTAGTCTTCTGTTGCGTGATTCAGATGGTGTGAGAGCTCGAATGAGAGGCCGAGGATGAGTTGAGCCGTGTGGCCTTGGTTCCTGAGGACGCACAAAGTTACTGCCTGAGGCGAACAGTCCCTGCTCAGTAGCAGACGTTTAGGTTCAGAAAGGCAATTACCATCACTGCCTCTATCGTTCAAGAGAGTGGCATTACCCTTATCCAGTCTGATGACCATCCTGTGGAGTGCCTGATACTCGACACAATGTTGATCAGCATGTCGTTGTGGAGCCTTGCTCACTTGCTACTCAACATCTCGGCACATGAGCATCGGCTCGTGGCAGACCCGGTCAAAGCTACGGATCGCACGGAATGTTTCGTGATCGTGGGTGTTGGGACTCGTGCTTTCCGGTCTCAGTGAAGTTCTATAGAGGCCGATGGCAGAAAAAGGGCGTAAGGCGGACTAGCTGTGCCAGTCTTGGCGAAGGAATTAGATGCGTCACGAAGCAAGTAGCTCGGATACTGATCTGAAGGCAGACAGTCCGGTGACTTCGAATACAATGCATGTCCACCTTGCTGCCAATACCTCACAGTGCTGTGGGAGCTTGCTGTGGCTACAGATCTACGGTGTAAAGCCCAGCGGGATAGCCTGAAGTTCTTCAATTTCCGCTCGCCAAGCCAGCCTTGTTGCTTCATATGTAGTGAAGAGACACTCAAATCCTCTGAGCACGGCTGCTCTGATGGCTTAGAGTATTGACCACTGATTTCTCATCTAGATCGCTAGGTATGGGGACAGCACCACCACATTACATGCACGACGCCCGGTATGGCAGCCTGCTTGCATTGATGCGTTGTTCATGTCCATGGCGCGCTTATATCAATGTCTGCCTACTCTGCACGCTCACAAGGCTGCGCTATCTTCAGCACTCTCACCGCTTCCTCTTCGCTCTGTCCTCACCGGAGCATGGAGCGAGATGCATCACAACCATTCTGTGACTCAGTATCGGCGACGTTCCAAGGCTGTGTCAAGGCCGGAATCAAGTCTATCGAGCAAGTGATGATGAAAAGACAAGGCAATGGAACATGACGAAGCGTGGTCCGCAATCTTAGGCTAGCTCGAAAGGCACGTACTCGTGGTTGAGGGCGCCCTGTGAGGGTATATTGGCCCGTGTCTGAGCGCGACCGGATGTAGGGAGATATCCAGGTGACTCAAGCGGTGGTTCGAATACTGATACATGTTTGGCGGCCAAATGGTCTTCGAGCCAGTGGATCACCATGACCATGATACTGACACTCACATTGCGATTGGCCGTGGGATTACCCACATACGATTAGAGGAGGTCGCATCAGCGGCATACGCAGGGAGCGACAGTACCGACCAGATGGATCTACAGCCTTGGGCTCCTTACCCTACCACCGAGAGGATGTCCGGCCTTGTGGCAGAGTGATTGCGGCCGCAATAGGCTCCAATAGAGATTCCAAGTTTACCCACTGCCATGGAGACAGGTTCAGGGACGATCCTGGCGTGCTTTGAGGGTCGTTTCACCTCGTGGCACAGTTGATGGTGAGCCAGCCTTGTAAGGCGATGAGAACTTGTGTTCATCTCTGGATGAATGAACTCATCTTCTCTTGCACTCACTTCATCATCAATAGCTTCGAGATCTGACACTCTCATGACAAGCGAGGTTGCCATTAATTTTCCGTCATTGCAAATGGATTGTCCAATTCATGCCACACTAGCGATGTCTCCTGGGCTCGGAGGCGCCACACTCGTTCGATCGGCGGTTCAGCGCCTCCTCGCAATCAACGAGCTTTCCAGAATACCGCCTCGATGGCGAAGGCACTCATGAAAGAGGCCACTTCGACTCTCAGTGCAGTGTCTCAGCACGATGATTCGTCTTTGAGCACCATTACACCAAGGCAGTTGGCGCAGCGAGATTGTTCTGTCTCAACCGTTTCAATTGTCTTTACCATCCCCTAAGGATGCTAATATGCTGCGCCATTCACCATGTCTACGCTTTAAAGTCACGTATGTTACTCGCGACAGCGGTCGAGCAGGATTTTGCCACAGTCGAAATCGTTTTACCCCATACTGAAGCGGAACAGAAGTTGGATCACCTACGTTCTCGACAATGGCGCAACCTAGGAAGGAAGAATATTGGACTTGTTGCTGTTGCGAAGCCTCTCCATATCTGAAGGCCGTGTACGCCCAGTGTATTGTGATCGGCTGCGAACACTGGCGTTGCAGTCGTTGCAATTTGGAGACAGACCTGAGAGGCAAGAGAGGTCGCGCCAGGGATGTCAAGTCGACAGAAGCAAAGGGGCGCTACAAGAGCATGCCAGCAGACATTCGCACTCGGTACGTTTGATTCGGCGACACATAAAGCGAACGTATGCTGACAGATAGCAAGGCAAACACCTGCTCCGGGAACGAACTCGACTGAGGCAGGGTGCACTCTGAGACCATGCATCAGCCAGGCCACGGGTGTCGATAACGGTGGTTCAATATATCCTGTCTCATCACTAGTATCGCACGAGAGCCAGATGGACATTCCATCACCCACTATGCTCGCCAGAAATGCTCGACAACATATTACCAAGTCGTCAAGAGAGAAGGTTGAATGTTGGCACTGTTGCGATTGTCATAATGGTCCCATGACAGTTGCCAATCACCCTGCGTGCCTCTGTGGCCATCGGCCTTGCAGTTCCTGCAAGTACGAGAGGACCTGACCACCAAGCAAGGAATTCTCTCGGACGCGGTCAATGATAGGGCGATTCGAACATTTCCTCCTCTAAGCTGTCGGACTGCCCGTCAGCTGTCATTGGGTTCCGTTCAAGGTTGTGTATCAATAGCACTTTTGTAAAATATCGTAATGCAGACGCTGGTCGTTCGAGCCCTCAGCACGAGTCGCTGTTCAACAATCTGTGACTGAAGTAATCCAAAGCAGCGATACACTCTTTGAAAGAGATGAAAAGGTCTTCTCACTCAACTGGTGAAGGACGTTGCAGGCGCAAGAGCGTCGACAGTGGCGCTCGAAGAGGACATGGCGGAGTTTGGTCCAACAATGGGCGCGGGAAGCAGGAAGCAAGTGGTCTTGAACCAGAATGCCTTGTAATGCAGCTGAAGCCTTTCATGAAGTATCTAATCAATGCCTACAATGCGTGTCAGTCATGTACACATGGGTATCAACTGCCCCAAAACCCCATCATCGGAACAGACCGCTCCCCTAGACGGCGTCGAGCTTGAATGTCAATGAACCTCCCGCGCAAACTGATGCCACAATTCCACCAAGTACAGCAGAAACCACACAGATCATAATCGTGAATGCCCCCAAGAGCGCCAGCCACATGATTCCTTTCAAGCAAATGCCAACGACGGCAATGCAATGCTAAGACATAGTTCTCTACAAAAATGCTGCGCAGAGAACGAACATGCCCAACGCCAACAGTGCACTCGAGCGCGGAGACTGTCTTGAACTGTCGCCCTTCTTGCCGGTTGTGCTGCCACTGTGAACATTATTAGTTCCACGCTTATAGAATGGATGCAACATGCCACGTACTTGACCTTGCCTTGCACAAACTGAAAGGCGTCTTCGTTATACCGAGTATTATACGAAGCATGCAAATCGTAGTCGAGTCCAGGCACCGAGCAGAATGGATCGAATTGATCGCAGTACGACTTGATCAGATGACCCGCCTTATCGCACGTGCGATCTCCTAGTCTTGGGAAGACCTGTAACGCACATGTTAGCACCCACCCTTCAACCGCTGCAGTGGAGGCTTGGAGAGCACTTACGCCATTCGTATTTGAGGTACCAGCATCCCATGGCTCATTTGCCATGAATCTCGGATCTCCCATCTGCACAGCTGCAACAACTCTCTTCTGGTACTCATCCTCGAGCGGATCTGTGAGAGGTCCTAAGCCGATGGCGCCACCTCCACCGCATAGCACATCACCAACAACCTGTGCACCTTGCGAGTATCCTAGCAACACGATTTTCGCATTTGCGCACTTGTCGGCGTACGACCGAATCGAGTCTTTCGTCATTCGTATGCCAGTATCTGTGCTCTGATCGTACGGCATCAGCACAGCAGGATAGTCCACCCACTCTACAGTCACACCAGGGATCCTTTCCGAGATAAGAGTAGCCAGTGTTCCAATGACACCCTGAGATGGCTCTTCGCCAGTTGCACGGTCAACGATGATGTGCACGTCTGAGCAATCCGTAGTAGTCGACTTGTTGTACATTTGTTCTCGCGACCATTGTCGTTTCTCCAACATGTAATGCGCCGGTGCAGGATGTAGTAGTTGTTCTGGAACTGCTATGGCGACTGCTGCGGGCTCCGCTAGAGCATATGCGCACGCGGGCAGTAATGAGACTGCGGCGAGTGAAGGTCGCATGGTGGCGGTGGGAGTGACTGGATGGGAGAGGTTGGAGGTGGGTGGAGAAGTATGAGGTGTAGCAATGCCAACACAAGATGTGCTATGCTGAAGAAAAGTAGAGGATGCCGCTGCTCAAGAACTGCAAGAATCGCACAACGTCATAGATTTATATGAAACGCAGAGGTCTTCTCTCCAGATAGAGACAACCACGCGACCAACGACGTCGTCTCGCGTCCTGGCAGTCCTGGCTCCGATCTGTTGTAAAAACAGGGCAGCGCCAAAATACCATATGCCAAATTGCTAGGAACTGGAGCGCAATCCGAAGCAGCCTCACAAGAAATGCAAGAGGCACGCGCCCATGCGACAAGCTTTTGGCACCGTTGTAGCAACGACGTCAGAATGGCAAGGGGAGCAGCAGCGACATCGTGGGATTCGGCGGGTGGAAAGGAGAGTCCCGAGTTTTGTCGTTTCCAAAGAGAGGTTCCTTGCCTCGGCAACAGTGGCCGTGGTGCAGATGAGGCTTTTCGCGATGATTTGATTGGAGTGGTGGTGATGATTTGCACATGGTTCAGAGATCATCGACTATTTCGGCCAGTCTCGAGAGTGCTCTGTACGAGGTCTCCAGCTTCACGAAAAGAGTGTATGCGAGCATGCTGGCATCACGACGCGTGTTTACGCGTCCGTACGAGAGGTGGCGATAAGTTGAGCGTGGTGTTGATGAGAAGAATGGAGCCTTGGAGGTGAAGGCAATGTCCAAGCTAGGGCTTCACTCGGCGTCCGAGCTTCCAGTCTGGCGCCACGAGCAAGCACATGTCAGGGTACGTGCCGAAAACTTCACTTCCGATGGCACTTTGTAGAATGCAGCGGGAGTATTATGACGATCAAGATCTTGTTTGAACAGTTGCGACCTTGCCGCATGGACTCTTACAACTTCTGGTCTCATTAGCACGTGCTTATGCACTCCCACGCTGGTCAGCCTCAAGGATGAACACCGGGCAGGAGTTGCTTCCGGAATCCGTGGCGCAGAGACAGCTGTGATCATCGCGAAGGATGTCGAACAAGCTCTCAATAGCAGCAGGTACAGAAGTCCAAGCCATTGACGTGATGTGGCAGAGCTGTGAGTGAACTGCATGTGAGCGCAAACCAAGTAACATGCAACACCAGATAGTTTCACCTCTCGGTTTCACCTCGTTGTGGAAAATACGAATCCGCAGCTTTGCGAGCGCAGTCCTTGTTGCAAGCCATATTATGTTGAATGCGTCGCAGGCAACCTACGCTGCTCATTAATTCATCGCGGCGTGGTGTCCACGTGCCCGCATCATGGAACAAATAATCGCGAAACCTCGTCCATAGAAACCTCGATTATCTGCTCATCCAGCCTTCCTCAAGATCATCCCATACCACACTTTCGTACCAACCCACTTCCTCGCCCTCTCCCCCACGACACCTTCATTGATCAAGTCCTCCGTGACGGCTCTCTCCCTCACATCCCCCACAACCTCAAATCCAGCCTTCTTCGCCTCTGCAACAGTCACCTCGACAGTATGTACCCAGCTCGTTCCGCGAACCTTGATCGCCTGTCCTGTCTTCTCATCCGCCGAAACAAAGCCAGCTTGTGAGACCGCACCCATGTCGGCGTGCATATCTGTGACTAGAGCTAAACCGCCTGGGAGCAGAAGGGAGTCCAGGACTGCGAAGAAAGTGTGCACTGGAAAATGCTCGAGCACTAACGTCGAAATGAGTGCCTCGTACTGCTTCCTCGACTTGAGAACAATCGGTGGCAACGTCGCGTCCTTTGGGTCGAGGAAGTCATGATCGAGAAGACCAAGTTGCACCATTCTCTGCTCATGTTCGCCAAGCTTAGCGTGCGCGTCCCATAACTTGTCTTGGGCCACATCCAACATGCCACTCGAGGCATCGACGCCTGTAAGCTTGATCATTGCGTCCTGTGGCCAGTGGTACTTGAGTAGCTTGAGTGTGTTCCTGCCTGTACCACACCCGAGATCCACGATGTCGGCGTTGGCGACGGCGTATCTCTCTCTCCCCAAGTCCACCACCATCTCTGCAAACTCGCTGAGCAAGCCACCAGAAGTGAGCTCGTGGTCATCGATCGCCTGGAGCGCGTTGCCATCGCTATCGTACACAGAGGCCCATGCATCATACGCATCAACAGTAGGCACATAGCGCGTCGGCATCTTGCGGCCTGTTGTTGATGCTTCCTCGAACTTGGGACCCATTGTAGGTAGTGGCTGTGGGACCATGGTATTGTAACCGTCCGAAGGTGCTGAGTTCGTGGTTGAGAAGGACGATTGATCTTGGTTTTGAGATAGATCAATGAGCGAGGTGTCGAATGTCTGGTTCAGTGATGGTTGTGTCATTATTGCTCGAGGCGAGGCTGAATGACAGGCTGAGATTGAGGCCTGATTGGTGTTCGTGCTGTGTGGAACGTCTTCTGCTCGAGACTCGGGGTGGTTGAGACACTGAGTTTCAGCGCTACGACAGTGAGAATGCAGGGTGATGAAGACCAGTGCTGTTGGTGTCCTGGAAGCCGCCCTTTTATCTCAATCTTCTCCATCGTGGTGTTGACTCACTCGCATGCGCTGATTGGTCGATTGATGTCGTGCGGTCTGCTCTGCAAGTGTTTGATTCGTCAATCGCGTGTCTTCTCCAGATCGGTCCCAAAGTGAGCCCAGAACGCGTCAAAAGAGGATCCGCGGGACCCGATCGCTGCCAGAACGTGTCAATGGTCATTGAGAAGTAATGTACATACAAAATCTATACACGCTATGTGGAGATGCTCAAACCTCTAAGTAGCACTCATCGTGGTATCATTACAATCGTGCCAGCCAACTCCTGATGTGCTTATGCTTTATGCTCAGGACAACGCCTATCTGTGCTCTTGATTCAGCTGTCGCCATATCGCGGGCGGTCGTGCCCTGAAATGGTTCTTTCTGATCAAGTCCATATGCTCTTTCAGCCCGGAGAATCTTGACAAGACGTCCACTAGGCGTCTATCAGCCCAGACTCCTTGGTGCAATTCCAACAGAAGATACACATATGAGAATATGGCGGCATCGAGCAAGCCGGTCGGTGCGCGCCCCGCTTTTATGCCTTCTGAAACGTATGTATCGAGTGCGATGAACGCCTGCTCGGCTTCAAGGTAGATCGCTCGTTCGTCTATTATGGGCTTGGTCTTGAGGAGATCGTCGCGGGCGGCTTGTTGTAGGGTATGAGAAGAGAAGAGTCGGACGACAGAGGAGCGAGATCGTGAGTCGATGTAGCAGCGTTTCGTGATCGTATCGAAGTTGGGCGTGAGGTACATGTGATATTGCTGATGCAGCCAATCAGTCTCCTTGCTTCGTGGACTTGATTGAACAGAAAATATCTCACCCATGCTCTCCTCACAGGCCCATCAACGAGTGTGAGATATGCTTCCTCCCTGTTGCTCAATGCTTCACTCTTTCGAACCCATTTCATGAGCCCGTCCGCTGCGATGACAGACTGCACAAATGGCGGACCGGCATCTGGATGCGTGCATATTGTTGGTAGTGTGCCAGGATATGACGAGTGGTTATTGGCGGGTACGATGTAGAACTCGATGCCCTGGAAGATCAAGTATGTCTACACGCGCCATGTCAGTTTTCGCTTCCACTTCCTATGCTTGGGTCTTGGAAACACACCTGCCATCTCAGACAACTCGGATTGAAGCTCGCGATCTTGGGATTGTTGCCATCACTTTCACAAGCCCATGAAAAGAAGGTGTGGAGTGCTCCTTCTTTCTGTTTCCTCCCACCTTTCTCTCTCACATGAGCATCAAAGAAAGCGTGTATGTCCTGCCTCGCACTCCGACTCGGTGGTCTCACGCTTCGCTGGGGAAGCTCGTTCTCCTCGTAAGTCACCAGTGGTGTCGCATCAAATAGGCGTTTCAAAGGCGCAGGTATGGTAAGGAATGACGATATAGAAGTTGAAGAAGCGGAGGGAGTGGATGCCGGCATGACTAAAGAGACATGAAGGAGTGACTAGAAAAGGTAAGATCTCTCACACAGACGACCGCGATGACGAAGAGCTCGAAGGAGCCGGTCGAAGTTTTCCAAAGGGGAATAGCTTCAAGCATGCGGAGATGACCGATCATGATTGGCTCGGAGCGCTGCGAGATCCAGATCTCGCTTCCAACTCGGCTCAACTTGCAACACCATCAACTAGAGCATGCAAGATCACTTACGAGCACCTCATTGAGCTGCAATCCCTTCAGCTGCCCCGATATGGCTAGTAGAAAGGAGCTGCCTACTACCTGTTCAGCATATGTGGACATGATTCATCTAGGCATCAAGAAAACACAGGCATATCCGATCTCTTGGCCTCATGGCAATGCACAAGATGCCTTTTGGAAACGGTCTAGACTTTTTCCATAGGAGGGCGTTCAGCCGTGCTCAGCTCCTACCCATGCTGTTCAAATACGATCTGGCGGTCGAGTACTTAATGATCCATGATGGACGGCGAATACGATCAACCTAACCATTTCTTCCATTGCGACACCTCAGGACCACGAGCAGGCTGACCTTAACATGCCAAACAAGTACTCCATCACAATTCGCAACGAGTCCTACCAAGATTGCTGGTACACCTTCTTCGCCGAAAAGCCTCTGATCACTGGTTTCAGCGCCGATGTTTTCCCCACGGCACTTCACTCCTTTCGACTAGGAAATGGCACGGATGGCACATTGAACTTTACTGATGAGTTCTCGGCCATCTGTTGCACCAGTGATAGGACCGAACGCAACAATAGCACTTTTGCAAGTATCGCCAAGTCAATCGGCGTCAGTCTTGGCGCTGACGATGCCTTCGCTACCTTCGACCTACAAGATGAGTTCTTCCCAGAGATCAAAAGATCTTCAGGGGGTGTCGATCCACGATGCTTTCGTGTTCAAACTGGCGGGGGCTTCGAGCAAGTCATGGCCTAGCAGCGTAAGTTCACCTTGCGTCGTGTTTATGTTGACCTTAACTCAGCAGTTACAGGAGGTACATTGATCGGTGTCGGGATCAATGTCGACGTTCAAACTGTGCCGATGGCGGTGTGGCACCCGAGCCCTGGAGAGGAGGTGCAAGTCAGACCTTTCATCATAATTCACATTGTTCGCGGTCAATTCGCGACCGGACAGCTGCTCAATCCGTGGGAGCTTGGCGAGACTTGTGTCGCCGACTCTTCAATGAGTGCACGCAAGAGCTGCTGTTCAATGAAAAGTGATTTCGTTGCATATCAATCTGTGATCCTGATCTCGCCTTCCTTGTTGTGGACCACTTGGTAGCCTAGGAAATCGAAGCAGGGATTCAGAACGAGATTGCACATTCTTCAGACATGCCGACCGATCTAAATATCTCCAAAGCCTGGGTAGCGGTCACGAATTATCACCGTACTTCGAATTCCGAGTACGATGTCCTTATCTTCGCGCGCCGTTACAGCAAATGGAGCCCTGAGATCAACATCGATGGTGCTCTTCAGGCATATAATTCGCGCCTGTATCAAGCATACCTGGCAGACTTCTCAACCAACGATGGCTACGAACCGACTCTGGTGATCCGAGATCTCCATCCTGATAATTGCCTGCTTCCTCTTCCCGAAGTTGCGGAGCGGACTAAGACCCCAAATCGAACGTGTCGCATTGTTGTCTTTATGTCCCCAGGGATTCATTGAGATACTTCGACTGTACTTGTGCCTCATAAGTTCAGACCTTGCGATCCGAGGATACCCGTCAAGAAAGAAGGACAATATGTCATTGATCTGCTGGATCCTCTGCACGGTTCGAGGCTGCGAGGACGAAGCTCACGGGTCGATTCTAGCTTCACCAGCCACGACACTTAGTCGACAACACTCTGCTTTCCTACGAGACATGAATACACAGCTCGTTCTCGAGTCGGGTGAGGATATAACGGTGGAGGAACACTTGATCTGTTCTGGAGAAACCTACGTTCTACCAATCTTCCTAATGAAACTCTGTTTGTACAATTATTTTGGCGAGGAGGAGGACTGATGATATCAAAGTAAAAGAGAAGATGATTCGACTTTTGCCAGACGATACCCGAGATGGATGGGATAAACAGGGTCCACTTCAGTATTGTTCCCACTTCCAAGCACCACCTTCTATTCTCTACTCTTTTCGCATCATCAACAGTTGAGTATTTAATTATTTATTATCCTAACACTTTTCCAGATCGTCTGTCCTCCGAGATGTCTTCGCCACTTGATTCCAAACCACCGCCACCTTCTCTTACTGCTTTGTTCCAGTCCGCCAATCTGTCCTCAGGAGGAAGTGAGAAACACGTTAAAATTGGATTTTTGACTACACCATCCACACGCGGTCGACCAGCTAGTGGCAAGCGTGTAACTATCACACGATCTCAAGCTCGATCATATCGTAAGCTTTTTTGTCTTGCAAGCTTTGCTCTCTGTTCCAGACCATGCTATATATTTGAAGGGAAACTCATCTTCAGCTCACAAGCCTGGAGAGCTCCAAGAACACCGAGTCATTTTGGCCGTAAGCACATAAAACAGACACCTCTGAGAAGCGAAAACTAAGCCTTTGAAGAAGCACATCAGCCAGCCTGTGGTGACGAGTGCCAGGCCGTTCGCCGATCTGGACCTCACTTCGCTACCACCTTACGCAGCTGGACCAGCTCGTAGACGAGCTTCATCAATCGACAGCTTCTAATCCGCGCCGACTCACCGCTCCTCACCATTGAGCTTACCTCCTCGATCGCCGACTTTCGCTGCTACATTCGATGATGATGCGCTGCTTTTTGCGAACTTGGACCCTCGCAAGACAACGCCAATCAATAAGGGACGACCAGAACTCCAACTCGTACCTTGACCCAAATCTCAAAACAGCGATGCCGGCAGGAATGGTCCAGTTGACTCCCCTCCAAGTCCAAGGAAAATCGTTACGCAGCCATCGCAAGAGGACGACATGGACTCTACAGATCATGCGCAATTCGTGGCACTACTTCGAGCATACGGAATTCAGTCGCGAGAGGCTGACAACGAGTCACTTGGCGCACTTCAAAGCACGATAAGCATAACTCATTGGTAGTGCTTTCTCCATCCATGCGCCAGCCTCAAGCTGCTTCTCCTGCTCTTTTTCACTTGAGACGACCCATATAGTGCTGATGGTTACGATAGTCTCTCTCTGCCTCGACAGATCCCGTCGAGTGCCACACAATGCTCGCGATTCCACTTTCATTATTTATCCTCTCCGCCAACGAAAGATTTTCTTCTCGCGACCCCACTCCATGCCATTGCCAGCGATCACGACGACAACGGCGAAGCGCGATCGTGGGTGACAGACAGCGCGATGGCCATACTTTGGGACCTCTTTCAGCGCACCCTCATCTTCCTCCATATTCAGAACACGATCCACGTCAGCCACGAGCTGTCCAAGGTGTTGCAGAGAAGCGTGGATCAACATTTGGGTCCCGCTCCCAGCTGGCGTACACTGGATCAACATCTCATGGTGGTCGGTACTGAGATGGACATCACAGACATCGAAGCGCTCTATCGTGTCCCGGCCAGCAGAGCTTCGCTCCTGTTCACCTTCAACTAAGACGAGACTCACTGCATACTTTGTCGGGTCGAGAACCTCCGCAGCGGGACTCGCCACTACCAAAATTTCGATTCGCTCTATTCGAAAGTCGAGTTTAAAGTCCGAACGCTGGCCGACGTATCTCTGCGAATGAGCGCGGATGGCAAAGAACTCGCGAAAATGATTCCAAAGCTGGATCGACTCCTTGGGATGTGCAACCAGCGAACGACCTTCATTGCGCCAGCTTCCTTTGTCCGAAAAATTGCAGCGCAGAAGAACAGCAGCGATTGTGAAACATGACGTCTGCGAACATGATTCAGCTCTTCAGTGGTTTACAACCTGAGTTGAGTGTCAATGGTACCGAAGCACGAACGCTATATCTTCGCAAAGCAATGCAACAGCTCTATTCCAACGTCGAGTCTATCGCCGCGAAGTTGGCCATCGACCTGGACAAGCATCACGCACCGTCGAGTAGTCCGAAGGCAACATGGAATGAGTTCAAAGATAATTGGCGCATGGGTCAAAGCAGGGTCTACGATATTCTTGTCTTCGTAAGCCGTATGAGTAGCCCAAGTCCTATCGACGACGAGCAAGAATGGCTACGCAAGAATCTTTTCGAAGCCTATCAAGCGTACCGGCAAGACCTTGCTGGCGAGACGATTGCTGACGACAACAGGCTCCTCATCGTACAGCGTGGTGACCCTACCAACTCCTGTCTTCCACCTGTTCGTATGGCATCTGAACGTCTTCGTACGTCTCGGTGTCACGTTGTTTTATTCTTGAAAACTAGGTTGTCGGAAGGCTACGAACACCGCCTTGACCCTGTTCCGAAAGACGACCGCGCCAGTACGAGATACCATTCCAAGGCGTCCAGAGGAAGAGTACCTCATCGAGCTCATGGATACGCTCACGATCTCTGGCGTGGAAGGGGGCGGGCTAGGGTCAAGTTCGTCTTTTCGAATCTTGAGACATTCAAAGAGCAACTTGGCATGGTAGCACCTCGCAACGTTTTGGCCTGAAGTAAGCCGTGACCGTACGGTTCTGCGCGGCGAACACACTGGTATGAGCTCCCTGCCCAGATCCTGGATGAGTGGTCCGTCCTAGTCCTCGGCCCACAGTACCTAAGCTGCTCGATCAGTTCTTCAGGTCCGAAGCGCACAGAGCCAATCAATTATTATTTAGGGGAAAGTTACTGTGCCTGCTACTCACAAGAACAACGCCGAACACTTCGCTAGGCTACTCGATGCTTGCGTCATGAAGGTCTCCCAGGATGGCGCTGTGTCCGTTCTCGAGCGTGCGATTGTGAGCGTGCTCTCCGATTCAGGCTCGCAGGGCTCGCGAGATCGCGCGGCTGTGCTGTCACTCCTACTATTTTGGTACGAGCGATTCGGCAACAACACGAACACCCAGCAGTTGGAGCTGCCCCATCCTCACACCGGACAAGGGATGAGCATGAACCTTGCAGACCTGCTCTGTGTCGCTCGACCCGCGCTGCGCAACCTCTTTTCTCCTCTTGTCGGCTCCTTCGCTCTCACTCCGATGGCGTTCCTCGGTCTGTGGTGAGTCGCCCTCATCATCTTAGCGAACTTCTCGGAGGAGTCTCGAGATGGCTTCAACAAGATTGTCAAGCTCGATCTGATGCTGCACTGCGAAGCAGTTCCAGCATATGGCAACCGTTTCGACTTCCACCTTCGCCTCGCGAAGCTCGGCAAGGATAAAAACATGCTGCGCAGCATGTATCACGTGGGTGAAGAACAGATGCCGGTCCTCATTTCCTTGAAGCTCTCGGAAGGTTCTGACAAGTGGATTCTGGTTCGTGCCATGAGATTCTGGGAGGAGGATAAGCGTGTGTAGTCTGCATATCCTGCGCACCACCACCATAATGCCTATGCGCACCGTGCCGTGACTACAAGCAGCAGCTGATCGAAGTCTCCCGACGCTCATGAGATCGCCAGGGCCATCGATGCTTCGGAAACGCTTCTTACCTTCGCCATCGATGCCCCGAAACGGCGTGAGCCACTTGCCATCAACTTTCCATGCTATCACGAAGGTCAGCGGGCTTGCGTTCATCAAAGGTCGTGCGACGACATACTCTGACCACCCCACATATGTCACCTGCTCGACCGAGCAAAGGGCAGCGCTACAGACATATCAATTTGAGGTCGCGCTGTTTATTGGCCTAGCTGTAGGACCGTCAAAGGTGTCAAACCAATCCCGGTGCGCGCGAAGACGCGCCGAATTCGGGCATATTCGATGCATCGTGGCAGTCTTGAAGCCAAACCGGAGAGATAAACACCAGCATACCATGATGAGGAAAAGAATTGATTGGATGGGTTTGGGATTCGGACTGCGGTTTCTTCTGGACCGGCTCTCCAACAAAACAGGCTGCCATTGCGACTCGGACGGTTCCGTCAGCACATGCGATGGTCATCAGTCCGCAAGTGCAGCTGGCAACACGCGAATCAAATTAAGACCAGGAGTTTCTGCGCGTATAAAGGGGTGGAGCAATTGCGTACTCAAAACAGCTTAGTCTTCGCTGCATACAGCAAGGTCCACGGGCTCGGCTCTTTTCAACGACATCGTTTAGCCGCTAGTTTCAGCCTCATCGTGGTGTTCGCTCTTGACTAGACCCGACTTGAACGATCGCTTGTTCTCGACTTCCAGCCTAAAGATGGGGAAATCAATAAGAAGACGACATGGTCGAACATTGCCATCGCCAGCGCTCGTTGGAAATTTACTTTCTCCCAGTCGCTCGTTATCATATCCAACTACTGTCACTCATTTAATATATCAGAAATATGCTTCACCTCAAGGCTGCAGCTCTCTTGAGCAGCGTCATGTCTTGCATCTCGGCTGCAAGCGTGAGCAACGCGTGTTTCGGTGGTCGGTCTGCTAATCTAGAAAATGCGATCACAGAATATTAACATGATGTGCAGAATGTGCTTCTCGCTTCTCGGAGGTCACCTCGACCTACAATGAATCCATCACCGCGACCTTTACCCAGACGCTGAACCTCACGAGCACAATCTATTCAACCAGCATCGTGAACGAGACGCGGTCTTTCACGGTGTCGACAACAACAAGCGTCATCACAACGACAACCCTCACAGCCACGATCGTAAGCACAACAACCTCGACTGTCGACTTCGGAGGACCTCGCAAGCGAGATGACTACCAACCAACGAGCCCAGCGTACGCGGCCGATCCAGATGACTACGAAACTCCGGCTTTCCCATCCAAGAAGCGGGCTTGCAAGAAACGGACCAAGAGTGTTGCGGACGCTCAGTCAAAGGCTTATGACCCTGCTCAGAAATCGGATCGTCCGTATGATGGAGCCTACGTGTCCCCGACATATGCTGCACGCACTTCGTCAAGGGCGTCTGAAGGGGATTATCATCCTTCGAGCCACCAGACATCTGCCTCCTCAAAGGATGCGGACGGATACTATCATGCTTCGAGCCATCAAGCCTCATCGTCCTCAGTTTCTCCAGCTCCCAGGGGACATTATGCTTCATCCAGCCGCGAGGTTTCTGTGTCATCCAGCGCAATGCCATATGCTCGCTCAAGCTCGTTGCTTTATTCGTCCAGCACGCCATGCTCTTGTGGGTATAGTCATGCACCTGATGCATCCTAGCTAACGTTGTCAAAGGTCCTGGATTTCCAGGGACTGCGAACGTGACGCAGACCTTCACGTTCTCGACAACCGTAAACGCAACCATGATTTCGACAAGCAACCCGACCAGTACCATCACGTAAGACAAGTAACTCTCTAACACACCAGGCGGAAGGTTAATTGAGAAGCAGAAACACGCTCAATGTCACCTCCACGAGCACGATAACTCAAACGAGTACCATCATCTCATCAACCACAACATCCACTACGGTGCGCGCCACGGCCACGTGCCCAGCCTCGAATCCTAACGTCTGCAATGGCAATTCGTGCATCAACTTTCAGAACGATAAGGACAACTGCGGCAGATGCGGCAATGCATGCGCAGCAGGCCTTGGCTGCTTCAATGGTGCCTGCGGTACCCCCCAACATGTGCAACTTCTCGGGCCAAATCGCATATTGCTACGGCAGTAACAGGTGCGTCTGCTATCAGACGACCGAAGGTGGTGGCTTTTGCGGGGACCCATTCCTAGGCTGTGGAGCAGTTTGCACTTCAAGCTCTCAGTGCCCCGGCAATAATGTCTGCTTGACAACAGCAACTACGGGGGGATGTGGCATCAACTCTGTGGGATCTTGTTCGACCGACAGTGATTTATCAACGTGCCCCAACCCCGCAAACGGATTCAGGCGCTTCGCTAGGTCGTCCTTGGGGAGAAAGAGGCCAGAGGATGTTGAAGGTGCGCCAGTGTTGGTGGAGCGGTCAGGGAGGAATTTCCCACCAAGCGAGTGAAAGCTTCCTCTGAGCGCAGTTGAACTGTATTGAAGTATTTGTATCTGCGGGATGTGCGCGTGGCGCCCTCTGTTGAGTAAGAACAGCAGCTTGGAGCAGCAATGTCGTTCGCTCGGCCTGATGCAAAGACACAAAGGCTACGATTACGATGGGAGTCTCTAGCAAATGAGACCATGCCATTCAAGCCATCCTTTCAGAAGTTATGTCAGCTCGTCCATGTGGTCATGTCTATAGCCGACCACGGGGTGACGAAAACGTGCTCTCGGCTCAGTCCGTCACCCTATCGACAGCTCAAACATCATGAGCCGTCGCGTGACGACCAAACACCGCGCGCTCTTTAAAAAGTACAAGTCCCAGGTTCACACACGTCAATGCTCCAGACAAGGCGAAATTCGCGCTACCAAAGTAGGCGCGTGGCTAGCATTCAGACCTAGAATCCTCGAAGGTCGGCGAGCGTGTTCAGAATCTCTCAGCATGTCGAGAGAATCTCGCTACCCACGGACCCACTTTTCTATTCTCTCGACCTTTGGGTCGGACCATCCGTATCATGCCTCTGGCAGGATGAAGTACTTCGAGCTTCCGGAAATACGCAGCATCGGATAGGGAGGGTAGGAACATCAAGTGGCAGCAGACTGGATCGAAACCCTGGAGTTCTGTCTCGCAGACGGCTCAAATTTGCTGTCTTAGTCCCATCGGCCGCGAATATATGAGGACACCATATCAGGCCATATCTTTGCACTGCCTTCTTGTGCTGAGTGCCCTCATACTCGATCGAAGGACTTCGCGTTGGATTCCGCCGGATAGCCGATCGCATAAAGCTGCCGAGACCTTGATCTTTTGCAATCGACACGCGTTTCTGCGTCCACGATCAATTGCTTTGCCAGCCTCTTTTGCTTCAACTTACGATATTATAGCGGTCAATGTCAGTATTGGATGCCGTAAAGGCTGGAAGGCGCTTCTTGTGATTTTATTGAAGTACGCAAAACTTGGCGCGCTTGAAGCTACATATACTACCTCGGCAGACTCAGGCCTGGAAGCTATACAGTATACTGCAAGATTGACGACTTCAAAACAGGACTTCGATTTCTGTTGATGTTGGATGTGTCTTCCGTGATGCATGATGCAAGAGTGGACACAAATCTAAAGCTAGTGCCTTGGTTGGGACGCGCTTGCTAGCCAGACTTCTGCGCCACAACGCTCGGCTCCAGGAACAGGCCATACAGACACATCGACATCCGCTCTTGGCTACGATCAGAGACAGGCATGCAGCAATACGCTGCATCTGCATTGCTCTCTGGTACTCTCAGATCGGACGCTTGTTGTCTTTCTTCCAGAAGATGAGATTGCGCGTGGACGTTTGAGCTTCCAATTGTGCCATGCAAGCACGTTGCCGCTCACACGTTCTCCTGCCGTCGCACGGAGCTGCTGCTGCCACGATTGTTTGTGCTAATCAGCCACAATTACATCACTTTCCGATCACTGTCCAAAAAACGCGAAGATCGAGTTCTTTTCGCGTCATCCATCAGGATCCATGCAAGCTTGCTCCTGAAACTGGTCTAGTGATCTCGATAGATCGCTTGGGCTTCGCAATTTCGGGAGAGAATCCCAGCCTGTTGTCCAGAATTGGATCTACGTCACCACAGAGTAATGCTGCATCGTGCCTTGCGGGGACAGTCTTGTGCACCAAGCGCGACTGCCCATATACTGCTCCTTCCCTTCTTCATCAAACATTTCTTTTCTACTTCCTCAATTGATACCCCTACCATATCACAAACTACCATCCAACTAATTGCGCTAACCTAGAGCGCTTCTTACATCTGTCTGATACCCCTTGAGATACCCATTGTTTGAACTTCAGCTTTCATAATCATGGCCAGCGGCGCGGGAGTGAATCAACCGGTGAACGAGAAGCTTAAGGAGAAGGACGTCAACGCAAAGCTTCAATTGTATGGGATATACTCCGCGTTCGCGAAAGGCAAGGTCCCATCGGTATGTTGCGATGGGTCAGCTATACTCCTCACAAGCTAATCCCGCACGCAGAACAAGCAGATCGATGTGGCACTGAACAGCTTCCTTGCATCCCGAGCGCTCTCAAAGCCATCAGATCGCCTTTCAGCAGATGGCAAACAGCTCGTGGCCGACTTCCGCGAGGTTGTTGAGCAGGCCAAGATTCTTTTGTTGACCAAGAACGAGGGCAACCTACTCCAGGACTTCATCTGGCAGACGCAAAACATTAAGGGCGGCGACGCCAAGGTTCCAGGCGCACCGGTCGACAAGGCCACTGCTCAACAGCACGGTAACGAGGCTCTTGACGGCTTGAGAACGCTCGGCACCCTCCTCATCTCCAATGGCCAATTCCGCAAGCTTCTTGATGATGCTGCCATTCTTTTGCGATCCATGGCCGGTGATGCCGCGACCAAGACCGCCGGCAAGGTCCAGCCCAGTGAGGATGCGCTGAACCAGATTGATGAGCCGGCCGCCGACAACACCTGGCACGATGCTCCTGATCTATCCGCTGCCAACCTGAAGAGCCAAGCTCAGGCCAAGTACAACGCGAACAAGCCATTTGGCAAGCAAGAGCTCGATCAGGCTGCCCAAGAAGCGTCCGCCGCTGCTCATCCACAAGGTTCCACAGATCCAGCTGCCACTGCCGAGCTCGCTGCTCGTGACCGCCAGCAGGGCACTTCAAGCGGCGTTGATGCTGTCTCTGGCGCCGATGCTGCCTTCGATCGTCTGCACAACGAAGCTTCCAAGAACATTCCGGACGACAAGAAAGATAAGGGCCGCGAGTACAGGGACCGCACGCAGAACTATATGAAGAGCAAGATGCCACAGGAACGCCGCGAGCAGACCATTTGGCGCCTCAAGAAGATGATTGTGGAGATCCAGGGTCACCAGGACTGTAAGCTGCACATGATGGGTTGATTTGTTTCAAGTACTCACCATTATCACAGACCAGCGCGCCATTGACACTCTGCTCCGCCTCGCCGAGCAGTACACTGGCCATACTCGAAACGTCGCCCAGCAGAGCACTGGGGCTGTGAAAGGTGCCCACACTGATGATGCGTTGCAATCCGCTGAAGCTGACCTCAAGGTACGATATAGGTTTCTCAGACAACAACAAGCAAATGCTGACCGACATCAAGACACTTCTCGAGCGCTTCGCCAACGGTACCTCCTCCGAAGACCTCTTCGATTCGATCAACCAGATCTACCGCGATGCCGACCAAGATCCAGAACTCAAAGGCTGGTTCAAGAAGATGAACTCGTACATCCGCAGACTTCTCAAGGAGCAGGGCTATGTCATGCAGGATGAGTCCACCCGCGAGTGGGACGGCCTGTACGACCAAGGTCAATATCTCCTTCGCGATAAGTACCGTGGCCACACCGACCGTATCTTGGACGAGTTCAAGTTCTTCGGCAATGAGTTCGACAACGATGCGCAGAACAAGGCATTCGCCGCCGCGTGCAACAAGCTCTTCAACCACCTTGGTCAGAATTCGGAAGGCAAGCCAGAGTTCAAGCCACACCTTCTCAAGGATATCACCGAGATCATCATCCCGGCTGCTTTCGAGCACATCCGTTACGTGCCAATCCCACGTATTGAGTTGTCCGATCCCATGGTCGATGTCATTGTTGAGAACTTGATCATTGAGAGCGACAACCTCGCGCCTAACGTGATGGAATTCAGCACCGACAACTACTGGCGCTGGGGCCGCAAGAAGATTGCCAACAAGAACAAGAACAAGATCATGCTGTCAGTGTCTGGCGTCCAGCTTGACTTGCGCGACGTCGCTTTCTACGTCAAGAAGAAGCAGGGCTTCCCATCTATCAGCGACCTCGGTGTTGCCGACATCTTCATGGGCGGTGAAGGTTTGAGCTTCAAGATCAAGGCTGAGACTGCCGACAAGAAGGATCGTCAGAACTTCTTCAAGATCGAGAAGGTCGATGTTGACATCAAGCACGTCAACATCAAGCTTAAGAAGTCTAAGCACAAGCTGCTCTTCGCCCTTGCCAAGCCAATAATCCTCAAGGCCCTCCGCCCAGGTCTCCAGAAAGCTATTGAGAAGCAGATCAAGGACTCTGCCACTCAGCTCGACAAGATCCTCTACGAGATCAAGCAGGAGGCCGACAAGGCTCAAGCTGACTTCGAGCGTGATCCATCGCCGGAGAACGCCCAGAACATTTACCAGCGCTATGCCTCTGCTGCCAACAAGCGCATCATGCAGGGCAAGCAGAAGAAGGCTGAGGTCCAGGAGCGCACCAAGGACACCAAGGTCAATGCTGCCGTCACGAAGCAGGACTCGATCTTCCCCAACGTCAACCTGCCAGGTGGTATCTCCACCAAGGCTACGGAGTACAAGGAGCTCGCTGGCAAGGGTGACAAGTGGGAGTCGCCAGTCTTCGGCATTGGCTCCGCGAAGGAGACATCCAACCTCCCAAGCGCACCAAAGATTACCCGCAAGCCACACAGCACTGCTCAGGGCTATAGCAGCAAGTCTGCTGCTGTTCCAGGCGTTGGTGGCCAGAGCAACCCAGGCTATGGTGCCAATACTGTTGGTTCTGGCGCTGAGTATGGCACCACTCATGGCTACGGCAACAACTCTGCTCTCGGCGGTGCAAACACCCAGGGCTTCAGCAATCAGGTTGACCAGGCGTTCGGCGACAAGACCAATGGCGTTGCGAACGGCAACACCACCCTTGGTTCCAGCAACCCAGTCTACTCTGGCTCCGCATAAATGTCGATTCTCGTCACTAATGCGAGACAGACCTGAACTCTCGGTTTCAGGATGTATTAGCACGGAGAGGTAATTGCGACGACAATTGTGTTTTGTGATACCACCTTGCAGTCATTTGTATATGCAACACGACATCCGGAAGTAATGCGATGGAAGTTTGGCACGGATGCACACTGGGTTGAAAAGCAACAGCATGGACTTTTCGTTAGTCAATAGTTGACGATTCTCTTATGTACATCAATGTATAGTAACAAATCGCACTCGCACTCAACACATTCTTTGGTCTTCCATTTCTATTGTTGATTCATGACCGCGTAGTGTCCCAATCAAAATGCATGCGCTTTAGCATTCCATATTTTTGCTGCGTGTTGATATGCTTGTGAATCTTGAATGCATATTCAGGATCTGGTAATTATATTCACCTTCCTCCAAAGCATCAAGTGAACAGCCATCCTCCATCTGATGAAACAAAAGATACTTTCAGTTTCTGGAGAATGAGTTTAAGAACACATATCCAACTAATTTTGATACTTGAAAACGATGATGCGTGTGGGAATTCATATGTGGCACCGCTCGACGTGCTCGTGAGGCCCTTCTTCACAAGGCAAGAGCTCACATTCTGGTTGTTGAGCAACGGATGCATTACGACGTACGAAGAAATAGCTGGTCGAAGTCATTGATGCTCACTTATTAATTTGATTCGAGCTACCTTGGACGACTATTCAACATTATATATTACAGCGCCAATAGCTCACAATAGTGAGGGCACTACCATCCTCCTCCTGTCCTCTCATAACTTCGGGGTATCGTGAAACTCAGAGGCCTCTTGGCCAGCTGCATGCAGAAATGCAGAGCATATAAACAATGATAAGAATGAGAACAACGGTGATCAACCGCTGTGGGTATCAAGCGAATGTGAAAAGCAGGCATGCCGCCGATGTGAAGTGAACTGAAGGAAACAATGGTGTGATGTGATCATCACATGAAGCCTAGCCGCGTCCGTCTCTTTTCTGCAACCGGTGCTCCGAAGCCACGTTGTCGTGGAATGGCAAGTGCATGGCGCTCGCAGTACGGCTTCCCTGCGACCTCGTAGTAATCCATATCCAGCTTGACGCGACAGTGCGCACAACAGAAGCAGTGCGAATGGAATTTTTCTTTTCGATCGGTCTCCAAGTACTGCCCCTCAATACCCTTATCGCACTTGCGGCACAGACTACCATTCAGCTCATGGTAATGTCGCGCACAGTATGGCGCATTGCCATGCACGTAGAACTCGGCACTTGGGAATGGAGCCTGGCAAGTCTTGCACACGAAGCATTCCCTATGGTAGCGGCCAGTCAGACGCCCATCAGCTGCCTTGACCGACTTGCCATAGATGTTCGTGCCGCAACCTTTGCATTCACCCTTGGAAGCAGGCTGCTGGAAGCGAGGAGGCTGGCTGGCATAGATATCCGCTCGAGAACCTTGACGCATGCGTGGTGGTGAGTCGCTCAGGAGACTGCGTGGGCTGGTTCCGAGCTGAATGGCTGGATCCATTGGTGCGCGCATGTGGTGTACGGCTGGATCGATGGGTGATTCAAGTGGCTGTGGGATTTTCGCTGCTGGTATTGATGGTGCTGGGAGTGGGTCTGGCCGGTTCGATCTGGAGATTGCCCTGCGATGACTGCGAGTGCTGTCTGAGCTCGCATTTCGCGATAATGTTGATGATACTGATGATGGTGCCGTTGATTGATTTGAGGCATATGATGATGCGGAATCGCTCGGCGAATGGGAGACGTCGCTGCGAGAGGATGAGCCTTCACGACGCAAGTTCTGCACTGGCAGCGCAGGGGCGGGAGACTGGTTCAAGAATCGTTCGACCGCTGTGGGTTCGTTCGGCCGACTTTGCGTTTTTGATCGAGCTCGCCCAGATGCGCTAGGTGGCGGCAGAGGCGATGGGCGTGGCGCCTCGAACCACGGACTCTTTGGGTCCTGATCTGGCGAGTTTGAGTCTGTGACTGGCATGAGGCGGCTGCCATCTGGCCGTGAGGTTTCAATGGAGGGAGCTCTCTGTCTCAATGTCGGTATGAAAGGGTTCTGTATCTCTGGATCTTTGAAGGCATCGAAGCGACCTTTAGGAGCAGGCTTGTTGGATGTGCCAGCAGATGTGGTTGGTCGTTGGTCTTCCGCTCCTCTATAGCCTCCTGGAAAGAACTCCGTCTTTGTAGGCGCAGCTGACATAGCCGGTGATGAGAAGCCTCCATATGGGTTCAAGGACGGTTCGTTCTTCGTCTCCGGAAACGTCCTGGATCGTCGCTCTTGCGACATCATGCCATTGGGCTCCTCATCCACATCTCGCAAGAACATGTCAATCGAATTTACCACTTTTCGCGGTGCTCCAAGCGACGACTTCTGTTGGTGGCCGGTAGCTGGCGCACCCTCAACTGGCGCAAACTGAGGTCGCGCAGCATGAGACTCCGATGGTCTCCTGAACTGCTCTTGTCCTCCCGTGCCAGCGTACGAATTGTACTGCTCATGCGATGGCCGCCTTTCACTTGCTCCATTGGCTGCTCGACTCTTCTGCCCTGAGAATGGTCCTTCCGCAACGCCATTCATACGTTGTATAACATTCGCACCTGGTGACGGCGGCGGTCGCATAAAGCTCTGCTGGCCATGGAAGGAATCAGGCTGGTCGTACCGTGATCTGAACGGTGGGAAAGCCGAGTCCAGATTGGATGCAAAGGCAGGCGACGGCGGGCTAGGCGACCTCGAGGGGTAGCTGGGCTTTCTCGAGAACATGGACGAGGGAGTGGTGATTTGCGTCGACGGCGTGACCGGAGTGAGACCTTGGTCATTCGTATAGCTGCTATAGTCGCTTCCTGGCGTCACGGCGGCCTCTGGCTGCAGGAAGGGTCGGTCTGAAGAAAGTTAGGTCTGCTGTCAAGGAATGTCCTGCATGAAGCGCAAAAGTGTAAAAGGGAAAGGAAGTGGCTTACTAGCTGCGGCGGGATCGATACTTGCTGGCACGTTCCGTCCGGGCTTGAGGAAGCCAGGCGCTGGTTGCTGCTTGACATCGAGGTACCTCGGTTCCTGTTGCACGGCTGGATCCATCGTTACTAGCGACGAGTCTGACTGGATGGCCGGATCACCCTTCATAATGCCATCGTTGCGAGCTAGCTGTGCGGTGTTCTCGCCCATTGCGGATTCTGCGAATGCTGATTAGCCCTGGGTATAAGATTGCCGAAATGAGAGCAAATTACTCGTCGAGGGTTTGCAGACATGGTCTGCCAAATTCATTATATCAATCTCATCGCCACAAGTCGAGCATTTCAGCGCTGGCAAGAGACTCTCTGTCCTTCCTACTGCTGCCATACTCGTATGAACGCATTCGACTAGTTGTGATTAATGGTTATGAAGAAGTTTGAGGCGAGATGAGTTTATCAGGCTGGTCCCTGCGAAGGTCGCAACTCCTGCAATGTCGATATATGGGGGATTGCTGCCAGGTTCAATGCCGTGATCTTTATCGCGGTGATCAACTGACTCTTGCAAAGGAAGGTGGGCTGGCGAGGTTGTCTGGATCTTCGTGCGGTGTATGGATGATATTGGAAATGACCAGCACCCCCAGGCTGAGCGGCTCGCAAGGCTATTCGCTGGGATCTGTGCTCTCTCAATGTCGGCTCGTCCGTCTGACTGTGGGTATACACAGACTTGAAATGGTATATCTGGATGCCGTGAAGGTATAGCAGAAAGCCAAAAGAAGTTTTGAAAGCTGTTGACGGGCAAAGCGATAACAAAGTAGCTGGTGAGGGTACATTTGGTTCCTATCCGTGCCTGGTGGCTTACAACGGCCGCTATACCACGGACCAATTGGCTGAAAAGTTAGGACATCATTGGTCGAGCGGCTGCACGTAGTTACCAGGGTGTTCATTCTGAGGAAGCAGAGAAACAATCCGCGACAGCAACTGTATGGTGACTTGTCGGCATCGTCATATTTCCGGTCTGGTGATATCATCTGGCGCGTGGTGATACATCTTCTACTGCTCTTTGAGTGGCTCGACAGTAGTCGACACCAGCTCATGAATTGATGTTCGTCACCAAGTTCAATTTCCTCTCCTGACACAAGCCTGAAGACGCACTCCAACGGCGCTGTTGATCAAAGGGTCCGACTCGTCTTCTTCAGGTATGGCGTCGAGATAAATGAAATCTACGATTTGCCTACTTCAGCCGATCGCTCCGGGATCAGGCTCTAGCATGGGCGTGCCGAGACGCTGTGGGTGCTCGTTTAGCTCAATCAGTGAACGCCTCCGCATGGTCGCTGAAGAGAAACAACCTTCAGGCGATGTGTTTCAGCAGAAGGGCGACAAACCTGCTCGAGTACCATTGCCCGCGGCTAATGGCGCTTACTTGACATTGAAGCAGATATCAGCTGGGCGGACGAATGCATTTGCAAATACAAGCAGCGGTTGGAAAGAGGGATCTGCTCCTGCTTGTCATGGACAATCGCCGAGATGAAGGGTTCCATCTGGATGGCTGGCTGGGAATTCGAGTGGGGAGCACCGCACGGGCGTTTCCCCTCGCACGTGATGGGGGTGAGCTGATTTGGAGAGCGCAAAGGCACCAAGGCCCCCAGGCACACCAAGATAGGTCTCTGTCGCCCGGTTACAAATGGATGTGACAGCTTGCAACTTTGCTTGAGCGGAGCAGTGAAAGCCGCGAACATTCTGTGAGCCGTCTTTGGCTTGCAAGGGTTGCATTTTCATGTGTCGCACGCCTCTACCCCGGGATGAAACTAGATGCAGTTACTTGACAGTTGTTGCTCGACCTCCCTCACCGCTGGTTTGATCAATGTCGAGCTCACTTTAGGGTACCATAACCGCAGCTGCAGCGAACTGATGTCTACCGGCTTCTCGCTGGATTTGGACAGATGTTAAAGCACGATGGAGGATACCGGTTCAGGCATGGAGCAGCATGCTTGCGTGATCGCAAGGTGAACGACACGCATACGACCTCGACTCGCAACGATTGGAACACGACCCATGCGGCTATCACTTCTTGCACGGATTTTCGAAGCGGCACTCCGCGCTGCGAACTCTAGCTCTCCACAATAACATGCTGGCATATACTACCCTGAAGGCCAAAGAACCACTGTTTATGCAGCGGGTTCTGTTTGAGAATCTGGGCACTTCTGTTCCCACTTCGTAGACCCTCTGGACGACTACCATCCGCGATATGCGATCATGAGCCAGGCATCCGGAATGCTTTTCTAGACGACTGGGTGACAAAATTCACCGACGACCATCTCTTCAGACCACAAATGGCTTTCTTCGTGATGGCAGCACAAAGCGGCCACGACTCCAGCTGGTTGTTGTTCACCAAGCTGTCCAGCGTAAAGGCGTTGGTCATTCCACTGTGCCTCCGGATACTTCTTTGCTCTCCACTGCTTCGTCTGGCCTTCTCACATGGCTCTGCATCAACACATCTCAGCTACTAGACGGCTTTACTCTTGATCTACACTTCTCGCTCTTATCGCGCGACGTCCTTCTAAATGCCGTCCACATCCTGGGCACGAAGTTGAGCCGCTGTACTCGTACGCCAATCGGTGTAATCCTGCTCCTTATCACTGCATCAAGATAGTCCCAACGTCCAGTAAATCCATCATCTGACCATTTCCAAATAATCACTGCATGTCGCTACACGATAGCTACCACGAGCACGACTTGTGCTAGAGCTTCTTACACCAATGAGAAAGATACAACAAAGCCGACTTAGGCGTACATGGGCAGGAGCCGAAGTATTCGTTTTGTGGGTCGCAGTTGACAACGAACTCTTCGCAATGGTGATCTTTGCAAATTTCATGGACTTCCGGTAGTCACAAAAAATTCCTCTGCATGAGTTGGGCCAGAAGAGGCAGAAAACATAGTCGTTCGCTGTGTCCGTGCTGACACTTTATTGTACCAACCGCTCAAATTCATGGGTTGAGGTCAAGCGAAGCCGGAAGAGCACGAATCAGCTGCACGAGAACGCCCGCAAAGTGACCAACACTAGAGCTGACCTGCATGCGTCGTATCAAAAACGTTACCTAATTCGGGCTGGAGTCAGATGTCTGATGTACCATCGTGAGATCCAGTTGGCTGACTACTTTCGCGAGCTAGCCGGTGCCTGCCGTTTTGTGGGCACACAACACAAGTACAAATATCCGCACTTTCCAAACCTTCGTACCTGAGCTTCTTCTTTAAACTCAAAGAACACGTTACAATCGCCACAACTGCTTCCAGCTGTTAGGACGAACGCTTTCCTCCCAAACCCATCCAAACAAACCACCGGGCCATTGCCCAGACTTCACCACGTTCGCCAACTTGCTGTTGTCGTAAGTTGAAACTCAAGGCACCCACCAATGTACCTTCTGCTCACAACAATGACAGGTGCCATAACACCCACGCCGGCCGTCGATCTGCCCCATCAGGTGGACCTACGGAAGCACCCTACACCTACTAGATCCAGAATCTGCAGAGTCAGGAATCAATCTTTCACGTGATCATCACCGATCAAAGCCAAAACCTCGATATCAAATCGTAAATCGCCATGGCTCCTCACGCAGACGACTCTCAGGGATTCCCTGTCAACGATGGATCTGCTTCCGTAGCACCGGCATCTACCGAGCTCTTCACGGTCACGTCTCCAAACGTCAAGTACACTGATAGCGAGATCAACACCAAGTACACCTACCGTACTACCGCTATCACCAAGGGCACTGACGGCAAGATTGTCGCTCAGCCCAAGGAGACCATCTATGACTTCAAGACCGACCGCAAGGTCCCAAAGACCGGTATGATGTTGGTGGGCTGGGGTGGGAACAACGGTACGACTGTTACAGCTGGTATCATTGCCAACAAGCGTGGGCTCACTTGGGAGACCAAGCATGGCAAGCAGGAGGCCAACTACTATGGCTCCGTCTTGCTCGGCTCCACTGTCAAATTGGGCACTGATGCTGAGACTGGCGAGGAGATCAACATCCCCTTTAATCAGCTGCTCCCAATGGTCCATCCAAACGACTTGGCCATTGGTGGTTGGGACATCAGCGGCATGAACCTGGCTGAGGCCATGGATCGTGCTTGCGTGCTCGAGCCAACTCTCAAGCAGCTGGTCCGCAAGGAGATGTCCTACATGAAGCCATTGCCCAGCGTCTACTATCCAGATTTCATTGCTGCTAACCAGGAAGATCGTGCCGACAACTTGATCTCCGGCTCCAAGGCTTGCTGGGAGCATGTCGAGCAGATCCGAAAGGACATTCGGTAAGTCTCGTTGATCTCTGAGGATCGCATCTCTGACATCACCATAGCGACTTCAAGGCGACCAACAACCTCGACAAGGTTATTGTCCAGTGGACTGCCAACACCGAGCGTTATGCCGACATCATCGAGGGCGTCAACGACACCGCTGAGAACTTGCTCGAGGCCATCAAGTCTGGCCACGAGGAGGTCTCCCCATCCACCGTGTTCGCTGTTGCTTCCATCCTCGAGAATGCTCCATTCATCAACGGTTCCCCACAGAACACCTTCGTTCCAGGCGCCATCAAGCTTGCTGAGCAGCACAACGCGTTCATTGGCGGTGACGACTTCAAGTCTGGCCAGACCAAGATGAAGTCTGCCCTTGTTGACTTCCTGATCAACGCCGGTATTAAGCTTACCTCCATCTCGAGCTACAACCACCTTGGCAACAACGATGGCAAGAACTTGAGCTCCCAAAAGCAGTTCCGCTCCAAGGAGATCTCCAAGTCCAACGTCGTCGATGACATGGTCGCTGCCAACACCGTCCTCTACAAGCCAGGCGAGCACCCAGATCACTGCGTCGTCATCAAGTATATGCCAGCTGTTGGAGACGACAAGCGTGCGCTTGACGAGTACTATGCAGAGATCTTCATGGGTGGACACCAGACCATCTCGCTCTTCAATGTTTGCGAGGACTCCCTGCTTGCATCGCCACTGATCATCGACCTCGTCCTGGTCACCGAGATGTTCACTCGCATCCAGTGGAAGGCTAGCGACGCTGAGGCTTCCGGCAAGGACTTCGCTGGCTTCCACAGCGTCCTCAGCGTGCTCAGCTACATGCTCAAGGCTCCTCTCACGCCACCAGGTACTCCTGTTGTCAATGCTCTGGCTAAGCAGCGTGCTGCTCTCATCAACATCTTCCGTGCTTGCGTTGGTCTTGACCCAGAGTCCGAGATGACGCTTGAGCACAAGCTCTTCGCATAGATGTGTTGATGCAGCATGCAGGATGTTGGAGAATGTCCTGTGCGGCTTGACTTCGCAGGTGTGGGATGGACGTTTTGATACTTCACAACTGACCATAGTCGCTCCTTCATGTACTCGACAAGTGAACAATGCAAATCATTCCGTGTCGCTCAGATCTTCATTTTTGTCCTGTCTTTGTTGATTCTACTTGTCGCTATTGGACGCTTCGTCGTGATTCGTGGACACCACTTTGCAGGCGCGACCCAAGTCTCCTCATTTATGGCAAGAACGACCGGGACGTGACCAAGCGCCCCTTCCGCAATTCTCTGGAGGCTACGACGCGTTTTGAGATCCCCGACATGTCTCAGCTTCTAATTCATTGTTCACGAACACCATTGTGGTGGCTGATGCACGATGGCGCCGCAATTCCCTTCCATCCAGTCCTTCTTCAGCCCAACCAAGCCCAACGTCACCCAACCCAAGCACGCGCAAATCGACGCGTGTCCCAGCTCTGGCGACGGCTTCACCGACGCGGAAGTCGAAGCAGTGCTGCATCCGACCGTCGACGAAACATGGTTGCCCTCGCAAGAGTACGAAGAAGAAGACATTGCCAGTCTGCAGCCAGGACCGCAATGCGTCACGTTTCAAGGACGCGTCGCGAACTTCTATGATCAAGCAACTCCGAGTAAACGACCTCGAGCTGCCAAAGGATGTGTGAAGATCATCATCAAGGATGACTCTGGCGCCATTACTGTTCGTTCATCCTCTTCCGCTGCTGAAGTCATCTAATGTCATCTAGGTAAGGTTATGGTACGCGAAGCTGGAGTATGGACTCCGTCTCGGCCAACTCGTCAGGATCTGGACACCACACATCTCGAATGGCGAGCACGGCAACCTCGCATCGAACCAGGCGCCACTGTTTACGAGCATCTTTCCTGAGCGCGACCGGAGTTGTCACTTCCTGATCCATCGCAACAGTGATAATGGCGAGCAATGTAAGAAGCCCATTGGTTATCGCGCGACTAAACCATTGCAAGGTCTGATGACGCTGAAAAACTTTGTGAATGGCGGGTATGATCTGGCAGAGGCGAAGCTGCTCGTCTGCGTGAAGAGCATTGGCGCGAAGAAGAAAGGTTCGATATTCTGCGTTCGAGACGCGACGAGGTTGACTGACGACTGCCATCAGTAACGCCGAAGTCTGGCAAAACTCCTCCTTGCGACTGTTTGAATGTCCAGATCTTCGATTCGACCATGTCCGCGGCAACGCTCACCTTATGGGGTGCAATGACCGCCTCAGCCAGCTTATGGAAGCCATCTCAGACGGTCTTGCTTCTGACGCGTCCTGGCTGGCGTATCGACACGCAGACCTACATCTCCTTGACCAGCAACACACTCGTGGACATCGATCCGGCAATGTCAGATACAATCTGGTTGCGCAACTTCGCTGCCCGTCTCACGAGACGTGAAGACATCAATCCGCCATTCCCCGACAAGAAAGCGCTTGACCTGGAGCTGGCCAAGGAAGCTCTGAACCAGATCTTGTTCACGCTTGCTGAATTGGATGAGTTTGCTCGCGCTGCCCCCATGGAGAAGTTCACGGGCTGGATCAATGTGATGTTGACGGAAATCAATCTCTCTCTGCTCCATCGACGCAACATGCTTCTCTGCGGGACACACTGTGGCGTACCGATCTACACGAATAGCACGAGTGCAACGTGCAAGCAATGCGACAAAATGGTCGAGCTACGCCTCAATCCGCGGATCCTCGGTCCGGTCATTGATGAGACGGGGTGTTCTCAGACGGGCAAGCTGTTCTTGAGTGATGACGCTTGGGAGCATTTATTTGGCAGGTCAAAGCAGGCTCTGGCAGCACAGAATTCTGACAGTCTGCGAGCGCTTGAGCAAAGAATGCTATACGTTCGTGTCCATATGGGAGTGGCTTGGGTTGCTGAAGAGGCTGATGTTGGTGTGGGCAGGGTCTGGGTGTGGGATGTGAAGGCGTGATCGATCTATCCTGCCAGGCGGGTCTGCTGTTGAATGAGAAGTGATGATCTTGCTGCAACGTGAATGGCTAGATTAGACATCTTGGTTGTATTCGTTACCTCACCCATTCTAACCACCATAGCTTTAAACATTAGCGAGGTCTCATTTGTCGTACCATCGTTCATGATGCTCAATGCAGTCAGTAACCGAATACTGGTCAGATCACCTCCTTCTTGCACCTGCAGCGGCTCTCTTGCCTCTGCCACCAGCCAGCCCAGTACTCGCATCCTTGACAGTGCCAATGCTCTCCACCCTCCTCCCCTTCTCTTCCCGCTCATCCACCTTCCCACCCATCCTCTGAATGAGCGCCCTTCGCTCCTCAACAGCTTTCTCATCTTCATATATGATCTTTTGACTCGGATCTGGGAGCGGCGCCGGTTCTCTCCTCTCATCCTGGCTGATATTCGAACCGACAGAATTGAAGGAGCCACCGCTAGGTGCGCGACCGAGACGGCGTCTGCGAAGCAGGTCGTTTTGGGGTGGCTGTTCTGAGCTGGGTCTTCGGGTTGCGGACTGCTTTTTCGCGAGTAGGTCGGCTATTGCGGTGTTCAGATTCTCTCTTGCCTGAGTCGCTGGACCGGGCGGCGCGAGAGTGGCTTGCGCTGGATCGGCTGGCACGGCCTTTGCAGCATCTACAAGGTGCACTGCAGCTGATGAGGTATCGACGTTCTCGTTTTGCGGTCTTGTTGGGGATCTCGGGTCTTTCTCATTGTTTTGCGATCGCGGCATCGACTGCGAACCTCGTCGCTGCGAATTCTGCTGCTCCTGTGAGAGCTCGCCTAGAGGCTGTGAAGGCTGGCGCCTAGATGCCTCTCTCGTGCACTGGGAGGCATCATCGGGTGGCAAAGCCGGGGCATCATCGTCATCATCTTCATAGAACGGCCCAGTCTGTTTGTGCTTGGGCTTCTGTACGGCTGCAGCTTTGCTTCTCTGCGGTGCTTTAGCTTTAGTAGGAGCAGCGCCTTGCAATTCCAGCTGACCTGGTCTGCGTCAAGAAAGTCAGCCATCATCGGTCTCAGATTTGATCGAGGCATCCAGCGCAGAAGTGAAGATCTCGCTGTCCAGTGATGACCGGAAGGACATGCTGTGATGCGACCCAGTGAGCGAGTAGCTCTGCTTCTGCGTGGAGGACAAGGGAAGTTGTCATGAGATGCGCTCGCTTACCTGCTTTTTGTGCCGTGCTTGAAAGCAGCGGTCTTGGTTCTTGAAGGCTCGAAGTTGACAGGTACGGTAGGTGTTTCATTCTCAACGAGATATTGAGCTGGATCTTGCTTGATTCCACGATCGATACTGTCCAGCAGCCACTGCTCAGTAACAGCTGGTATACTTGAGCTAGCAGCGAAGTCAAGCTTGTCCTTATTCACGGCCATCGAGGAGTTAAATACCAGGACGTCGACTCCAGCTTGGAGATATTCCGAGTACTTGGCGCCTGTGTCGCGTGTTAGAATAGACCCCAATACCAAACGCTAGCCTATGACATACCCATCTGGCTGACAACTCGGCTCACATGGAGCAAATCCATATCTGCGAAACCGGTGGAACAGACTGTGAGACCATCGAAACCTTCTACTTTCTCTTCGGCAATCGGCTGACTCAGAAGACATTCTTCGGGATCCAAGAAACGCCTGCCATGCAAACAACTCTCCACCCACCACTCCGTCACTACCTTCATCCGCTCCTCCAGCTCGGAATAGCTCTTCAAGCTTGATTGTAGCTTCTTCGGCGATATAGCAGAAGGGAACACAATGTAGATCTTTGCAGCGCCATCATCCTCAATTTCAAGCTCCTCCAGTGACGTGCAAAGCCTCGCACCATTCTCTCGTAAGTGAGCATGGAGCTTTGCCGCTTTCGCTGGCGGGAAACCATAAGCAGGCTCGAAGGCGTGGGTATAGATGATCCTGCCCTCGAAGATTGAATTGGCTTTGTGCTGCGGCCTCTTTTGTTGTGGAGGTGAAGATCGTCTTTTCGTCGGCTCAATTGTGTCATCTGGTGTTGGCTCTGCGGTGTCTCCTGGTCGTGGTAGCACACCAAGCACACCGTCGATCTCTGGCGGTTGCCAATCTTCTTGTTTCGCCTGACCCGAGCTTGTCTGCGCAAGATCTGCCCAGATGGTCTCTTGTTGACTCGCCATCTTCTTGCTCATTGTTCGACGCAGCTTTCGTCGTGCTGGTGGTTCTGGTGCCTTCTCTTCCTCTCGCGGCCGCTTGCCCAGTGTAACATTCTCCAACGCCTGCTTGTTGAATGCGCCTACGCCACGGTCCTGAGGTGCCAGAATCGGATCATACAACGTCTCTTCGAGCGCCATGCCGCGCTGAACACTGTCTTGCAACCATTCGATTGACACACACTTGATCTGCCATCGCCGCGCGTGATCGTACTTCTTGCCCTCAGGTGCGGCAACAATTAGATGCGTCACCGACTTGGTGAGATCACCATGGAACTCGCCACCGCTGTTGACCACGTGTGACTTGATGTTGTCGCGTGCGCTTGTGCTTTCGAAGCCAGTCAAGCAGATCTTGAGGTTCAACAAAGTCGGGGCTTTATGCTCTTTCTCCAGTGCTGCCAGGTCTACATCTCCGCCAGCCATCCACACCTGTCTGACTGCATTCACGAAGCTTGGCATCACCACCCTCACATCTGGTCTCTCCTTTGCAACATATCTGTATTTGGCCGTGTCGACGTCGCCGGTAACAAGGTGCGTGACATCGGAGGTGAGGTCGTACTTGTGGATCGCGCCCATCTCCTCGGCGGCAGTCTGGATCTCATACTGCAGCATCGCATCAGTGACTGTTCCTTCTTGTGGAGAGCTCTGAAGAGAGACACATACACGTTCTTCGGGGAGAATCGACGTGCAGCACATTATCGCGCCGCGCAAAGGCGCTTGGTCCTTCACTTTGCTGGGTGTTAGCACGAGTCCAAGGCGAGGGAAGGATCACAATTTTTATACCAAGCTCGTTCTCCATCTTGCAGACCCATCGAGGTCAATCGTGTGTGGTTGCAAAAGCGAGGGGAAAGCTTCGAGACATCAAAATCGCGACTCGGGACGCGTCGATCCACTTTTCCTCGAAGCCATGTCACGTGGGACAACTTCCACTCCAAACAACTTGACTTGAATAGGTCTTTTCAATCGATCGATGCAATTACTGACGAGATAAAATGAATATCCGTCCATTGACCGTGTCGTGCCAATTAATTTCGGCAAGTCGACGTGCAATGGTCCATAGGTCCTTCTGGCATAGGATACTGGCATGAGCCTCAGACAATGTTGTCACGCACAAGCTGTTCGACAATACATCTTCTGTGCCTTCATCACGATCTGATGAACATCTGACTCTGTCCAAGCGAAAGCCAGGAATTGCCCTCATGCCTCGTCCTTCACCCGAGGAGCAATAGTAACAAGAGGCTGATAAAGCCTGACAAGCTTCAGCGAAAAGCTTTTCGAAACCGACTCATTTTCGCAACATGCAATCGTCGAGCGTCAATATGACGGTCTCTCTCAATGTCAGGAGAATACTCCTTACCATGAGCAAATCATGCAGCATGAAATCGACATGACGGCAAGCTCTTATAAGAATCAGCCAGTCGCACGACTATGTGGAGACGGGTCCTGATAAGGTCGCCCGGAGCAAAGTCTTGAAGTGGACATTCCCACAGTGCTTTGACGACATTGCCATAGCCCTTGCAGTACTATCGTCGCGCTACGCGTCGGACCGTTCATCGCTATCGAATCTTGACGATGAAGTGGACTGCGGAAATTGCTCCATTGCCATGTGAGGCACTGGGACGACCTTCGAATGCTTAGTGACACGAAGTCTCTCAGACATATAATCCTTTGTCAACGCATGGTCGAGTGGCAGTTGTAAACGCGGCGCTGTTATCATTAACACATGTACTTCAGCATCTGATTTAACCATGCAAGCGATACCGGATATGTCCGGAGTGTACTCCAGGAACCCGCGATCGTCGTCATCGGCACGCTAGGATCTAGATCTGGAACGCTGAATGAGAGGGACTCCGAACCAAAAAATATGTATTATGCTTACGACAACGAATCTCACGATACACATGCCAACCGGCTGAGGGCGGAAGGATCGTTTCTCGACCAACGAAATTTTCACTACTCTACTGATCTTAGACTCGTCAGTCAGCGTAAGGTGAGACTTACGGATGGGGCAACAAAGTGAACCATCTCAATCAGGATAGAGGCACAAGCAAGCGGTGTCGTACGACTGTGATTCTGCAGAGGTACCACGTCACGCATCGTGCTACTAGGAGGTACTGCCAGTCTACTTGGCGGTGTACCTACATGGAGATGTTCGTGTCAAGCATCACCTTAATGCCCGTGGTATTTCCAACGGATGCCCGCGCTGGAGAATTCGGTCGATGCGACCCACGGTTATGTCGGCTTCAGCAGCGACCACTCATTTCTGATTCAGCAAGGACTCTTGCGACTGTAGCTTCCAAGCCTGGTAAGGTGATGGAAAATTCCATTTGCCAGGGCGGAAGGATCCCACAATCAATTGTTCGAGATTGCCCCGTGCTTGGTGGACAGTGCTAAGAAAACTCCACAACGCGGCATGATGTCACCCATCCGGACGGCCCTATTGGAGGGCATATTAGCCTGACTCTCTTCGAGTTCCAAGTATTTGGAGATTTGCTTTACATGCACGTTCGATGCAGGCGTGAGCGTGAGTACGGGAGTTTCGGGTAGTGATTGACAATCGTCAGTCCCAATTCGAGATATACCAACCCTGCTGACGCGCACGTTTCTGGCTGTCGCAGCAGAAGAGAGGAAGCAGTGCTCGCGCAACCATTTCCGAAGGCTGTCTTGCCCTGCTTCTACCCGCAGCAGCACACAAGAGGCGCCTGCAGAGCAGCAAGCAAGCAACAACTCGCACGCAACCTTCGCACGAGACCTTGATTTTCACTCGCTTCACTTGCCCGCAGTTCTTGTGTTCTTGTCGCGCCTTGACGAATTACCCCATTCAGCATTCTATCCCATGTCGATTAGCACACAGCCCGTCATCCACCACCTCTAAAGCAACGACACTGCCGCAGCGAAGGACGACGACTTTTGGACCGCATAAGATATCAAATCTTGGGCAGTCATAAAGGACCGACCAGAACCACCCGTATCGAACGCGACGCTTTCTGCTCATCCAACTCAGTTGGCACGGGCCGATTACTACCAGGTACGACCCTGTGATCAACTCTGCATTGTCAGCGGACTGGAGACGTTGTTAAGACCAGGATCCTGTGTTCCGATCCAGAGCACGTACAATCCCAGATTTACTCGTTGGCCTGGTCATATAGGTCAATTATCCTGTTGACACGACACGTCCGCTCGCACGCGCGATCCTGAAACGATCGATTCCAAGGAACACCTCGCAAAACTGATGTACAGCGCATCACAATCCAATCTTACTACTTCCTTGTTTGTCCTTGCCTGACGACACAACACTGTGAGTACATGCCCAATTCCTAGCGTTATAGCACAGACATCACATACGCATTGGGCACAATTATGATGTTGCTTGCGATTCAAGAGGATCGAGCCCAGATCCACTTGGGCTTTCCAAACCGCTATTTGAGCATCAGACCTGTGTCCGTGGTTTCATACCTTCGGATGCTGCACGACGCCTGTTTCTAGAAAGTTTGGATACTGTGGAACTGTCACGAGCTTCTTTCACAGTCATTGTTTGCCCTCCCTTCCAATCTGCCCAAAAGCACATCATCCGCCTCATCCGTTCATGCTTCCCTCTTCCCAGATGTCGCAGTACTAGAAACCATGTCTCTACGCGGAGACGACCAATTCTTCTATCAGGCGCTTACAGGCTACGTGCAAGTCCAGAGTGAACGCGGGCGACTAGTATATCTACCATTATCATTATACCACGCGCTCGGGCTAGACACCGCATACCGACCGCCACTCTTTGCCCCGCGCAGACTACGACCGCACCGCATAAACATCGCCAGAGTTTCTGCTGAGGCCTGGGCGAAAGAGAATCGCCAGAAGCGCGGCAGAACAGTATCCATTCTAGCCGAGAAGCTAGCATTCGGAAAGCTGGCGGTCCCAAGAGAAACCGTTCAGAAGCTTCTCAAGCACGTGCTCTCCCACGACCCTCCACGGCCGGCTGGGAACGAAGCACCCTCGCCTACTGAACCAGAAAATACTTCGTCGGATCCATCGACTGCGAGGAGACCGCGCCCAACTTCTTGGGCTCCGGGTGGTCCGCAAGAGCGCGTGAGAAGGAAGCCCACAGGTGGGTTGTGGGCCGAGGCGAAGAGGCGGTCTTTCCTAAGTCGGGACGCCGCAGACCTACCAGAAGACCACACAATGCGGCCGCACCTTCGAAATTCGATAGCGGCGCCCGTGGGCATCGCTTCGGCGGTAGCACATCCGCAGGCCAGACCACACCTCAACAGCGATGCATCGTCAAGAGATTCGATGTCGACAATATCGAGTGGCGCGATATCGCAGACGACCACACACAGCTCAACCAGCTCTCATGTAAGAATGGCACCGACTGAGCGGCCGATTGCATCTGGCAATGGCGTGAGTGTGTCGATAGCCATGGCAGAGCCATTCCTGTTCTTGCAGGGCTTCGAGGCAGGCGACCTCTCATCAAATCGAAGTACAGCCATGCTCCGCGGTTCACTTATCCTGAAGGTGTCGAAACCGGCCAAAATCAAAGCAGTGACACTGCGCTTCCGTGGACGCGCTGTTACGAAGTGGCCGGAAGGCATCCCGCCGAAGAAGACGGAGTTTGAGGAGGTCAACTCGCACATCAACCATACTTGGCCGTTCTTCAACGCACAATTTCCAACAGCCGAGGCGGGAACGGGAGCGGATCATGTTCAGCTTGCAACTAGCAGTGCTGATCTCAACAAGAGTCGGCCGAATCTAGGAATTCTGTCAAGCACGCCTGCGAACAATTCAAACACGAATCTGAGCACGCGAGAATTGAAGAAGTTGTCACTGCAAGTAAATCAGTCGAGATCATTCGGCAAGGGCGAGTCTCCTAGTGGTGGTCCAACCATCGCGCAGAAGGGTTACCGGACGTTCCAGCCAGGCGAGTATGCCTACAACTTCGAGTTGCCGCTCGACAGCCATCTACCAGAAACAATCGAAGTGGATCTTGGATCGGTCAAGTACGAGCTAGAAGCCGTGGTAGAAAGAGCAGGAGCTTTCAAGACGAATTTGATGGGCACGAAAGAGGTGCATGTCATTAGGACGCCAGCAGAAGGATCTCTGGAGCAGGTCGAGCCGATTGCGATCAGTCGAAATTGGGAAGACCAGCTGCACTACGATATTGTCATCTCTGGAAAGTCGTTCCCACTTGGCGCGCAGGTGCCAATCGCCTTCAAGCTTACACCACTCGCCAAAGTGCAGTGCCACCGGATTAAGGTTTTCGTCACGGAAAGCGTGGAGTACTGGTGTAACAACAAACGGGTACATCGCATGGAACCGACCAAGAAAGTCCAACTTTTCGAAAAGCGAGCAGACGCACCTCCGAACAGCACCTTCCCAGGCAGTACTATGAGAATTATCTCAGGCGGCGGTGTGCCATATGACTACAGAGCACAAGCTGCTCGTGGCGAGGAGGTTCCTGGTGTGGACTCCACGAATCTGCTGGGCAATCTGGAAGGCAGTCCGAATGTTGGACCAACAGAAATGGAGTTCAGCGTCCAACTCCCATCCTGCAACAACACGAATCTTAAGGAGCGAACGCCAAAATTGCACTTCGACACGACCTATACGAATATCCAGGTCAACCACTGGATCAAGATCGTCATGCGCTTGTCAAAACCTGATGCGAATGATCCGACGAAGAGAAGACACTTCGAGATCTCAATTGATTCGCCTTTCCACATCTTGTCTTGCCGTGCGACGCAGGCCAACACATCGCTTCCAGCCTACTCAAGCCCGGATAACGCGAGCGCCGCGCAGCAGCTTTATGAATGTGGATGCCCAGGTGCAGCTCCAAGAAGGACCACGCCTACCTCATATGTGCCAACCCTCAACAGCATCAATCGTGGGCACTCGAACTCGAACGCAAGCCAGACCGATGTGCCACCGCCTGGTCCTCCTGGTGGACAGTTCTCGCGAGTGGACTCGATTGGTCTCGCGCGACCTCAAGCTGCGCACATTGGTGGTCCGGTCAACCCACCAGTTCAAAGACCGATGCATATTATCCGAGCACCATCCTTCGCACCTCCCGCATTCGAAGACGAAGAAGCTCCTCCGCCGCTACAAACGCCACCACCGCAGTACGACACGATCGCCTCGCCCACGAGCGGCCTCGCAGACTACTTTGCACGATTGGCAGACGCATATGATGAGAATCCTACAGATGACGAAGAGGATGGACAAAGAACGCCGACTGGATCGAGTAGAGTGGAAGTACCACTTACGCCAGGCAGTGTGCGTAGTCCAAGAAGCATGGACGAGGTCAGAACTTGGCCAACATTTGGGCCAGTGAGCATGAATTTGCCGCCTGCTCCGCGCATGGTGCAGGCTGGACAAGGAAATATCTAGATTTGTGGAGGAGTACGGAAAATATTGCATGAATTTGCTGTACATACAAGCATGTGTTGCATGATGGATGATTTACGGTGTACATGAGAACGGGGATCTACTGGACATATGCTGACCGCATAGTCGTATGCTTGGTCTGAGCGGGTTGGCTATTTGGCGCATAGATTTTGTTTTCATCTTGATTTTGGCTCAGTAACTCTAGCATTTGAGCGAGATAATGTATCTTCACACATATCGTCTGGGATCTTCTTGTCCTACTCATACCTTCAAGTGCTCATCGAACCACAAAGTAGCTTGTGCGAACGCAGCCTCCTTTGCATACTTCACTCTTGGATCAGAGAGATCACCACGGACTGCGAAGCCGTGGACTGTGCCGCCGTAGAGCTTGGATTCGTAGACGGCCTTGTTCTTTGCGAGGATTGCCTCAGTTGCGTGACGTCGCTCAGCGGGGAAGATCTCGTCGGTCTCTGCGTTGGCCAAGCTGAGAGGGCCCTTCGTCGCCTCTGTCTCTTCGTCTTGGAGGAGAGAGACGTGAGCACCGAACTAAAACATTGTCAGTTTGATTGCTTGGTCAACGAATGCGGATCGGAAATGCCACATACACCGGCATCAATCTTGCCTGCACCGAGATATCGCACTACGTAACGCCCACCGAAGCAGTAACCCACGGCTCCGAGCTTCTTGACACCGTACTCCTCCTTCAATGTCTTGATGGCAGCGTCCATGACTGGCTCAACCTTCTCCGGTGGGTGCTTGCCGAGCCATGCCATGAGGTCGAATGGCTCCTTCGCATCCGGGCTCAGAGCATTTGGTGGGACCGGGTCACCACGGAAGATGTCTGGAATGATGGTGGTGTAGCCAGCGCTGGCGAAGTCATCGGCGAGCCTAGACTGTGGATTAGATCTGCTGAAGCTGGACTCGTAGTTGTCGGATCTCACAGCTGGTTGTTTGGGAGCTTGTGGCCGAAGGCATCTGCGAAGTAGACGATTCCGACGCTTCCTGAGGACGCCTTTGCAACATATGATTCTACGCCGTTGGACTGCTTGATCTCGCCCGTGGGCGTGCCCTCGTGCTTGACACCCTTGATGCAGCACTCCTTCATTTTGTCAGACTTCTCGAGAATTCAGTAATAGGAAGAAAAATTAATCGCAAAAGCTCAATTACGTAGGTAAACAGAGCTCAAATTTCAGCGACCAGGCGGAGATATATACAGCAGTAGCTCCCCTCCATCGAGTCGGCTATCGGATTCGAAAACGTCAGTAGGGCTTCTAGACCTGAGTAATTGGCAAACAACATTGGAGGCCGCAGTCACGCCTCATGGTCCACAAACTGTGTAAAAGCCCCGCCGGAGCAAGGGCAGCTTGTTGTAATGTGGATATGGCGGCGAATAGTGTCCCGACCTGGAGTTGAGCTTCAGCAGCCGCCGAAATCGGCTACGGCACCTGCCGCTTCCGATGGATACAAGTAACCTCGATGGTTTCGTAGACAAGAATGTTCGTGATATGCCTGCGACATCGGTCGCGTTAAGATCAAAATGTGAGATACAAGAGACTGTTCATGTTGTGAGGTCGGAAATACGCTGAGCTTGACCCACCTGTCGAAAGTCGACTGTCTAAATCGTTCCCTGAAATCCACGGCACGTCACTGCATTGTTGCTGCAGTCTGCTTACGATTGGGTTCTCAGCCTGGTCGAGGGATTGGCCAATCAAGTTGTCTCGTAGGACTGTAGCTGTGGCGTCTTTGCCAATCCAGATAGCTCTGAGCATCCGTCATGGCGTCCAGAAAAGAGACAGCAACGTACACGCACACGCATCACTCTACAGCTGTGAACGATCATGCTCGGCGAGGTGCGGCTGACTCGGCAGGCTTCCTCATCCCTCACATAGAGCCCAAGTTCTCCATACTAGACGTCGGCTGTGGTCCTGGATCTATAACGGTGGACTTTGCGGACCTGGTCCCTCACGGCAAGGTCATCGGCGTGGACAGGGTCGATTCCGTGCTCGAGCAAGCGAGGAAGAATGCGGAGGCTCGGGGCAGCTACAATGTCGAGTTCAAGCAGTCCGATGCCAATGATCTACCGTTCGAGGACAACACGTTCGATGTCGTGTTCTGCCATCAGGTCTTGCAACATGTGGGTGCGCCTGTAGATGTGTTACGGGAAATGAAGAGAGTTGCGAAACCGGGTGGGATCATTGCCGCAAGAGAGGCTAACTACGCTTCCTTTGCGTGGTATCCAGAGCCGCCTCTACTTGACAGGTGGCTTCAATTGTACACGCAGGTAACGCGAGCGAATGGTGGAGAGCCGAATGCTGGGAAGTACTTGTTCAAGTGGGCGCGCGAAGCCGGGTTTGCTTCGAAGGATATCGAGGCGACGTGGGATACGTGGCGGTATTCTGGCGAGAGAGCGGAGCAGTTTTCGAAAAGTCATGGCGGCAGGATAACGCAGTCTGGGTTCCTGAATACTGCTGAGGGTAAAGGGTTTGCTACGAAAGCTGAGGTGGAGGAGATCCAGCAGGCGTGGTATAAGTGGGGCCTAGAGGAGGACGCGTTCATCGCGATACCGAATGCGCAGGTTCTGTGTCGGAAGTCATGAAAGACCCTAATATTGAGTCGATCGAATCAAGAATGTGATCAGCTGCTCTATGATGATCGAAATGCCCACAGCACATAACGTTATGTGATCGCTGTGCCAGTAGCGGAAAGTCAATAATACTCGTCCCTGACACGTCAACGTTCCGCAATTCATCCCCTCATGATCAAGTCTGACTTGACGGATGACCCGAACACGCTTGCACGCGTGTATTCAGGCCTGTGAATGTTGTTGTCGGGTCGGGGTCGTCACCTGCCCAGCCACGCTTGTAATCGGATCCGGTGGATGTCCGTGCGCAAATTGTACTCCTATCCACAAGTCCCGACCCACATTTTGAACTTGTACACTGCCAGACACAGCATTACAAGATTATCAATGCCTTTCGCTCGCACGCACAAGGAGTAGTGTGCCCTGCGAAGCTTTTGAGGCATGATGATGTTTAGCTCCAGATCCCGCCCGCCGGCATGCGGCCGCGAAAGTGGAGAACCAGGATGATTGCATACACGCCCTTATCAGTGCTATCACTGCAACCTCAATACTTGATCGCGTGGTCCTCTACTTAATCCGGCATAAACGATCCAAGCATCTCACAGCAGCGCAACATTGCATCCAGTGTGAATCGCCCCTCAACAACTTCCACGATGTCGCTCATGGCCAGCCTTGCCCAGTCAGCGCGTGATCAGCCTGCGATCCTACTTTGGCTACCACTGGCGCTTGTTCTGGTTGCAGTGGCGCGGAGGACGATGACGGCGACGGATATCCCATACATCAAAGGCCTTCCGGAAATTCCAGGCGCACTGCCCATCACCGGACATCTGCTCGAGCTCGGCGACGACCACGCCACGGTATGTGAGAAGTGGTGGAAGAAATACAAGCACTCCACCTTCCAGGTGCGCCTCGGCAACACGCGCGCAGTTGTCGTGAACTCCTTCGAAGATTGTCGCCGCATGCTCATCGGCAATCAATCTGCAGTTATTGATCGACCGACACTGTACACTTTCCATGGAGTCATCTCGTCCACGCAGGGGTTCACAATCGGTTCCTCGCCGTGGGATGAGTCTTGCAAGAACAAGCGCAAGGCTACTGGTCAAGCCTTGGGGCGTCCGGCAATCAAGACGTATTGGCCCATGTTCGATCTGGAGTCGTACTGTATAGTCAGGGATCTTGTGAGGGACAGCAACAAGGGCGAGACGTTGCTCAATATCCGTCCTTACTTCCAGCGATATGCCCTGAACACCACGTTGACGCTCTGTTACGGCATCCGCATGGACTCGGTTTGGGATGACATGCTCCGTGAGATCCTGTACGTGGGAAGCGCAATCAGCCTCTTGCGCAGCGCCTCGGAGAACTACCAGGATTACATCCCCTTATTGAGATGGCTGCCAAACAACGAGAAGAACAAGCGATCGAAAGAGCTTAGAGAAAGAAGGGACAAGTACCTGAATGAATTGCTTGACAAGGTACGAGAGATGATCGCGAGAGGAACTGACAAGCCCTGCATTTCTGCGGCTATACTCAAGGATGAGGAGACGAAATTGACGGGTGTTGAAGTGAGCTCGATCTGTCTCAGTCTTGTGAGTGGAGGCTTTGAGACGATTCCTGGGACGTTGACTGCGTGCGTTGGGTCTTTGTCCACGCCGGAAGGACAGGCATTCCAGGAGCGTGCCTACGAGGATATCCTGCGCGTGTACGGGAGCGTCGAGGATGCCTGGGAGAAATGCTTCCAGGACGAAACGGTGCCATACGTCAATGCCATCTGCAAGGAAGCTGAGCGGTACTACACCGTCTCCGCCATGTCGCTGCCGCGTAAGACCGTCACACCGGTGGAGTGGGATGGGGCAATCATCCCGCCCAAGACAATGGTCTTGATCAATGCCCAAGCAGCAAACCATGATGAGACGCACTTTGGTCCCACAGCCTCGCAATTCAACCCAGAGCGCTGGCTCTCCTCCTTATCGCCACCCACAGAAGCCGAAGCGAAAGGCATCCAGCACTTCGACTTCGGTGCTGGCTCTAGAATGTGCTCCGGCCAGTTCATCGCGTCGAGATTGTTGTACGTGGCGCTCGTGCGCGTCATCACTTGCTTCAAGATTGTGGCGAGCGAGGAGGAGCCGCCGAATACTGATTATGTTGATTACAATCAGTTGAAGTCGGCGTTGGTGGCGATTCCGGTGGACTTCAAGGTCAAGCTTGTGCCGAGGGATGGCGCGGCCATCGAAAAGGTGCTTGCTGCGGCGAAGGACAGAACGAAGGATGCGTATAGGGAGGAGTAGGACCTTGACGATCGTGCTGTTGCTGCTGCCGTGGACGGTTATCATCGATAAAGGCTATGCGAGGTTATCGTTGTCCTGCTGTGGAGACTGTCCTGCTGCCTTGAATTGAGATTGATCCAGGAGGCCTTGAAGGACTAGGTGTACCATTTGTTGAGATCGCTGTTCCGGGTGTACCATTGTTCAACCGATGAAATTGGACGTGGAGCAAACATCTCATGATGCTACTTGCGAGCCGAAGCCACAGGAACTGTCGGACTGGAGCCTGTGCGCTGTTTTGGCTGTCGCGTGGTAGAGACCGACTATCAGGCTTGGGGAATTGACAACCATGTTGGACACGGAGCACAGCGATGAATTCAATCGTGATGTATAGAGCGGTGAAGAATGTATCCGCGCTGACTTCGATGTTACGCCGGCGCTGGTGAGCGATGTCTTCAGCCGACTACATCGCTACTCTATGGCACGCCTTCAAGACTTCCTACAGCTATCGCATATCATACGCTCATCGATGAACATCATGGAACACTCATGGCGATGTCCGAAATTCCTCAGATGGCCCCCATCATCGCCGCTGGCTACCGGCCCTCTTCGCCCTCCCCCAGGCCCGGCTACTCCTTCCCCTCCTACTCATCCCCAATGCCTTTTCCCGGCTGCTCCTTCCGTTTCCTCGACCAGTCCGATCGCTATCGGCCTTGGGAAATCGCGGGGGACTCGTGCCTGCCTCCGATTTGAGCCCCATCGTCCTGCATCGGCGGCCTGGAGTGGAGCCAGGTACACGGCCAGAGCCAATCACGACACCAGGAAACCTCGAATCGCACCTGCCACCGTCCACGAGCTTCTACAGGTGTCCCAAATGGGCGGTTTGCACGGTGGGGACGACGCACTGGCCAAGCTGCGACTGCCCGCTCGCACTATAAAAGGCGTTTGCACCTTCCTCTTCCTCAATTATTCTTCACCAACATCACAATCTCTACCACGACTTTTCCTCTCTTCTCTCCACCACATTCTCTCAACACCAGCAAATCCACTTTTCCTTGCCACATTCTTTACACGCGCACGACAACCATCATCTTCACGCACGCACGCGGCACACACAGAGCACACACGCATCACTACCTTCATCATGGTTGGCGTCAACCGCTTCAACCAGACTCACGTCGTCGCGAACCCGTACGCACCCAACAAGAACTCTGCCAAGGGGCCAGTCCTCTGCGAGACTTGTGACCGCACCATCCCGTTCAAGGACTGGCCTGCTCACGAGCGCTCCAAGAAGCACAACCAGGCCAAGGACAAGATCGAGAAGGGTGAGAAGGAGGAGAAGGCTGCCGGCGACCGCACCGACGCATGGGTTGACGGTCAGGCCGAGCAGGCTGCTGAGGGCAACAACTCCTGGGCTGACGAGGCTACCAATGCTGCGATGACGACCGAGGGCGCCACGGACTGGAATGCCGATCCTGTCGATGGTGGCGATTGGGGCAACTCTGGTGGCGACGCTGCTCAGGACTGGGGTAACTCTGGTGGCAACACCGACGGCTACACTCAGGCTCCGACCCGTGGCTATGGTGGAGGCTCCGGTGGCTATGGAGGCAATGGTGGTGGTCGTGGAAATGGAGGCAGCGGCTGCTATCACTGCGGCAAGGGTATGTTGTACCACTTTCAAGCATTTCACTTTAAGCTAACCATTTCACAGACGGTCACATCTCGCGCGACTGCCCTGAGAAGACTGGTGGCGGCGGTGGTGATCGCGCTTGCTTCAAGTGCGGCCTGAGTATGTCCCTTCTCACCCATCAGGTTGCAACTTCAAAACTGACACTTCTCTAGCTGGACACATCTCTCGCGATTGCACTTCTGGCGGCGGCGGTGGTGGCAGCAGCGACATGCAGTGCTATAAGTGCCAGAACTTCGGCCACATGGCTCGCGATTGCACCGAGGAAGCCCAGCCGCGTGGTGGAGGCGGCGGTGGTGACCGCACCTGCAACTACTGCAAGGAGCGTAAGTATTTTGCGCTTTCTACTCCCTGCAAGCTATTGCTAACACTCCCATAGCTGGCCACATGATTCGCGACTGCCCCAAGAAGGCTGCTGGAGGCGGTGGTGGCGGCCGTGCCTGCTACAACTGCGGCAACGAGGGCCACGTGTCTGCTGACTGCGATCAGCCACGCAAGCCTCGCGAGGGCAGTGGTGGTGGTCGCGTCTGCAACAACTGCGACCAGCCTGGCCACATGTGGCGTGACTGCCCTGAGCCTCGCAACCCGCGTGGCCTCAAGTGCTTCAAGTGCCATAACTGTGAGTTCACTCAACCAGACTTCGGACAGTACGAGCTCAGCTAACTTCATCCCAGACGGCCACAAGTCTGATGCCTGCACCCAGGGTGGCAACGATGGCGGCTTCGGCGACACCTCCTACAACAACGGTGGCTTCGAGGAGACCTCTGGCGGCTTTGAGGACGCCACTCCTGCTGCTGGTGGGTGGGCCGACGACGGTGCTGCTGAGGAGCCTGCTGCTGCCTCTGGCGGCTGGTAGACTTCCAAGCGCACCAACCTCATCATCTTCGAGGCGTCTGGAAGGACGCTAACTTCACACAACACGACTGCGACATGACTCCAGGCTCGCGCTAGGAGCATGTCTTCACTACGACAACGATTTGTGCTTTTCGCGAATGGGATTCACGGCCGGCATCAGGACTCCGACCTTCATGGTCATGGAGACTTGTACTGGCCGCGATAATGATGGCGTTCGCTTTGCAATGGGTTTCCGGATTGAGCTTTGAGATACCAACATGGGAATGGACATGGGATGCTGTGCTTTGTTTGACGATGGCGCAATGGGATGATGATACGCGTGACGGGCAATGTACAGAATGAGTAGCTTGTTTGCTGACTTGTTCACATGGGTCTGTCTTTGACGATGGAGATGTATTTATGAGGGAAGTGATGGAAGTGAAAGACTGTACATACTACGACATGGAATGAATCGGATGTCCTCATTCTTAGTGTGCCTGAAGCCTCTCATTGATCATTCTGTCCGACCGTAAGATTGGGATGAAGTAAGAACGGCTTTCCGGGGTTGAACGACCACTCTACAATGTTCATCAAGATTACAGCCTGCCTGTGCGATGATATCCCGTCCTGAGCCTGATGCAACGTAGTTGGCCTCGAAATTCGACAAGCATCTTGCGTTTTCGCGCCCCACATGTGATGACACTCCATTATTATCATTCCGTTACTTGGACCGTGAATCTCACAGCTTCCCTTCGTAATGTGTCGTCAATGCGCCTTCCCTCCATACACCCCTTAGATTCAAAGTAGCATCAATATCGCTCGTGGGATCCCCCTCGACAAGCACCAAATCAGCCCTCAGACCTTCCCGAAGCTCGCCTCGGTCGCCAAAGCGGAAGCAGCGGGCTACCACGCTCGTGGCGCTCTTCAGTGCTTCGATGGGAGTGAATCCGCATTTGTTGACGAAGAGGGAGAGCTCGTGGTGCAGGGAGAGGCCCCAGGCTGTGCCTAGTGCTGGTTTGGCGGAGTCGGAGCCGCTGGTTTGATGTCAGTACTGTCGTGAGAGGGCTAGGCTGGGGCATTTGGCTTACCAGATGATGTCGATTCCGTTCTCTTTGAGGACACGCACGCTCTCGTACGCGTGATCGACTTTACTCCCTTCCTTGAAGAAGCTCAAACACTGGCACATCCTTTCCCTCTCTTCTGTGCCCAACAAGTCCTCACCCACGCGCGGATCATGCGCAAACTTCTCCGCCAGCGCCTTCCCCTCCGTCGTCAGACTCCCTACAGCCGCCAACGTAGGGTTCAACCACGCCCCGTTCTTCACGTACGCATCGACCAGTTCTTTCGAGGGCGCCTGGTCAAAGAAGGTATGCGCCATCCCGTCCACGCCCGCATTCACAATCTCAATGTGGTCGTCCATCGCGAGACTGTGGCATACAGCAACCACACCCTGGGCATGCGCCTCCTCGATCAGCGCGCGCTGAATCTCCATACTGGGTTTGGGGAAGACGGCACCCATCGCCGCGCCGGACTCGTGCATAAGCTTGATGTAGTCCGCGCCGTCGGCTAAATTCTTCTTTACGAATTCGCGCGCATCCTCGGCTGAGGTGAGCTTGGGGTACCACTTGTCGATCATCTCCAGCGTTTCGGGGGACTTGTCGTGTGCTGTTATGACAGGGACAGGCCAGCCTCCCTCGATCGTCGCCGCGACGCCAGCGCACTTGTAGTCTGCGCACCCTTTCCTGTCTTCGGCGCTGACCTTCTTGAGATGCGTAAAAGAGGGGTACTCATTATGCATATCCATGAAGGTGGTGACGCCGAAGCGGAGAGCCTGGCGCAGCGCCGGGTCGTACGAGTAGTGGCTGTGGTTGTGGGCATCGATGAAGCCCGGGAGGAGGGTATGTCCCGGTTTGCTGATGATCTTGCCGAGAGGTACGGTGGGTTCGCCTTCGCCGATGGCGTGGATGAAGCAGCCGCGGCAGGTTATGTAGCCCTTTTCGATGATGGTGTGCCCGTCGAAGATGCGGACGTCTTTTATGGTGAAGCTCATGATGGTGTTTGCTAGAGGGTTGCTGCTCTTGTGATCCTGGGACGATAGGCTGTACGATCCAAGCTCTTCCTTAGGTATTGATATGTCCTCCGCCAGAGACTGCGCTATAGTCAAGTTCCTAGTCTCGATTGGAAAGCTCTAATGGTAGCTTGGATGTGTCAATGAGAGCGTGAAACAGATAGCTACACTGCAATGCTGTTGGCGATCAACAGCTCATTATGCAGTGCACATTCAGCTGTATGCACGTCCTTGAGCTTCATTGGATCATAACGCTTGTGTACCTGTATAGACTATGCAGGGTCCTCTCCTCAATATGTCAGATCTAGATCGGGAAGTCCTGCATCAAGTCAGCGAGCTATATCGAGTCGCTGATCTATTTTGATTACTATGTACACCGTTGAATGGAGATGTTGCCAAGACGATAACATACGAGAGTGTAAGTTAAGTTGGAAAGATATAATGGATTAGCTGTGCTACATACACTGCCAACGAATGCCTCGCTACAACGAACACAATTCGCACAGCGATCCAAACGCCACGATGCTACCCAAAATCGCAGATAAGTCCGCTGAATGCCCGCCCAGTTACCAATGCCCTGCAGACGCCATCGATGCCCAGCCAGCCCAAGTATGTAAATTTTCATTATTGATTGTTCGCAACATCTTTAATACGGGTATCGATGCTGCGCGACGGGCTGCTGATACAGACTGCTCGAGTACTCGGACTGGTTGTCGTGGTAAAGAGTATTGCGGCGGTTTGGCTCGTCTTCGAGGAAGGGCTCCTTGACTTCCCAGTTGTTCTGCTTGGTGCCAACGCTGAACTCGAGATCTTCTTTTGTGATCGAGTCCCAGTACTATAGTTGACATTATTAGTGCATTGTCTCCGCGTAGAAAGAGGACAGTAGAAGCTCACCTTGTACACCATCATGACTGCAAGCAGATTGCAGATTGTACCAATGAACAGTCCATCGAGATAATGGCTGGCACCCTCGCAGATCTCGGTGCTGAGCGCGTATACCATGACCTGCCCAATGACGAAGAAGAAGACGCCGAAAATGATGTCTCCTAGTGGCCAGCGATCCTGCAGAGTATTCACCACAAGTAGCACCTGCATGACAACATACACAAACAGGAATATCGCGTTGAAGATGTACAACACCACGAACAAGCCCATGGTGTTTTCTGGACCCAGCCCCGCCCAGCTCTTGAAGGTGAATAAGGATACGGCACCCGAGATAACGAACATGCCCAGAGAGCAGAGGCGCAGCAGCCAGACGGAGAGTGTCGTGCCGTCCTCATAAAGCTGGAAGCCGACGAAGCCGTTGATCATGAGGCACACGCAGAGAGCCGAGGCGAGCCCGTTCTGCGCAGCGGCGAAGTAGGGGAAGGCGCCGGAGCCGGGTGGTACGACACCGGCATCGAGGATGAGCGAGAAGACGGAGAGGAGCATATAGATGTAGAAGAACGTCGTGATCTCCTTGCGCCCTGTCACATGCACTTCGCATTAGTCTTGCCTCCTTCAAGTACTTGTAGTATACCATGAGTAAGGAATGTGTGGGATGCTACGCACCAACTGCGGTAAACTTGCTCCGCACATGGATAATCATAATCACCGTCATGATCAAAGCCAGAATGTGCACAAAGTCCACGGCACCCTGGAAGATAATCGTGTTGGCCAGCTCAATGCTGCGGCTGTAGCACTCTGCCTGGATGCCCGGCTTGCCGCTGATGGGGCTCGCCGGTCCCACGAGAGAGCATAGCGGCAGCACGGCCTTCTTGCATATGTCGTCGAAGTCGCCGAAGCCCATTGTGTCGGTGTCGCTGTCGGCGGTGGCGTGCGAGAGAGAGCGCGAGAAAAAGTTCCCTCAGATCAATCTGGGGATGTGTGGAAGGAGGCGCAAGGTGGCGCCGCGTGGGCTCGTGGAGATAGAGGAAGGCGCGATGCGGGTCTCAATGCGTGCGGACAGCGTATGCGAAAGCGAAGGTGACGTCGAGAGCGACAGCGAGTGTGATTCTGCGCGGTGAATGGACAGTGCAGTGCGAATTGTTGGCAAGGAGACTGCCGCAGGGCTTGGTCAACAATGAGGCCAGGGTTGGCGCGACGCTACGGCGACCCGCAGATCGCCTTGGCGTGCAGGGCGTCTGTATTTAGACGTGCATGACAGCCTTCGCCATCTCCATGGAACCATGTCCACAGCTTCCTGCGGGAAATCTATCTGGTATGTAATGCTATTGACATACGACCTACACGTCGCGTGAACGGGAATGACTTCAAGTCCTGCTACCTCACCTGCAGGCTACTGACCATCTGCGACGTCGATCCATTGACCGAGCAAGAGCTTCACCTTCGACGTTTTCAGGATGCGGAGAATGAGATGTAAATCAAGGATCATGACGACGTCCGTAGACCATTGTCTGTCGCTGTCGTGAGTCTTTGAACACAAACAAGGCCAAGCGGATCCTGTTGCAAGCTCGTCGCACGGCTGAATCTGGATCTGACGCGCTTCAAACATATATTCAGTGCCCGGCTGCGTGACACTCGCCCAAGTACCGAGAAGCGGCAGCCAGGACTTACTCTTGCGCAAGCAGCTGGCCAGTGCTGTCATCATAAGGAAGGAGCGGTGGAGACGCAGGCTGCCACCCGGCATTCGCCCGCCATGTCGCTTCCCCCCTCAGACCCAGACCTCAACCAAACATCACCCACCACAACAGTATCATCCATGGAGCACATTGATAGAGCAAGCAAAACCATCAAACGCCTCTCGAACAAATTCTTACCTTCTTCCCCATCATCCAAGCGGGACAGCGCAGAGGTCGAAGTAGCGCCACCCGCCGAGAAGCAGCAGTTGCCAGAACGGCCTCAGGTGACGACAACAAATCCCAACAAGCGGTCTTCGGAGGAGCCAGGTGCTAGATCTGTTCCGGCTTCACTGAGCAAATACTTCAAGACCACGGCCAAGGCGCAGAGACTCATGCGTCCGGTGATGGATAATCGTGTTTGCGAGCTGGATTCGCGATGTGATGAGGGCGAGCTGGTCTTCAGTACCTACGCGCCGTATGGTGAAAACCAGTGGACACAGGGGAAGTGGAGCCAGAAGACTCTTTGGGAGGCTGCAAATGATGGTATGTCCAGCTACTTCTCCATGTTCTTGCTACACTCGACTGACAAACCTCCACAGACCCAACCATGCGCATTTCTCGCAAGGCGCCTACCGGTCTCAAATTTGAGATCTTCTACGACGACTACCTCAATGGCGATGACAAGAGCGACAACCCTTACCTCTGGAAGTCCGACAATGCGAATGCACACAGCAGAGACCATGACGACAACATTTTGACCATTCGCAGTCTCCCAACGCCTGACAAGGTCTTCGAGCTGGGCTTCGAGCAAGCCAAGCGCAAATGGATTTACCTTATCTCTGAGAAGCAAGTCCCATACGATCATGAGCGATTCTCCATTTGTAAGGATGATGGATTTAGGAGGAAGGGGGGATGAGAGCAGTCTACACACACATGAAACATGGAACACCGAACTTGAATGTTTGCAAAAGCTTCAGACTAACATGTACCCTCGTGATGAACAGCTCCGTTTCCGAACCCGAAAGTCACGGTGACGAAGTGTCTGTCGAAGGCGTCCTTGCCACTCTCCCCATACGACGGCGCGAGTGAGAGATCCTTCGAATTTGCGGAGAAGGAGCCTGAAGATGACGAGGTGGTGATCATATCTAATGCGACAGCGCCGCCACCGGAGTACTCGCGCAAGAGAGCAAGGACAGATAGCAGTGGGGTGTCAGTGCTTGATCTGTAGGCAGCTACGCCAAAGTCGATGGCTGCCCGTACACGCCCCGATACGGGCGTGCCACAGCATGTTGGAATCGAGCGTCGTTGATTGTTGTCTAATTGACTGAATGAAAACGCTATCTATAGTTTTGCCTGCTCCAACTGCCTCGTCTCGGGGTATGTCGCGCTCAAAAGCACCGCGCACACACGCGCCACCTGTTCCTGCATGTACGGACTCATCGGCAGACTCAGCACGCGGTCTGCTAGCCACTCTGCGTTCGGCAGTCTCTGCTCTTCCAAGACATACTGCTGGAATGCTCGGTGCTTATGCAGTGGTTTGGCGTAGTACACGCCCGTCGATATCCCAGATGCTTGCAAAGCGCGCTTGTTAAAGTCCCTATGCGTGAGACCGTTCAGAATGATTGTGAACAGTCCGTTCGCATGTCCTTCATCCCACTTTTGCATCTGCACTCTCCCCTGCAGCATGGTGTGATACCACCTAGCGACTCTCCTCCGCCCTTCCATCTCCTTCTCGAACATCAAGAGCTTCGCAAGCAGAATCGCGCACTGCAGACTATCTAGCCTCCCGTTGAGTCCGACTCGCACGCTCTCGCCTCTCGCTTCATCAGTTCCGTGCCAGCGTATACTCTTCCACCTCTCGTAGCGCTCGGCATCATCTGTGAATAGAGCACCGCCATCCCCGAAGCCGCCGAGTGTCTTGGAGGGATAGAACGATGTTGCTGTCATAGGTGCTAGAGTGCCCACCCGCCGATGAAGCTGTGACCCGCCGAGTGACTGGGCTGCGTCGGCCAGGATGGTCATGCCATAGTCTCCTGCTATGGATGCGAGAGTTGCGTATGCGGCCGGTAGACCGTATAGATCGACGGCGATGATGACTGCAGGCCGGAGACGACCTTGCTCAACTATCCTTTCGATCGTTCGCACTAGACTCTGCGGACAGATATTACATGGTTCCCGCTCCACGTCCACGAAGACTGGTGTTGCCCCCGCAGTGATGACTGCGTTACACGTAGCATTGTACGTGAACGCGGGAAGAAACACGGCATCTTTTTCGGTGAGATTTTCGCCCATGAGTGCAATTGTTAGGGCAGTGGTGCCGCTTGAGCAGGTGAGGCAGTATTTTGCGCCCGTGTAGGTCGCTAGCGCGGATTCTAGCTCTGCCACATCGGGGCCATTGATATATTGTCTGTGATCAAGGACTCGCGCGATCCGTCCGTGGATTTCGGCGCGTAAGCGTATAGCAGGCGTTTCGAGATCGAATAATGGAATGTTCTTCTCTCGATCTAGAATGCTCAAAGCTGTTGAGTCTGTTCTCGATGCTTGGACCAGATCCAACGTCACGCTCAGAGCCCTCCTTCCGTCTATGCCACTCACAAACGGCTCTCGTCCTGTTCTCACACACCTGGAGAAGTCCACCAACGCAAGTCCAAGCGGATCATACGCCACACCATCGGCTCCGTTCATGAGATCGCTAAATTTGGCTTTGAGAGTGATAGGTCTTGTATCCTCGATCTTGCAGGCCACAAAGTCGATGAACACGGAGCCAGTGGGGTACTGGATGCGCATGGTGCGTGTTTGCTTCTTCGCCATCCGCGAGGCGTGGAGACGAGCTTTGCACGCCTCGCCAATGGTAAGAGCGGCTTTGATATCATTGTTACAGGGCCGATCTGGATCGTGGCCTGTTGAAGAGGTGATTGCCACGCTCCCTGGCGCGAGCTGCAGAACGAGATCGATGTCGTGTATCATAAGATCCAGGGCGACGTCGACATCAGTCGCTCGACCGGTCCATTGGTTCAAGCGGTGACACTCAACAAGCTGGGGCGTCTCTTGAGCATCTAGGTAGAGTCGATTGAGGATGTAGCGTTCCTGATGACCAACTGCGACAATGCGATTATGCTTCTTTGCGGCCACAAGGATAGCGTCTGCATCCTCGAGGGTGCACGCGAGCGGTTTCTCCACATATACATGGATTCCAGCTTCGAGCAGTTGGCAAGCGATCCTGCGATGTGTGGTTGCTGGTGTAGCGATGGAAACAAGATCGACTCGTCCGATGAGTATGTCTGTATTGTAGAAAGCTCGGCATCCATGCTCTTGTGCTAGCCTTTTTGCTGCCTTGAGATTGCTGTCTACGATGCCGACCAGCTCGACATCTTTCATTGCGGCATATTTCGATGCGTGGTAGCGACCGAAATTTCCTGCGCCTATGACTGCTGCTCGCAGTCTCCTCGGCTCAGCCATTGTGCGCGCGGAACAAGGCTCTCGTCGAGAAGGATAATGATAGAGACTAAACAATGATGGTCATGCAGAAAATTGCTGTCGTACACCGTCGAGGTGGACATTGAGATAAGACAATCCGACAAAGCCATGGCAGCGGAACGCGAGTTTCAGCAGCCTTTCCCTTCCACTTAGAGATAAACTCCATAGAAGCTGAAATGCAGTCGTGATCTAGTCCCCTTAGCATCTTGGATCTTGCCACATTTAGCTAGTGCGAATTGTTTTGAGATGTTCCAGGAATCTGCAAGTGATTGTCGTCCAGGCGCGTGGCTCACCTGCATCGCTTTGCAGCGCGCTAGATCAGGTAATTGCTTGTGCTCGGCTGGGACGTGCAGAAGCGACAACATCTGGACCAGCTACCAAGGCCGAAGGCTGAGAGAGACAAGAACAACGGCTGGCAAGAGTATTTGCACAGCACGGCTGCAGGAGGTGATACCTCTGAAGTCCTACAGAACGTCAATCTTCAGTTAGACTTCACAGAGATTTCCAGTGTACTGTCAGACCGTGCAGATCCAACCCAGCAACATGGCACCAACGGCGAAAGCGTCTACCTTAAATCGACATCCGACTGCCACAATTGACCCTTCCGCAAATGTTGATGAGAGTGCTGAAGTGGGACCATTCTGCTTCATAGGCCCAGCGGTGAAGATTGGGGCACGAACGAAGCTCCTAGCATCCGTTACTGTTGTCGCATCGACACACATTGGCAGCGACTGCAAGATACACCCGAATGTTGTACTCGGTGGCAGACCTCAAGTCCATGGTTTCAAGACTGCAGGACCCAATATCGACAAACCTCTTGTCGTCATCGGTAACAAATGTACCATCAGAGAGTTTGTGTCGGTTCACCAAAGCACAGCTGGACCAGATGCACCCACAAGAATTGGCAACAAGGTCTACATCATGACCAATGCCCACGTCGCTCACGATTGCATCGTCGAGGACAATGTCACGATTGTCACAGGTGTCGGACTGGCTGGGCACTGTCACATCATGAAGGGCGCCACACTGGGTGGGATGGCCGGCTTCCACCAGCATGTCCGAGTCGGGCCGGGCGCATTCGTGGGCGCTGGCTCGATGCTGGTTCACGACGCTTTGCCGTTCTCAATGGTCCAAGGAAATAGAGCGAGGACGAAGGGATTGAATGCAGTTGGCCTGCAGCGAAGTGGCTGGACTCCAGAGCGAATCGAACATGTCCAGCGAACAATGTTCGAGTACTTCGGAACAGGCAAGATCGAACCGGAAGACGTCAACGTCGACGTCCAGGTGATGCTGGACTTCGCGAGAGGGAGCAAGCAAGGCATTGCCTTGCCTGTGGGAGTGGCATCGCCATCGGCTAAGGCAAAGATGTAATTGTGATATCGTAATTGAGATTGCGGTGCGGCGATATCGATGCGACGGCGTGCGGCTGAATGCTTGGATTCATGACTGAGATGCAGATGGATGTGGTGGATTTGTCGTAGTTCATCTGCAGATTCGCTTCGAGATGAAGCTAGACTCAAAATAGCCTAGCATCACGTTTGACGATTCTAGACACCTTCTTCCATCTCCACACGTGCAGCTTGACAACTTGACAGGCAGAACTCGTAGGTCGTCTTGCAATCATGAAACCTCCATCAACATCGTGCTCGCATAATGGCGACAATGTTCGTGATTGTCTTCAGCCCAGGGACCACGCTGCTGTACGGTTGCTGAGTATACCAGCCCCTAAAGGGTGTATGCTTCATCAAAGGTCCAACCAGAGCTGAGATCGAGAGTGAGAGTGACCGATACCTCGAGCCTTAGACCTTTCTCCTGACGAACCAGGGCCTGATACTGGTCACCTTGTTGAGAACTGGTAGCATGAGAGCGGCTACCATGGAAGCCTTTCCTAAGCAGCAATTGTTCCTCCTCGCGCTTTGCAGATTCTGCCAGCCATGTATGTAAAGTTCTTGAAACATCACATGCCTGAATGCTGATTGATAGTGCTAGTTGCAATCGCCTCGACCTTCGCATTCTTCCCCGAGTACATCGAATATCTAGGCGTGTCAGCCAACAGTGTGCCTTTGTGGGTCGGTATACTCGCAGCCTCCTTCAACATCGGAGAGTGTCTCTCAGCATTTCCATGCGCATGGTTGGCAGACAAGTTTGGTCGAAGACCTGTGTTGGTCTGCTCGATTGGCTTAAGTTTGGTCCTCAACCTTGGAATGGGCTTCTGCAAGACGCCGCCTCAAGCATTCCTTGTCATTGTGCTTGCTGGCCTCATGAATGGGAATGTTGCAGTGATGAGAACATGCGTCGCTGAACTTGTGCCATCGGAAGATTTGCAGCCCAAAGCCTTTGCATTCCTTCCCACGGCTGCTGGACTGGGTACAATTTTTGGTCCGGTCGTCGGTGGAAGTCTGGCGCATCCTGTTGAACGGTATAAAAACATGTTCGGTGGCTCGCGTATCCTGCTGGTTCATCCATTTGCTTTGCCGGTCATGGTTTCTGCCTTCATCTTCCTAGTGGCCTTTATCGCAGCTTTACTGTGCTTGCGCGAGACGAAGAACAAGTACGACCTGCTCCCGGCAGCAGTGGACGAGAGCCATGATGATAATGAGGTTGGTGATGGCATTGCGTTGACAAAATATGCCGAAGAGGGCCGAAGCGACAGCCTATCCTCACATGACAATGAGGTTATGAAGTTGCGCCGCAAGAGCCATCTCCAACATTTCAAGAACGTCGCTATCTGGATCAATGCTATCTGCGGGCTGCATTCAGTTGCCTTCGATCACATGTTGCCAGTGTTCATGCACCACAGCGATGGTCGACAGCACTACCAGTCGCTGATCAGGTTCAGCTTTGGTCTGGGAAAAGGTTCGTGATGGAGCTCGGACGAACACTTTGCTTGGAAGAAGGCTAATGAAGCGCAGACTCTCGGTTTATAGGCATTTTGCTTACAGTAGCTGGCGTGTTCGGCATGATAACTACGATCATCGCTGTACCAACAATGATTAAAGGTCTCGGCAACAAAGGCGTTCTCCACATCACCTCCGTCCTGTTCCCGATCATCTATATGCTTTTCCCGTGGTCTTCACTACCAACAACAGAGCTTGTCCGCATCGCTGTGTTGGTAATCCTGGTACTGATCAAGGTGGCAATCTCCGTGTCGACCTTGCAGAGCTGCTTGATTCTGATCACAAATTCGGTATCGCCCGCCGACCTCGCCAATGCGCATGGCGTAAATTTTGCACTTGCCAGTAGTGCACGTGGAATTGGGTCATTGAGCAGCGGGTTGCTCTTTACACTTGGAATCAAGCACAACCTCATCATCCTGCCATTTTGGGTCCTTGCGGGATGGTCGCTTCTCAGCGCGGTCTTGCTGAGATGTGCGAGGTGACAGAATGGCGAAAAAGTGGGTCCCTACCGATGGCCGCCTGATCAGAATTCGCAAACGGAGTGCACCTGCATCGCGCGTCCGCGAGAACGAAAATTCGAATCTTCATCACCTGCGAACCTCGAGTTTATTCTTTCGACATACGATTTCGTGAATCCTGCAGGCGTTTGAAGCAATTTCGCACGCTCTTGTTTGACCTAAACGACCCCAAATCGATTCGCCCCTCGCAAAAGCCTTCGAGAGAATGCGCTTCGCCATCCTCTTCGCAGCCATGGCTGCTGCGTCACCTGCGCCGAAAGCCATGTTGTCCAACGACCTCACCACTAACGAGCTCGCCAATGTCAGTGCTGTGTTGTATCCTGAGCACGACTCGATCGTTCCCCGCAACAACTTCGCGCCCTGCAATTGGGTCCGCTGCTCTCGAGGCGACACCGTCATCTGGACGGCAGCCTGTCGAGGCGACCCACGTCCAGTCTCTCTCTGCGCCATCTGCCAGTGTGAGTTGAAATGATGCCCTGCTGGGCCTACTGCTGACTGTTTCCAGGGAATGGTCGTACCCAAACTTGCACCGAAGCTCGCTCACCCAAGTCCGGCGGCTCCGCGGCTATCATGATCTGCGGCGACCAGATTTCCAACGTATGTTCACGCTGAATTGTGTGTCTAACCTCGAACTAATCATGTCACAGCTCGGTTGCTAGCCATTGAGGTTGACCACACTTCACCAAAATGAAGAGGTATCACTATTATGCATCATCGTCAACGGCCATTCTTTGTCGGGTTCGCATCGCATTGCCAAAATGGAATGGCCGCACATCAACCGGTCCTGTGAGCGACAGCTTTCTGATCGCACGGAACTGGATCACTTCTGCCCGAGTCCCCTTCGGTGGTCCGGCATCGGTCCAGCACAAGGACCTGTGATGTGAATTGATATGCGGCAGAAGTCTCCATTGTATGCCTAGTTGAGCTCGCTTAGCGCAGTGCATGTCAGACAGAAGCAATGTAGCATATCCAGACTGAGGAGACTCCCATATCCTGATATTGATCAGCCAGGTGGCCTACTCTCGAGCATGTCTGTCCATCGAGGTCGTCTTGTTCTAAGCGAGGAAAATACGCGACAGCAACCAGGTTGCACGTGTGCTAATCGACCGTCCATATCGCTGATCCGCAAGCTCGCGATAACATGGCGTTTATGAGCTGAAACACGTGAGCGAGCTGCCGCTTCAGCACTTCCGAGACATGACGTTTTAGGACGTTCTGGACAGGTCATCGAGCCGGGTTCCCTGCAGCCTTCCTTGAAGATGCATTTGTGGCATCGAAGTACCTGCCGCTCCTTCAGATCGTGACATGGGGTCGTGAATCTGATTCTAAGACATCGCAACATGCCTGCCGTCGATCCAGTCGGGCGGACATGGGCCGCACCCTTGTCACAAAAGCAAATCAATTTTCGACTGCGCGGTATCCGTTCGATATTCAGATTTGACGTCAAGTGGAGCAGAACTTGCGGAAATGTCCTCCGCAAGAGAGCATGGTTTCGTGGGTTCGATCAGAAAGTCATCGGATTGCAGTGCGTCTATGGTATAGTATATTTCACAGTATGCATCATTAGATTACTGGGAACTTGGTCCTCTCTAGCCGATTCCTATCCCCGTTCAGCTGCACTTTCGGCCCGGCTTGGGACATTGGCATCAAAGGGTCGGGATGCACCCCTTCATCTGACAACGCAGAAGGCGATATTGAGCGGGCAGACATCCTCCTGACATCCTCTGGTGACCTCATCGAGTACATCCGGTCCGGCTTGAGGGATTCTCGATCAGATTGTGCGCTCAATGCACCCGCCCTTAAATCTGACACCAGACGGACCTCATCATCTGATGATCCTGTCGGTGATGGCGGCATCAGAAATGATGCGCGATTGTTGCTCGTGGCTCGACTCGGCGGTGGCGGAAATGGGGTGTTGGATAGGCTCTCGGCGTGAATGGGAGATATAGTCTGCGCTCGAGGCAATGCTGCACTTCCGCTGTACGCCACTGGCACTTCTTCTCCATAGTCTTCGCTGTGCTCATGCGATCTCATGCTGTGCACAATGTGGCGGGGTCTATCCGGCGTTCTGGAATGTGCACTGTCTACTTTCGGCTTTCGAGTCGCTTCTTTCAGCTCTGTGGCTGGCTCATTATAAGGCTGTCGCCTGCTCTGGCCGGTATGTCCAGCCTCGCTCGCCGTGCTGTTTGTACCATAGCTGCCTTTGCCGTATGATCTAATGCTTCTGCTGCCATATCGAGACGCAGCTTCCTTGAGACGCTTTCCGAATAGTGCTTTCACTGATGGTGCGCAAGCCTAACACGATTAGTGGGACACCGGAGATGGCGGTAGGATCAAGTCTTCTGTTGCAGGCGTCAGCGTCGGCTGTACGTTTCGTTTCGCTTCAAGTGTTATCAGACTTACACACAGATGATAGCGACATTGCACTCGATGACGCTTGCTAGAAACACGTCCCACGTCCACCAAGTCTTGTCTATCTCGACCTCAAAGACCTTGCCGAGATAGTATGTTCGAGCGATACCGGCTCCGACAACACTGCGATATGATCAGACACACGAGTAAAGATGATTGGAAGATTGGGCTTACAGCGTCCCAAGACCAAAGATAAAGAACAGACCAATTTTCTGCCTGCGACTAATCCGGATCTGTAGGACTAAGGCCGCCGGTAGCAAGACAGAATAGAAGTCGGTCACGACGCTCAATGCGCCAACAAGTTTCGCGATGTGGACCTGTGCTGCTCGAGGACTGCATTTAAAGTCATTTGTTGCCCGCCACTCGAGGTCGAACTGCATCCAGATTGCGCGTACGGGATCGCAGGCCACAACGATGACAACGAAAAAGCTGATGGTGTACGCGATTACAAACGCGACTGCATGAATTAGCACAGCCCCCCAGAAATTGGCAACAATGTTCTCACTCGCTGCCCAGATGGCGAATCTAAATTTCTGGCTCAAGGTACCTTCGACAAGGCGACGATAGAACATGAGCACGGAGACCTTCGTGAAACATGTGGACCAAAAGAAGAGAACTTCGACAATGAAGCCCATCTGCAAACGTCAGTCAGCATGGCAGCCCGCTACGGGAGCGTTCTGCCTACCAATCCTCCTTTGGAGTAGTGTTCAGGTGGAACGTCCCAGATGTGACGATTGAGGCCAAACTTTTCGGTGCCTTCGGAGCGACTGTTAGAAACATGATCATGATGGTGCAGTTAGGGGAACACATACCAAGTAGCACTGCGACTGTGAGGCCGAGACCAGTGATCCAAGCAGCAAAGATTAAAAGATCGTCAACACCCAAAATATTGTGCGTCGTTGTAAGGCGACTCCCGATCCTCATCCACAGCAACACAGAGGTAACGACCTCTATGCTGACCGCCAGCGCCGGCATGGCAGTCTTCCTGTCATGGTTCAGACCGTCAACAGCTAACGACATAATGCTGGGATAGTATGTCAACGAGCAGTAGAAGGGACAATGTTATGGCAGAGGCGCACAAGCATGAGTTATAACACGCATCATAATATAAACGCAACATGAGCGCGCTGCGCCCGGAGATGCTCTCCAGCTCACACAGCAAGATGTGCACAAAAGAAACAATGATATCCTTATCGCCTGTACAGACCGGGCGTGAAGAGTGCATGTCCCCGAGACACGTCCTCTCAGTCGGGTGGCTAAGGGAATTCTGACGAGCGAATGAGACGAACTTCGTCTTGAAAAGAAAGTTGATTCCGCAGCCGGCAGGCTAGCATCGTGAAACTCGACGAATGAGATCTGGCCTACAATTGCCGTTGGAATTATGCATCGAAAAGATGCTAATAACCGTTGTGGCGTCTGCACCTCGTGGTGATCGGATCCTCAGTCCCTGCCAGATTCTGCATTTGATGAACGCAGGCAGCGCTGCAGCAGCCTCCCATGCATCTACTGCATTTTAGAATCAACGATGTTTCTCAGCCCATGCGAGAATAATCCTGACACCTCTGGTAGCGCCGTCCGGATCCCGGCCGATTGCGCTGACCCTTGCAGATTCGATCCATCTGCAGTAAGTCTGCTAATTGGGAGGACCTTACAAGGCATATCCAGGACGATCTTCCAAGCCGTGATGATTCCACAGATCAGGAACACCATTCAAACCCTGGACTATCAGCTCAACATGGTCCGCATACTGCGGCTGTGAATTGTTGACCTGAAGGTTTACGGAAGATCTCTGGTCTTTTAGACTTTTGACCTGATACGCGAGAATGCTTCGTCGAGGGTGTGTTGCAAGGTCTGCGAGTCAGTGAGAGGCATCGGAAACTCGGACACCCACCAAACTTTCCAGAAGGCTGCGGCGACGAGATCCTAGAAGTAGATCTCACGGGCAAAGACGCAGTCCAGCACGATGTCAGAGATAGATCAGATTGATGCGAACGGCACGGTGATGAGATCTCCAAAGCTTTGCGGTCAAGAACTGGGCAGTTTTAAGGAGATCGAGGTGAAGCGGACCGTGCACGCTTGCCCGGCTTGGCACGCCTTGCCGGCACCCAAAGTATCGGCCCGTCTCCCTAGCCTCCCTCACTCAACAGCTTCTGCACCTTGACACTGAACTTGACATGGCACTCTGCATGAACCAGAATCTGCATCATTTTGGCAGGTGCCAGCGTCTCAGATCCGCAGATGCCGTGATCAGCTCATGCTTGGTGAGGATAGACGCGCGATGGTCTTCAGACAGCTGCGCCATTGGCTGTATCTTGCTCCTCACGCCAAAGCTCGACTATTTGAAGCGCTCAAAGATTCGGGAGCGGTCTTGAAGTTCAGATTGCGGAACATTCTTCAAAGAGAACTCGCCGAACACACGCTTCGTCCTCTTCGTTGTCGTAATGCCGCTCGTCGGGCTCAGTTGTGCTCTTACCGAGACTGGAACACCTCCAATTTTGCGCTTCTTGGACTACTGGCCAAAATCAAAAGCTACTTATGTTTCTTGCAAATGCGGCAAGCTTCCGAGATCACCTTGGCCGGCAGCGAGATCTTTTTTCTTTCAATGGTCAGGACATCATATTGTAATGTATGGAACCCATAACGAGGGGTTTGAAGTTCACGGGTTCATGGTCATTAGTAAGTCCGCTATGGGAATCTGCTCGACTTCCACTGGCCTTACGTGCTCTGCGACTTCGATTCCTGGAGGTGGATTGCTTGCATGCCAGGTACAGTGACAATGAAATGGTTACCGAATCCGGACAGACTGTCGCACAAGGTTTGGCCATGGGCTTCATTAGCTCTGAACAGCACCATGACTGCAACAAGATTCAACACCCTGAACTCTAATGTTTTCATTTGACCTTAAAAAGAGGCGAACATGGCACGCAAGAAGATTCATCCAACAGCCAACATTGCAAGAACACCATCTGCCGAGATACAAACGTCCCAGATCTCGCTGCAAACAGACAACGACTTTATCATAATCATGATCGACCAGACTTCATCAGATTCACAAGCTCACAAGATGCTTCCCACGAACGACTTCACATGGGCCGTCACGATGGACTGCGACAACGACGAGAAGCCGACAAAAAGCACATCCAGTGCGCCATGGCGAGAAAGCACCAGAAAGGCTCAAGAAGCATCTACACTACTATCAACCCAACCATCAACCCAAGGAAATCTTCGTCTAGACGCGGAGCGAGCTCCGCGAAAGGAAACCCTAGAGGAACTCGCATCCGGTCCATGGTCGGATCCTGAAGATCAGAAGCGCATGGAGGTGGTCGACGGAGCAGATTCATCATCGAAGGCGAGAAAGGGCCAGTGAGCGGGGAGTAGCACAACTTGATTTGAATCATGGCTCATGTAAGTTGCAGTACATACAGAACACATCATCATTTGATTAACTTTTAGATTCAGCAGGACGTGGGTTGACAAAATGCCTCTCACCTCATCACTCAGCCGAACAGTGGGTGGCGTGCGCCGCGCCTGGTGTGACCAGCATTTCCATATCGCGCATCATTATCGACAAAGGAATTTCTCTTCGATCTAGCATTACCGTAGCTGCCACGCACGTAGTCAGAATTAAGGAGATCATCAGTCATCTTCCATCTTTTCTGTGACGAACCACCAAGGTTGTAATCGTCGCTCCAGTCAATGTCTTCCCAGTCGCGATCAGCATAGCGGCGACGCTCACGTTCAACAGGATCGTCGAACATAGCATCGGCATGTCGGTTGCGTTCTAGCTTGCGACCATGATTGATTGCTTTTTGCATCAGAGCCTCTTGCTGCGCCCTCTCGAGTTCGTCCTGCATGTACGCTTCTGCTTCCATCTCGCGACGCCTTTGTCGCTGCTTGAGGAGCTGACTCTGCGTCCTTGTGATGCCATCAGCATAAGCTGTACCCCTCGGGGCCATGGCGACAGGTGGCAGGGTTCCTCTCAGTCCATCCATGTCAAAGGCATCATTGTCGGGATACTGAATCGTGCGTCGGCGCAAGGCATAGTTGCCACGATACAATGAAGCAGTTGATGAACCCGAGGGAGAAGATCCTCGCGTCTTATCGCCGTTGTTGTGGATGTGAACATGTACACCACGATCGCGATCGCTGTCGCTGTCGCGTGCCGGAGACATGCCGCGGAAAGGCGATGGTCTGCGATGCTCTCTGAACTCTTTGGAGACACGGTGACCAAGGCCATGCTTGTCCATGTACCGGCGATCACGGCTATGACTGCGGGAACGGTGTCCGCGATGCTTGTAGTCTCTGCGCAAGTGATCGCGACTGGTGCGTCGTCGAGATCGACGACTGTCCCGAGAATCACGACTGTAGTCCGTGAAAGTGCTGCCTCTTGAACGCCTGGAGACATCGCTCATTTTGTCGTAAGAAGAGTCACTGCTTCCACTGTCGCTTCGAGGACTTCGATAGACCTTCTCGGTCTTGGTACGCGTTCGTTCGCCGCGTGGGGTGGTAATGTCCTGAGTCGAGACCTTCTTCTTCAAGACGGGAGGCGTCGACGGACGACTGTCACGGCGACCACCTGCCGCTCTCATAGGCGGACGACCAGGCATGCCTCGTGATGATGGTCGAGATTGACTGCGGTTGCCTGGGCGCCGATCATCAGAGAAGTCGGAGTCTCCTTCAGAATCGATGGAGTCACTCTCGACGAAGCCATGAGGCTGACCATTTCTTCTCCAATCGTCGACCATGTGTTCACGTGAGTTGCGAGGAACGTTTGCATTCATGCCCTTCTGATGCATTTGACCCGGACGATTCATATTGCCATTATGGCCTGGTGGCGGAGGAAGTCTGTTCGGTCCACGCATCTGATCAATGTCACGAGGATCAATAGCATGCGCACCATTTATCGGCGGCCTCGGCATCCCTCCTGCATGTTCGCCTGGTATATGCGGTGGAGGAGGCAAGTCATGAGGGCCTGGTCCGTGGAATTTTGGTTTCTGCTCCTTGGGAAATGCCTGGCCGCCAAAGTTTTGTCCTTGCATGTTTTGGTGCTGAGCAAACTGGCGAGCTTGGTCCATCTGGTTCCCATATATGGCCGAAGGAGGAAATCCAGTGTACGCATCGGTCTTGGGTTGCTTCCTCAAAATGACAGTAATGGATGTGAGCTCTGACGCGTATCCGAGAGAGCCAGGTATCTTGTCTCGTTTAGGGCTGATCACGGCATATTCCCAAGTTGCGAATTGGTTCTTCTCAAGAGCCCGCTGCTTCTGGAGCAAGGTACTGATTGCATGACGTTGCGCATCGGACTTGAGCGCGTTGTAAACCGTCAAAGGATCGTAGTTCTTGACCTTAGCCTTCGCTTCGGCCGCCTGCTTGGTTGTAACGGAGTACTGCTCAATTTGCGGATTGAACCAGTTGCCTTTTTGACCAGCAGGCGCCAGACCGCGGCGCTATCACCAGTCAGATCTGAGCTCATGGCGGAATGTATTGATCTTACCAGCATAAACCCTACATAGCTCACTGGGAAGTTCGGTGTTTGTGGCACTTGTGGTTGCTTCATACCGCCACCTCCACCAGGCATTCCTTGCATGCCTGGATGTTGACCCATCTGAGGCTGAGGCCCGTGGCCATTCATGTTGACCATTGCAATAATGATGATCTTCAGCCAAGGCTAGATCACGTTCTCGGTCAATGGAAGAGAATCGTGACCACGACAATGAAGTGGGTACACGTTTGGGCGTCAAAAGAGTGAGGCATCTTGAGGAGAATTGCTGCCCTGATATATCCGTTCAGGTTACACATCTGGCCTCACAACTACCGGCCATATCTCCATCGTCTATTCGCATCGCGAAGGATCGATCAGCAAGCGCAACTGCAAGTCCGGGTGGCCGAGGCTCAACCAAGCGGATGTTGCACGTATTCGAACTGCACTCGCCATTAGTCTGATCGCCGAAGCTCTGCTCAATGAGCTAGGAATGTGCATTACAGCAAGGCGAAATTCGTAATTCGTCTGAAGAACGGCACGGAAATGCAAGGCAGAGCCGGTCAGCGAATCGACGCCTTTATTGTATGCGCAGGCAACTGAACCTCATGATGGATCGCACCGGAAAGCACCCATGTTCATGCATGTCATATTTCAGCCGGTGAATAATACAACACGCCTTGTCGTGCCCTAAAGCATCGCGATAAGCAAGCTCGTCTTTCGCGTCAAGGTCATGCTCTCTTTGGTGGAGGTGCGCGAGCTTGTTTGATTGGCTGGACAGAAGCTTTAGCTTCAGATGAGGCCACTTCCCTGGTCAACATGTACGACTTGAGTTCTAACAAACAGGGCACACAACCAGGCGGGGCAAAGTGGCAGTGCTCAATATGGCAGTGTTTTCAGAAAAGTAGTTGCCATGTCCTGGACGTTGATTTGGGATCGTCCTTGAAATTCCTTCCGACCGTGAACGCATGACATTTAGCCGGAAACGTGCTGGAGAAAATGGGCGCATTCTGTGTATGACAACCGCGCATTGCTGGATGAAGTCCTCTCGCGAAATACAGGTAGCAATTGAATACTCGTCGACTATCGCATTGCTACCAGATTTTCACAAGCTGCACAGCCATGATACGAGCAAAAGCAAAAGCAAAAGCTCATGGCAAGATACACCCAGCTTATTCACCCCAGTGGCTCGTGCGCATGACTCTCAATGCTGCAACACAGGGCTGAGCGGGCAAACTTCTCGGTCTGCGTACTGATAACACGCTTAATGAGGTATGGCCCGCGTAATGACTGCCTAGCTGAGGTCGCGCAACTAGGTCACGATGCTCGGAATATTCCATGGTTGCAACGCTCGTCCTCGTACTTTTGACTTTGCGACCTGGATCCTGGGTCCGACTGAGAGTCTCTTGACCATGAACCAGGCGGAGCGGGGCGTCGCGTGGTCAGCTCGCCTCACTTTCTTGGTCCGAATAAGGTCGATCGCGCGGCCTCAGACGGTGCACTTCGGCAACTACACACGCCATAAGTGAGAGACTAGGGAGTTGCGCGCCGATCCATTATTCGAGATGGTGTGCTCACCATGCTGACGAATGCCGGGTTGAGACACAGAGGCGTAGTTTCCGGTCAGGCTGACTCTCTCGAAGTTACAACTGATAAAGCTCGTGCGGCTCTGCTGCCCACTTTTCGGGACTTTCGGTCGGGAAGCTCATGGAAGTGCGCGTGAACGTGAAGATTACACGGTTCGTGAGTCGTCCTTGAGATCTCCTATACCCTCATGGCCGCGCAGGATGGTGTCATTGATCCAATGGTGCCATTGGATCACCGTGCATTTGCTCCACATCCATCGCAATTACAGAATGAAGCCAATGAAGGGCCTACTTGCCTGCGAGCGTCGATCAGCTCATACGATGAGGATGAAGGAGGACTGAGAGACTCGAGACGAGACCGAGAAATTGGGCTGGAAAAAGAAGAGCGACCCGAAAGCGGACTAGCGCGCTTGCTGACCAGAACGCGAGCGGCGCTTCATCGACACCCGTTGACTCTCCGACAATGCTCATCGATGCCATCAGTACGCGAACGAACGGCTGAATATAATTCTTTTGATATTGGTCTATACATAGCAAAGTGATATCTCATGCCATCGTCCATCCCATCCTCAATACTGAGCAAAGAGCCCTGTCCATATCTATTTTATCCACCGTACTCTTCGCTTCCCGTTCTTGCCATTCTTTTCCCTCTCAGAAGCCAATATGTCGTTTAGATGAGGTTGGTGAAGGCACGGTTGATTGGCGAGCGGATTGGCTTGACCTCCTTCCAGAAGTTGACGGTGGCCTCACCACGGGTGGCGATGCCCTCTGGGGTGAAGTCGAATTTCTGAGCGCAAATCATTAGTGCCCGGTAACAGTGATCAGAGTGAGTATCCGTAACATACCTTGTAGACATCCTTGTATGGACCTGAAGCACCGAATCTGTTCAGACCAAACTGCTCATGCGAGTACTTCTCCCAGCCGAGCGTGCTCATGACCTCGACAGACATGCTTGGGATGCCGTCTGGCAGGACAGAGAGTCTGTACTCCTTTGGCTGCGCATCAAAGACCTCCACGCATGGCATAGAGACAACACGCGTCTTGATGCCCTTCTCGCCGAGCACCTTGGCTGCGTCAACGCAGAGTGCGACCTCAGAGCCAGTGGAAACGAGGGTGAGTGCTGCGCCCTCCTGCTCGAGCAGGACGTAGCCACCCTTGATGGCGTTCTCAATGGTTGAACCCTCGAGCTGTGGCAGGTTTTGGCGGGTAAGAGCGAGGATGGATGGAGTGGACTTGGAGGTGATGGCCATGTAGTATGCGGCGGAGGTCTCGTTGCCGTCAGCTGGGCGCCAGACCATCATGTTTGGCAGAGCGCGGAAATGTGCAAGTGTCTCAATCGGCTGATGAGTTGGGCCGTCCTCACCAAGACCGATCGAGTCGTGAGTAGCGACCCAGATGACCCGCTGGTGCGAGAGCGAAGACAGACGGACAGCACCGGCGGCGTACGAGACGAAGTTGAGGAAAGTACCACCAGCTGGGATGTGGAGACCATAAGCTGCAATACCGTTCATGGCAGCGCCCATGGCGTGCTCACGGACACCATATCGCAGATATCGGCCGTTCCAGTCACCGAGCTTCGTGTTTGGTGGCTGGAAGTCCACGGCCTCCTTCCATCGGGTGTTGTTCGAGCCAGTAAGATCTGCGGAACCGGACAGAAGCTCTGGAATGGTGGCGTAGATCTTCTCGAGGACGGTCTCGGACAGCTTTCGCGATGCGACGGCCTTATCCGATGGAGTATATGTGGGCAAAGACTTCTGCCAGCCCTCTGGGAGCTCGCCCTTCAAGCGGCGTGCGAGATCCGCGTGCTGCTCTGGGAATTTGCTCTTGTACGACTCGAAGAGCTTGTTCCACTCTTGCTCGGCTGCTGCACCATCTGAAGCGTGCTTGCCGTACATGTCATACACCTCTTGTGGGACGACAAAGGACTTCTCTGGGTCAAAGCCGAACTTCTGCTTGACCTGCTTGCAGTCGTCCTCCTTCAGTGGGTTGCCGTGGACACCGCCGGTACCCTGGAGCTTGGACCCGAAGCCGATGGTCGTGGTCAGCTTGATCATCGACGGCTTGTCGGTGACCTTCTTGGCCTCGGCGATCGCCTTCTCGATGCCCTCGTAGTCGGTGTCACCCTTCTCGACGTGCAAGCAGTGCCAACCGTAGGCCTCGAATCGCTTGGTGACGTCCTCAGTGAAAGCGCAAGCGGTATCGCCGTCTGAAATGATTCGTTAGCACGAAGGTTACAGAGGTGCTGCCCATATTGCCACTCACCAATGGAGATCTTGTTGTCGTCGTAGATGGCGATCAAGTTGCCGAGCTGCAGGTGACCAGCCATGGACGCTGCCTCGCTGGCAACACCCTCCATTGCACATCCATCACCGAAGAAGGTGTATGTGTGGTTATTGATCAGGTCAAATCCATCCTTATTGAACTCTGCTGCTGCATGTGCTTGTGCGATAGCGAGACCGACAGCATTGGAGAAACCCTGGCCGAGGGGACCAGTGGTCACCTCAATGCCTGGAGTATCGTGCGCCTCAGGGTGACCTGGGGTAATGCTGTCGACCTGGCGGAAGGCCTTCAGGTCGTCAATGGAGACTGCGTAGCCGAAGAGGTGGAGGAGTGCGTATTGCAGCATGCAGCCATGGCCGTTTCTGAGAAGCGCTATGTCAGCGGAGATGCTCTACTTTGTCATGCAGATGCGGATACGTGGGATGTGCGTTGTCAGAGAATGCCAGGTCATACTTGGGATGGGAGATACCGCGGAATTGTTCTCCTAGTATGAAAGAAGTAGAGAAACTCACGATAGCACAAATCGGTCGCGGTTGATCCAATCTGGGTTCTTCGGGTTGAAGGTCATGAACTTGTTGAAGAGAATGTGAGCCACCGGGGCCATGCCCATAGGCGCGCCCGGGTGACCGGAGTTTGCCTTGAACGTGGCATCGACCTGCGAGTGGTGTCAGTGTCTCTTACACATATCCCAATGTGAAAGGTGTAGCTCAATCGCCATCACGATAGTGCCAAAATGAGGTAGGTGGGACAACTCACGGCCAGCGTCCGAATGGTGTTGATTGCCAACTCGTCTGTCTTGTCGTAGCCCATCTTGAAAAGCTAGGAGAAGTCTGAATAAGTGAATTGACTGAAAAGAGCACCTTGAAGAAAGAAGCAGTAGTCTCGAAGGCGAGTGTGGGCTATAAAACGTTGAACTGAGAAGCGACCAGTGTGCCCCACGCTGATGAGCTCCGAGTCGGGGCAAGGGTCTTCCGCTTTTTTTCCAGCGACGAGCAGTGACGTTAGCGTGCGTGAAGATAATTGAGCTGTTTCTGCCGGAGAAGCTGATCCTACGAAGATTAACGGTCGAGCTGATTATTTGCAGAGGCGATTGTGTTGTTCAATTCCCCTTCACGGAGTCTCAATAGCAGCCTCTGCGCTGAAGAAGCATGAAATACCCCACCACAGTCCACTTTCGGGGTCGCTCCTGCTCTTTTCTTCATCAGCCATTACGAAGCTACCTAGCTCGGGCTATGAGAGGCAGTATCTGCTCCGCCGGACTTGTTGCCTCAGCTACCGGATGGCTGACACAGCAACACAAGCTTCACGTCGCCCTTGGATTGGTGTCGTTTGAGGTCACATCCGCTCAGGTACGCAGCATTTTGCAGATGAGCTAGACATCTTTGTCAGCGGTTACGTTCTGGATGCAGTCTGGCATCCGATGCTAGCTGTGCTTCGTGCCTTGATACTCTCATTGGGCATTGATCACTTTATCTTGCCGAATAGACGCGAATGGCACGATTCACGTGTGTCTCACGTGACTGGACTTAATCGTCGCAAGTGCTTCGGAAAATTCACTCAGCACACCAGCTACACTTAATTGATCGGATCGTCTGAGTTCTGTCAGTTGCCGCACGCCGTTCAAAGTGTTCATATGTCCTTACACTCGTCTGTAAATGCACCGAGCCTCAGCCTTGCCCGCGTTCCATCGCCGTTCCCTGATCCGCACTAGCGCTCCTGCATGCACGATCTCCATGCGTTTGCTTTGCGATTTATCAACAAAACAAGACGACAGCCTTCGTAGATTGAATCTTGACATTTAGAGCACTTCTTGCTCTTGGACGGTCAAAGAACTACACATTGGACCTAGCGCAGTTGCATGCCTAACCAGTGAACCACCATGTCTCTCGACTCCTCCCACACGTACCTCCACCACCACTGCTCCCACCACGCCGACCTCCTCGAAGAGTTCACACATCCATCCACCTCACACCTCGCGCCCGACGAGATCTACATGGCTCCTCAACACCAACCTCTGAATCCCGAGGACGAAGACGATGTTGTGCCAGACATGCACGCGGCGTTCGGTATACAGCGCGCTACTCAGAAGCAGAAGGAGCCCGGTTGGAGGGACTTGGGGTTGGTGGAGCTGATGAATGGGCTGGGTGTCGATGGGAGGGGCGCGGGGAATAGTTCGAGGGGGCAGCCTATTGTGAGTGCTGGGGCGACGGGCACGGGTGGGGAGAGGGTGGCCACGACGAATAGTAATGCCGCGGGCACCGCGAACGGCAATGTCAGTGCGGCGGATACACTAAGAGCGCGACGGAGGGTCGAAGGGAGTGTTGGGGCGAGACTGCGCGGTTGAGCTTGAACGACAATGGCACCGAGAACATGTCACGACATAAAAGCACCTTGACGACCGAATGGCGAAGACATAAGATACCCACACGAGATTGGCATACAACATCGATTAGCATGATACCCAGGTTGAATCGACAGACAGATTTCGCCTCCCTGGTAAACTCTTTTTCATCCCTAGTCAAGCTCAGCGAAATGGTCTAGGGATGTCTTCGCGCGAATGAAAAGAGCAGACTTGCGGATGCTCGCTCACATCAAGGTGAGCGTTTCTATTGCATGCGAACTCACGTGCCGCGTTGGGTTATCTTGAAGGTGACTCATGTGCTGACTTTGTCCTGGTTTTCCGTAACAAGTCGTGTGCTAGGTCTGGGCTCGTGTTCACGTGGTCTGCAGCCTTATGCATGAACAGCACGCATGTGGCGCAGGCAGCATCAATCTCTCCAGCCTGATCGCGGAACCGAACGTTCTTTCCACTATTGTGAATCATCCTCTTGTAGACCTCCAAGGCACTCTACTAGGCCTTGTCACTGTCTGGATACGGCCCGATGCGAGTGGCACGACCCTGGCGTACGCAATTCTGCATATCATGTCTGAGGTGGACAGAATCCTCGATCTCGTCGTCAACACCATCACCCTGAATGAGTTCATGCGACAAGCCATTGCCATTGATCACGAGCTGTACACCTTACGTCCACGGGTCTACGTGTTCAGCGACGAGCTTGAATGTGTGTCTCGAGCCATCAAGCACCGGCAGGAGAAGCTCTACTCGCTCGAGAGATCTTACCTTGGTCATGATGTTGGACACACCACTCTAGCACCTGATTCCCCGATGTACTGGAGATTGGGAATCATTCTCGACGAGGTGGCACACACGCGAGAGATGTGCCTCATCTTGACAGAATGGCTCGACCAAGCAGCCATGGCAACGCAATTTCGATGGATCAGCGTCCGGCACGCTCTGAGAACTGTCTGCAGCAAAGAACGTATCGATGAATTCTCATCGGACACGGAAGAAACCGTCGAAAGAGCACGAACAGGGTGGTATTATACAGCTTTGTGGGTCTTATGACAGAGACGGTGCATGATTTCGGCTGACTTGTGTTTAGCTCTCCGGGAATGGTAGGGTTGTCGGCTGTACGATTTGACTTGGCCAAAGCTCTGACGAAAGACGGCGAGGAGATCAACGCTTATATATCGGAAAGTATTCTTCACAGTCTTCCTGTCTCGGACTTACCAACTCTTATGCAATCCATCCCAGCAGCACAGGAACGGACATTTGGCCATGTCTATGCCGAGTTTCATGAAGTGGACTCGAATGGAACTCTTCCAGAGAGTTTCGGGAGCTGGCTGCGAAGCGACGAGCCTTGTATTTGGATTCAGGGCCAGCCTGGAACAGGCAAGTCTGCACTCATGACCATCCTGTGCCGTGATGCTCGGACCTTGCACTTGGCTTCGCAGTGGGCACAACGTTACCATTCAATTGATGAAGTTCAATGCGCAGCCTTCTTCTTCTGGAAAGTCGGTCAGCTATGAGGCCTGTGCGCAAGTTTAGACTATTCTTTTCCTTCAAAATTGAAAATTGTGCAGCGGCCAAAGAGTATTCTGCCGCAATGTATCGTTCAGCTCACTTCTCAGCTAGTAATACAATCTCAAAAGTCCACCAAATCAACTCGTCTTCTTCCACGTCAAACTCGTAAAATGCAACCCGCCAGCTGGGTTCGCAGGGGCCGGAAGTGCAGGCGGCTTCCCCCCACCAGCAGCATACATCTTGCTTCCCTTCTTCTGCCCTTGCTGCTGCTCCTTCTTGCCTTCCTTCTTGCCCTTCGGTTCTGATGGCGGGGCGTCCCTGTCCTTGTCGCGTGTGTTGCTGGCACCTATTGCATATGAGCGTCAGCGATCGCGCTTTCGATAGGTATTTTGGTATCGAGGTATACTCACTCCTGCTTCTGTTGCGTCTCTCGCGCCCACTCCCGCGATACCGGTCCTCCCCTCTGTTCCTCGAGCGATCCCGCTCCCGATCACGATTGCGCGACCGAGAGCGGTCACGTGACCTATCCCGTCTCGAACTGCTGCCACCACCAGTATACAGATCATCCCCTCGTCTTGTACGATCGCCATCACGGCTCTCATCTCGATCTCGATCTCTGTCCCTATCTCTGCGACTGTAGCTCGTTCGCCTATGGCGGCTCCTGCTCCTGTCACGTCTGTTGTCACGGCTCCTGCTGCGATCACGCCTAATACGGCTTCGACTCCTGTCTTTGCGGTCTCGGCTGCGGCTGCGATCTCGTGCGCGACGTGGTGGTGGAGGAGCGGGCGACTTGTCCTTGGCTCTGCTCTCACGCGTAGCACTGCGCGCCGAGCGTGAGCGATCGCGGTCTTTGAAGTCCTTTAGGTCGCCACGCTGGCTCGTGGACGGTACATAGCGGTCAATCTCTTCTGGTGCGTAGCGTTGGCGGGTGCTTCGTCCGTCGCGCGAATCGTCTCGAGCACCACGGCTCTCGCTGCGGCTGCGGCTGCGACTGCGACGTGAAGTGCTTCTAGCCCGTTTGTCACGCTTCGAGGTATCGCGATCGCGAGAGCGTTCTCTGTCGCGTCGACTGGCAGCTGGAGAGCGGCGAGATGTGCCGGGGATGTAGCGGTCGATATCGCCGTCTCGTGTGGCAGACCTGTCGCGTCGTCGTGGTCGCGAGTCCGATCTGTCCCTGCGTCTGCGTGGAGAGCGAGTGCGGGATCTACTCCTGTCTCTCCTCCTGCGATATCTGGAGCGAGAGCGTGAACGAGACATGTCGCGTCGACTGCTCGAACGTGTGGCACGCGTTGCACCGCCTGGTCTGTAGATGTCGTAGCGGTCTGTGGTGAGTTCTTCGGGTGTGCGGCTGTAGCGGCGGGATCTGCTGCGAGCTCGGCTGCGGGCCCGACTGCGTGAAGGACTGTGTTTGCGTTCGTTTGTGTCCGCTTCCTTCTCAATCGATGGAATGATTGATCCTGCTCGGCTGCGCTCCTCAGACTTTATGGGCGTGGCGGGCTTAGGCGAGTCCAGCTTGGAGAGGCGCGAGGACAGTGGATCACGAGGCACAATGGACTTGGGTGCGAGCATCTTGCGTGGTGGTGGCTCGAGAGACTCTTCTGGCTCGGTGGTCTTGGGCATAGTGGACGAGGCGGCAGCTTTCTTGCTCTCTCCGAGCAACTCCTCCAGTGCAATGGCTTCGAGGTCTTTTTCGCTTGCGTTGAGAACTTTGCTGCCGCGGTCGTCACTGTATCGTCGTCCGCGGTAGATGTCTGGCGAGCGACGGCGCGTGCGCTCTCTCGATCTTGACCGCCTTCTCGAGCGTGATCTAGACCTTGAGTCGTCTCTCCGTGAGGCACGTCGTTCTTCATCCTCCTTCTCCCGCCGCTTGCGCCTCTCCTCCCGCTCCTTCTCCCGCTCTTCACGGTCCTTTGCACGTCGCTCGTCGTCTTGCCTCTCCCTCTCGCGGCGCTCTTCGTCCTCCTTGGCTCTCTGCTCTTCACGCTCCTTCCTCCGCTTGTCGCGTTCTTTGCGCTCCTTCTCCCGCTCCTCCTCCTTCTTGCGTTCCCGCTCGGCCTCCTCTTCCTCTTCCCGCTTCTTCTCTTCCTCACGCTTTCGCTTGGCTTCTTCTTCCTGCTTCCGAATGACTGCGTTCTCTGCGTCGATGACGCGCAAACGTGCTTGTTTGCGAGTTGCATACTCGTGAAGATACTCGTCGTCCGTCTTGCCGCCCCGCTTCAGCTCTTCCAGTGCAGCGTCGGCACCAATGTCGTTCTCACGTGCCTTGCGCAGTGCATCTTCGGCTTCGAGGATGATGGTTTGGACCAGCTCTTCAATCTTCGCATCAACGAGCTTGTATGTGTTGCTTCGCTCGACGGCGCCCTCAATAAGTGCAGCTGCCTGACGTCGGTCGCGTGACAGTAGCATCTTCGCCTGTCGATCAATCTCGCGCTCGGTCAACTCCTCAATCGAGTTCATCATCTTCGCCTTTGCTTCCTGTAGCCAGGGCGTTAGCATAATCCAGCATTATCGGGTGGAAAGGATGTATCAACGTACGCTTGACTCGAATTGGCTGAAGATGCCCTTGCGGAACTTGTCAAACTCGCCGCTCTTCTTGAACGTGAGCAGCAGGCCATCAATGGCGGTCCTCTTCGCGCTCGACACAGGGAGATCGTTCAGCTTCAGCTTCTTGCGGCGGAACTCGCCATCATCGGGCGCCGTCTGCGCCACCGGCCGCTTCCACACCAGCGAGTGACTGACCGACATCTCTTCTGCTGCAGCTCTCCCAATCAAGAATTGCGGTGCATGATAACGAGAGTCGTGGAAATGGTGGTTAGACACGCGCATCCCTGTCGCATGAACTTTCGGAGATGGAGACGTGTGGTCCGTGCGCACATCCGCTCGGGGTCCTGTTTTTGAGACCTCACGCCTTGGTTTGGAGACACTACCCGCTCGAGCACCCTCTACACCATCGCCCGTCGCTTCCGCCAACCCCAGACTCGCGAGACGCGCTGCCATTCTATCGAGAGCAGCTAGCCGAGAGGTCAATTGATGCGCAATTGCCTCGAGTGACGTGCTGTGGACAAGTCACACCACAGTCTCTTCTTACTACCGCCAATCCACCAACACCACACACACATACGCAATGGTCACCAAGATCCTCTTCTGGAGCGGCTTCGGTATGTTCTGCGCCTTCTGTGCACAGCACACGTGACTGACTGACACGCACACCAGGCCTCGCAGTCCGGCTATGGCAGCTCGGCATCGAGATGCGCCCTCTCTTCGGCCGCTCCTACCTCTGGACCTACCCCGTCTACGCCGCCGTCGGAGGCAGCTTCGGATACTGGCTCACCGGTGTTGAGAGCAGACAACTGGCTGTGCTGGAGGAGCGCAAGCAGAGATTGCTGGAGAAGCGGGCGAAGAGGGATAATGTGAGGATAGGCACGCCGAGTCAGCTGCTGGAGGAGAGTCAGATGGCCACGCATTGAGGGAGTCAGAAGATGTGGATGGAGCAAAAGCGTTGAAGAAGAGTCACTGGCTTGTGAAGAGTTGGTGATGGGATGAGGAGGATTCAGCTTGCAGTTTGTACGTGTATATATTCCATGTGCTGCAGATGTGCCGCGGGAAGCGGTTTTGATCAATGTGATCCACTCAAAGAAAGATCCCGGGTGACCTTTTGCCCATGTTATGTCTGTCCCGATGCTTGATCACTCATGTTCCCACTAATCGACGTACATTCGGATCTTCGCACTTACTCAATCATTTATGGCGAGCGGTATTTGCAAAGGCTGTACGCTATTATCCCGCGACGAAAGTACGACTGGCAGCCGAGACAAGGCGCACAGCAAGGCAGAGGTGACATCGTGGGATAGTTCAACTTGTCACAAGCACAAGTGTCAATAGGTTATGGAAAAGGTCCTGGGATTTCACGAGCTGTGTGAATGGTCGTTGAATCCTCGCGACCTTTCAGTCATATTGCTCTGCTTACCAACTCAATGACACCGTGAGCACCTTCAAGAATCTCATTGCACAACCATCCCTGTTGCATGCCATGATCGCGGGATACATTTCATGATCCTAACTTGAACGTTTTGCTTTGCCGTCCTAGACTTGAAGTACCACCACTTTCCCAGGCTCGACAAAATTCCCGTTGACCGGCGCGATCTGACCACCGTTCGTGCTCACATACAACTTGCGTGGATCTTTTTGATCGAATATGCATTCGGTAGGCCCCGGAATAGCAGTCTCATTCGGGCCACCTGCAATCGGGGTGACCACACCTCCCGGCGTAACCTTGAGCACCGTGTTCTGCGATATAGCAGCAACATACACATTCCCAGCCTCGTCCATGGCAATATAATCGATAAGAGCATTGTTGTGGGCTACTGTTGCGATTTTGACGACGGGACCGATCTTCCTGAGGGTCAAATCGCTGAAGAGGTCGCGAAGGGAGAAGCGGAATCGGTAGAGATTGCCGTTGGAGGTGTAGTAAATCTGGTCGCCCCCGACGCGCATGCCGTTGATGCCAATGCCTGGGATTGGAAGGGCAGGCTTCATGGTTGCGTCGATGGCGAAGAACTTGTGCTGGCCCGTGTAGGGATCGACCGTAAAAATGCCACCAAGACGGCAGTCTCCTGATAGCAGAACTCGATTGTAGCGGTGGTGGGGTGGTCCTCCGTACGAAGCATCGTTCTCCACACGCTTGTAACGGCCGTCTCCGTCTACGCCGCGGACGACGTTGGCCATGCCATTCAGCCATGTCGCTTCCGGGATGGGCAGATATCTCGTGCTTCGTCGGTTGTTCCTCATGTCGATCGTGTAGATGCCCTGCTTGCCAGCGATACCACCAATGCTGGGCTGTGGCAGGGAAGGGACATAATTGACAGCATATTGATCAGTACCATAATTGGTTATGCTGCTCAGGCTCGTCTCTCCAGCTGATGTGTCGATTGGGAAGGCCTTGACCAGAGCGGCGTTGCCGTTCTTGGTGTTGATTGACCACAGTTCGGGGACGTGGGCGCGCGTGATGAGAAGGTCACTGTTGGGCCGCTGGATCATGCTCTCGATCCATGAGGGAGGTGAAGAGGGTGGGAACTGGTAGAGGACTCTGATTGAGCTCGATGGAGGCGCAGCAGGCTGCGCAAGACAGGCTGCAAATTGCAGTGATGCGGTTGCTAGAGTGAACATCAACATACTGGAATGTGTGTAAGTGATTGATCGGCGTTCTGGAGTGATTTTGGGGATATCAGACCTTAACTTCACATCTGACAATCTCGAGGGGCTGCCAATTAATATACCTGTGGAAGTTACTCCGCAGCCTGATGTGGTCCATTTCGTTCGTGGTACTCCTCGGGTTGCGGACCTACTCATGGCTTGCATCAATAAAGGCCGTTGCATCTTGGCCATACCACATCAGCAGCATGAATGTTCCAGAGGCAGTCCACATCGGCGAGTGTGGAAGCACTGCATTCTCGTCATCTGAGATCTTGCATACTTGGCTCGACTTATACAAAGCCTTGCCGATTTGATCTTCATCCAATATATCGGAGATTATGTATGAGCACTTCCATGTTCCAATCTGTATCGAAGCCATCGCGATTACGAGATGTCCTGCATGATGCCATCGCCGCGTTGGCTCAATCTACTGACGGCTTCGCGGGTCAGACCAGACCCAGGGCGTTAGAGACGTCTGTGCAATCAGATGGTGGGTTCAATCATGCTGATAGAGAACATCAAAGCAACGATTGCTATGAATGCTATGAACATATGAGTAAGTGAAGTAGTTCGTTGACAGCTCATCATATTGTTGATGGGTTGAGCGTTTGCGTTGCCTGTCCCAAGATAGAAGTGCATCCGCTCACTTGCAAATCCTGGCTTGCTCTTGCCAGATCTGGCAACCACATCACGGAAGGTGCGAACGTGCCACTCTGTTCTTCTTCATCTTTGCTGACAAAATGGTTGTTTAGAGATGTAGACGTGCTATAGATCACGGAGCGTGTCGTCTGCTTTCATATCTGCATCTTCAGACTGTCCAGTTCCTTCCATCATGTTGTCTTTTCCCCTGGCGCCATCCTGGTCAAAACCGCGTGGCATTGTGGTTTTTTCTGGTGGCAGCGCTGCCAATAATCTGGTCGATGTGTTTAGACGCGTCTCGGAGGACAAGAAGTGCCCATTGAGCTACGTGATACCGATTAGCGATAATGGCGGAAGCTCCAGCGAGCTCATCCGAGTTTTTGGTGGACCAGGTCCGCACAACGAATCAAGATAATTTACTCTGTGCTGATTATGAATAGGCATCGGTGACTTGCGAAGTATACATCGAATGTCTGAACGCATATTGCTCACGCTGATGGCATCAAAGGTCGTTTGGTCCGATTAATCCCGGATAATGGGGATGATCCGGAGAGCATAGCCATCAAAGCATTGTTCAACCATCGATTGCCCAAGGACTCGCGTGAAGCTCGGCTAGAGTGGCTCGATATCGTTGAAGGAACATCAAATCTGTGGCGAAGCATCTCGCCACCAAAGAGGGAGTTGATTCGATCATTCTTCAATTCGGTCAACATGGAAGCAGTGAAGAGAGCAAGGCCGAGCAGCATGTTCAACTTCTCAAGTGCCAGTATTGGCAATCTGTTCTTGACTGGGTATGTCATATGTCGTATGGAAGTGTCGCTGCCTAATCATACATAGCGCCCGGCTGTTCACCGGATCACTCGACTCAGCTATCTATCTCTTTGGCAGCATCACTCGACTCGCCGCCGAAGTAGCTGTACTCCCAGCCATTAACACAAACTTCACGCACCACATCTCTGCTGGCCTGATGGATGGCACTGTCATCACAGGGCAGAACAACATCTCGCATCCCTCAATTCCCACAGCATTCGAATCGGGAACCAACACCCCGGCAGATGAAGTTGAGGACCATGACCACATTGAAGATGCAAATCTGCCGGGAAGCTTACCCGTCCTACGAAAGGGCTACATCACATTCTCGAAAAGCGGCGAGGAAGATCTGTCATGCCGAATCGATCGCATCTGGTATGTCAATCCATTTGGTCAGGAGATCAGGTACAACGCGAACAAGCAAGTTCTGGAAGCATTGGACTCCGCAGCGACTGTCATATACAGCATCGGCAGTCTCTACACATCCATCATTCCAAACCTCATTCTTCGAGGCGTGGGAAGCGCAATTGCAAACCCGACGATCCGGCACAAGATCTTGATCTTGAACAGTACTATTGATCGCGAGACTGGACCAACTTCAGATCCATATACAGCCATGGACTTCATCGTAGCGATTGCAAGAGCATGTGCATACTCGCGGAATCAGGACACATCCGATGTTTCGCCGCAGGAGTATAGAACTTACGTAACACATGTGCTACATCTGGACGGACCCGGAACTCCAAAAGTGGACAAAGCTGCCCTACGTGAAATCGGAATCGAAACAATGCGCTTGTACGGACGGAACATGAGTGTGGAGGGCAAGGACGGAGGAGTGATAAGATACGATGAACAAGCATTGATTCAAGGTCTCGAAGCTACGATTGGCAGCCGTGGGAAAGGCCCGATGAGCAGGCGCAATACATTGGAGAAATAAGAGAAGAGTTCTAACTATGCTCGAAATACAAATCCACAGACCGGAAATCCTGATGCCAGACCCTTCGCGAAGTCCGCATTCAGCTCAGACCGAAGATTTCCTCGAGCTCAGCAACGATTGCGTTTGCTGTTGCTGGCAATGTGTGAGGAAGGAGCGGCCGTGTCAATTTCCAGTGCTTCATTCCCAGGGGCATGCAGTTGTAATACTCCAGCCACAAAGTCATGCCAGCATTCTCGGCAAGTATGCTCTTAAGAAAGTCTACCATCTGCTTGGGGTGTCTGTTGGGGACTCCATGCCGAAGATGGAATAATCGCAAACTCTTGTGCGAGTTTACAAAACGTCGAACTCGCTGGCCGGTCGGATTGACATGCTCGATTTGCAGAGTATGTAGACGTGCATTCGAACCACGGCTGCCGGTGTCGTCCAATAGCACTGGTATAGCCAGACCATCTTCGTCTTGAGCTTCCAGCCGCAGAACCTCCAGATTGTGGCAGCCTCCGATGAGACGCGACAACACAGTCATAGCACCGCGCAGTCTATTCTGCCAGCTCTGGTATCGGAGCTTGGATGGCACTGTAAGCTGAAGCTCTTTCAGTGTGCTATTGAGTGTGAACATAGGAACTTCATACATGTCTTCTACGAGCTTCGCGACGCGTGCCAAGTCGAGGGCGAAGGGCCGAGATTGGGGCTGGAGTGCGCGACAACCGTGCTGACTGCTTGCTGGACATACGCAAACTGGTCCCGATCTCGTGCTGGACAAAGCAGGTAGGCTGTTGACCAGGCATCGATACACAACTTGATACTTTGTGCTCAGGACTTCGACGAGCTTGAAGGACGGTTGATCGAGGGCATGTAAGGAACGCAAGCGGAGGAAATGCTGCTTGAGGATCCTATAGAAGCGGCCGATGACATCTGGTCCTGGACGTAGCTCTTTGGCTTCTTCGAGGTCGTCGCAGTACACATTGTCGTGTGTCATGGAGAAGCCAAGCGACTCGGCTGTCGCGCGCGCATGGTCTTTGTTTCTGAACCATGCCTTTGGTGACCGCGATCTGTGAAGATGATGAAGCAAAGCTCGAAGCCGCATTTCATGGACCGGATGGCTGTCCAAGCTGACCGCACCGTGGTCAGCGACAAGATTTCTCTGAACGACCGGCGACTGCTTAAAGACGACTTTCGTTCCTTCGATACGACGGACACCCACTGCAAGCCGGGTGACGTAAGGACCAAGTCTTGTACGCCCTAAACGCTCAAGGTCTCTCAAGCCGGCATCATCGAGGTAGACATTGATGGTCCTCTGCGACGCAATGCGAGGGATCAGTGCCATCGAGAAGCATCGACACGTCAGACGCAGGCTGTAAATGTACGCAAGCGTGAAGGTCGTGTCGCAATGGTCGCCAATCTGCTCGATGATCTCGGAAGGCAGATGGAAAACCTTTGCGGTTGCTGTCATAATGTGCGCTATGATGTTGTGTGTATTTAGCGAGATTGTTGATGTAGAAGCGGAGCGGGCCACAGAGTTGTGCTTTCATTGCCGTGAGCAGCAAACAACGGCGGCACGAGGGACAGTGACAAGTTGAGTGGTTTGCAATCGGTCAGCGTCGGCAAAGTGACTGTAAAGCGAGCTTGCTGTCAGTGAGTGAAAGAACAAAGACATAGATTCCTGGTATGTCTGGAGCTCATCCCTCAAGTCGTCATCGGAGACCGTGGTGACTCTTCGCTTCGTTCGAGAATCTGCTAGCTTTCGGGTCATCTTCATCTTGCTTCTTAACAGACAGTGCTTTCTGTTTCGCGGTCAAGACCGCGGTCATTGAAGGTGGAGGGTTGGATTGTGACTCGAATATCTTGCGTCCATTGTGTTCGCTTGAACCTCACGAAGGGTCCAGATTGTCCTGTACCAGCAAAATGCATGAAGCTCCGCGATGAAATATAATGAAACCTGCTGCAGATATCACGGGGCTTCCTTAGATGTCTCTTGTTGTTCAGTAATTTCAAAAAGGCACGCAAGATAGTAGAGGTATTTCGCGAAAGGAAGATTCACGGTCTTGACGTCACAGGGTGTTGTACCTCCATAAACTCCTGCTTTGCACCTATGCCGAGGTCATGTTGGCGTTCATCATGGCTTTCATTAGATGATGGAAGATATGTGTCTTTCATCTCGACTTCACACCTTTGATTGAACCCATTGACCTCGCAACATGGAGGTTGCATCAGGCCTGGCTGGCGGAACGCTGATGACCGTGGCCGGTCAGACCATGCTGGCGGTCGCAGGCCAATCAATGAACGATGCACCGTCAGTCATTATCATTGGAGTATGCAATTGATCTGAATTTGAGAGCTCGAACTGATATGTCCAGGCCGGGCTGTCTGGTGTCGCTATGGCACATCAGCTGAAGCATGGTTTGGGCTTTAGCGACTTCACCGTATGCCATCCCCATTTCTTATTCTTCAATATGATCCCGCTCTGAGCAGCCTTCGTAGGTCTACGAGAAGGGCGAGAATATCGGAGAAGGATGGAAAGACGCGTCAGCTGGCTGTGAGTTCCATGCTTCAGGTGGAGGTATTTCATAGCTAATCAGATCAGATGCATGCTCACATCCCAACATACTGTACAGCTTCAGCTTTAATCAAAGCTTTTCATGGAAACATGAATATGCGTCACGAGATGAGGTTGTGAGCTATCTTCATGACACGGTATCAAGGTACGACCTCAAACAGCATATTCATACAGGAGTCGAGGTCGCCAAAGCGACATGGATCGATGACAAGAATACTTGGTGTGTGCGGTTGCGAGATCTGGAGACCGGTGAAGAGTACAACCGATACTGTACGGTCCTCATTTCTGCTGCAGGTGCAGACCTCGATAAAGAAGCAATGCAGAAGCCAGCGATGTCAGCCAGATCCGCTTCAAGCGCAATGCACTCATCAGATCAATACATTCCCTTCTTCCGCAGGATACGACGCCTGACGGCTTTGCTGGCGCAAGATTTGCCACACCATGAAATGTCAGGTTCATCAGCGCCAACATTTGCTCACTCCGAAGTTGAAGTGACTGGTGCGCGAGACGGGACATCGCTGTCGCAATACTGGAAGGAGTCTCGGGGACCGCAAGCATACTGGGGGAGCCTTGTTGCCAGCTTCCCAAATTTTGGACTGGTGGGTGAATCCCTAGGTGAGTCTACTTGAGCCGAGCGTGGACTGACTATACTCAGGTACTTGGTCCGAATGCATACCCAGCTCAAAGCAGCCCGACATATGCGATCGAAACATCCGTGGCCTATCTTTCGCGCAACCTTGTGTCACCCATCCTGGACAATCGAGCGACTCGAGTCGAAGTGCGACAGGCAGTAGAAGACCGGTGGGCCAGATCATTGCGACAACGCGAGCCAAAGACGGCGGCTCAGAAACAGGCTGCACTCTGGAGACAGTCAGGTATTGCTTTCTACGTGCAGAGCCTGCTCTACGGAAGCCGAGGCCTTGTTTACAAGAATGGCCAGACGGCATGGTGGATGAACATGTTTGTGAGATGGGCCAAGTCGATTCGCTTTCGCACATGGCTCACTCTACTGATCGGACTTGCTCTACTCCGACTCAAATCTGTGAAGTCACGCGTCGATCGCGCGAGGGCAGACGTGGAGAAGTATGTGCCTTACGAGAAGCAAGCGATTGAACTTGCTGGGAAGCTGAAAGACAGTGTCCTCAAATAAGATCTCACGCATACAGTCCTGAATGCGCGTTCATTGAACAATACTGCGTGCGCTTTGCAGCTTCGATGTCAGTCCCACGGACTCGTTTGCCATCCAAGTTGCCGGATGCGTCACAAGAAGATGAGATCGATCCAGCCGTTGCGCGCTCCGAGACCTACCTCAAGACTCTGCTCGCCCAAGAGATCCTATCTCCTGCTTAGAGCGGTGAAGAATATGCTTACGCATCCGAAGATGTGCCTCAGATGCAACTAGCCTGCTCGTATTTCAACGACTGCTCGGTCGAGCTCAGCTCACCGATCGCAATCGTGAGTACCATATGAATTCTGTTCAGGAGAGTCAGAAGTTGTAGGACACACATCATCAAACATGATGATGGCGCTTGTGGCTGCCAAGAGTTTGCCAGCAAACGCTTTGCTTCTCTGTGTGTGCGAATTGCGGCTGCTCTCCCGAATGTTCCATGATGGTACCAGCCAGGCGTATAAAGCGTGCGCCACATCTGCTGTAGCTGAGTTCCAAAATATCAGCCAGAATTGCGAGCTTGCTACCAGATCCCATATTTGACGAAACATGAACAGCGCGACAGGTTGGCATGCGCCTGCACAACTAGATGATGGTCGGTATGGCGACTTCAAGGGGAAGAGCCCACAGCATCTCCTATCGGAGATCCATGCCATCATCCAAGCTAATTTCGTTCCCGCTCTGGACTTTGCAGACACGTGCAGCCTTGGTCGCGTTAACAAAAGCTTCGAGTATGAAGCGGAGTACCTGAAACAAGGCATCGAAGAGAAAGAGCTCGAGATCTACCTGGACGTGGAAGACCTCAACGAGATCGAGAATCTCATAAAGAACACGAAACTGGCGCAGTACGTGAAAAGAATCAGCGTTGGCATACGACGCGTCCAACACCATTCTGTGCTCATTCAAGAGAAGGATCGTCAGTACTTTGATGAGAATGGACTGCTGCATGAGGGAATGACAGACGAAGAGGGACAAGCGTTCGCACGACGACTCCAGGTTGCAATGTCGAATGGAAAGTGCAGATGGAGTTCCATTGCTGACGCTGTAAAAGGATTTGAAGTCAAGACAGGTCCAATAGGTTGCGAACTCTTCGAAAGGGATCATGACTTCAAACTCAGTTCGAACATGATGAAACGCTTTGCACGCCTGATTCAGCTGTTCCCGAACCTGGAGGCTATCCGACAAAATGATGACGTCAAGCATGGCGTGGTCATTGTGAAGGGGTTCAATGGTTCTGAGTTCGGCAGATTCACTATCAAGGACCAGGAGAGCACGCTGCCTCATCCACGGAAACAAGCCTACTGCATCCATGCCACTGCGCGCAATGAGGGACGAGCTTGTAAGAACGTGGCAAGCATGTAGCGCTGCCTTATTGCAGACTGGGCCACCAAACCGATGAAAGCAATCCCAAACAAAGGGTCATTCGTGCTAAATCTGAGGAGTCTGAGTTGGGTCTTTCCAAGCAAGGGAAGAGCTGCAAACAGGACGAGAACAGAGGAGCAGGACAATCTTTGCACCTTCTTGTGGAAATGCGAAGCGCTGTCGCATCTGAGATTGTGGATATCAGAGCCAGACGCTTTCCACTCAGATGGTGGACCAATCGCGTCCATTCTGGGTCGTCTTTCTGAGGAGACATGGGAGCCGCCGATCAAAGTGCTGGAGTTATCCTCAGTCGATCCAATGAGCGACGAAATCATGTCCACAATGAGCTACCTCAAGCCGACATTGAAGTACTTGCATGTCGAGAATCCTTGCAGTGGAAGCCAATACCGGTCAGATGCCAGGCAGGTGCAATTTTGGTCAGCAGTGAAGGAGATGGAAGGGTTGAGTCTCTGTATGCCAGGCTTCAAGAGCGCGGGGATGCGCGAAGCTATGCGCGCTACCATGTACAATGCACAAGATCTGCCGGCTTTTGTGGATCGCGTGCTGCGTTGGTTGTGATATGCGAAGGATGGAATCGAGTAAAGTGCTGCTCTGATATGTTATGGTTCCTCCTACAATTCCGTTCACCCTCCGTTGCATCCAATTCTTTCGAGTCGTCGTTGCGAAGCCATTGCAATCCCGCGGACCCACATTTGTGCTGCCTAGATTGTTCCCTCACCTTCTACGCTCGACTTTGTTACCGCGCCAGCATTTCACCATCCGCCAAGCCATCACCAGCTGATTGAATAGCCATTCTGGTGCAAGATGGCATCAGAGACGCCTGCACACAAGACCATCGCAGAAATCCTCGCCTTGTTCAAGAACACTGCTGCATCGCAAGCTGAACCAGAACAAACGACAACGCCAACATCATCAGTCTGCAAGGCAAGCGAGCCTACAGAAACGAAGTTGAAACACGCAGATGACCACTCAGACATTGACACCCAAAATGCGCATCTTGAGGACCTAGCGAGGACCAAGTACTGACCTGTGCAAAGTGATCCTGCGGAACGCGAAAAGGAATATACGCAAAATGAGGACGTGGTGCTTGTGCAGCAAGCTCTGCCGAGCGTAGTCAAGGAGTCAACACGACACCACGAAGACAATGAATCAGCCGCTCGTCGACCAATGCACTTGCCTGTGGAGGTCTTGGAAAAGATCGTAGGCGAGCTTAATGAGCTCGACATCAGCGACATCGCAAATGTCCGCCTCGTTTGTCGATCATTGGCGAGCGGACTGCTCCCATCACTGGCACAGGGCAGAGTCGTCGACATCTATCTCGATGAGGAGGGCGCGGAAGAATTTAGAGAGCTCCTGAAGTCCCCAATGGCACCGTACATCAAGCATGTCAGTATCGGACTTCGCAAGGTCACCCACAATGCCACTGTACTCAGGCAACCAAAACGTACCTTTGCACCGGGAGGCCGAGGCAGACGCGGCAACTTCAGGGGTGACCATCCGCGTGATCGGTACGAGCACGACTTTGCCGAATTCGCGGCCTTGTTCGAGACTGCGGATGTCCAGCGTGCTTCTACCTGGGCGAGCATCATTGGCAAAGCTGAGAGGCTTGGCTTCGAGATCAGAGACGAGCAGATCGGATGCGGTCTGCTAGACCACAACAAGGACTTCACTCCTCAACATGAGGTCTTGGCCATCGTGGCAGAGGCATTCCAGCAGCTTCCGAGTCTTCAATCAATCAAAGCACGCGACGTGACGACACATGGCGTGATGAGGCTCAACAGCAGCCAGAATGTTGGGTCCGTACAGCGTATCGTCAAGCTTCCTCAGCTCGGGTCAACATACATCCGGGCTCAGGCTTTCTGCATTTGCTCGCGCCCTAACGTGGATGGAGACTACATTGCCCCGTGCAGAAGCGTGCGCAGCATGTTCAGGCTGTTCTTCCACGACATGCCCAAAATCGGAAGGTTGCTGCCGGGGAACTCTCGCTTGTACGCGACACTCAAAGAGCTCCATCTCAACATCCCGAACAGCCCCAAAAAGGACAGTACATCGTTCTTATTGGACTCTGTGCAGACTACAGATTTTCTGATGAAGTGCGGTCATTTGGAGGCGCTGGCGTTGTGGACCAAAGGCACAGACAAAGCCTTCACGGCTGAGGCTGCTGTTCAGAAGATTCTCTTGGAATTGACTGGGAACCAGTAAGCCAAGTTCTTGCTTAGTACAGTACGTGAGACTAATGACCTTGTTCAGGTGGCAAGGCAAGCTGAGATCGCTGAAGCTCAGCTCCATCAATCCTGCCGACAGTGCTGTCATAACATTCCTGTCCCAGCAGCTGGAGCTCGAGTTCTTGCATGTCAAGAACTGCACTCTCTGCAAGAATGGACGCGACAAGATAAACAAGCTCTGGCTCGTTCTGCAGAGGATGCCACGACTTAGCCTCTTTCTTGAGAAGTTCGAGACCATGCCAGATACGTTGACAGGCACAGTCAATCTGCCCATGACCGAGATCGTCGATGTGTCAGCGATGCCAAGTCTAGCGAAGGAGATCTTGACGATGACTTGAGCTTCGGACATATGTCGCAGGAGCACCCAAACAAAGAGAAGTCGAGCACGAAGCACCATTACTCGTGGGATCGTTCGAGTGCCTGACACGCTTGCAGAATAGCTATCGGTATGACATGGCTTCTTTGGTTCTGAAGTATTGCTGACCTAGATGTTAGCTACCAACTGTGTTGCAGCAAGCCTGAAAGCAGATGAAAGAAGCGTTGCAGCGATTGACTGCACATGAACATCAAGAACGCGAATCAACACCACACGAGACAAGGGCACCGAGCATCATGAAAGGTGGTACTTAGACTTCTAGCCATAGCTCTGTCTACCAGAAACGCCGCCCTATGCATACTACAAACACCGATCCTGAGTGCCATCATACAATGCAATGTCATGTGCAACCGTGCACTATGCAACCTGCTTGATCTTACATTTCCATCCAGACTCCTGGCTCAAAAGTGGTAGCCTGTGTCGAAGACTGTTAGCACGATGATGAAAGTGAGGGAATGATTAGAACTTACGAAGCACCCAAACACCAGCCCAACTCATTACCCTTGATCTTCTTTGCGATCTTGACCTCGCGGTCGATTGGCATCTCATAACCAGTATGCAACAATGCAAACATGAAATTCAGGTCCAGACAGCTCTCTGGCCGTCCCTTGAGCTCTTTCATGGCGCCCTCCACAGAGTGGAAAATGTCCCAGCTGTCTTCGCCCTGGCAGACTCTGTGCGCGAGATCCTTGAGCTCATTGAGCGTGAACGATTCTGGCATGCCGAGTGGGAAGGTGCGGTCGTAGAAGTAGGAGAAGAGGTAAACGTCCTCGCGAGAGAAGGTCTTGCTCAATGATGGCTGGTGAACACCGTTGAATGCGCATGGCTGCAACTTGCACTCGGCGTCCTTCTTCAGCGTCTTCTCTGCCAATGCCCGACATTGTGCCGGTGCGCCCTTCTTTGGTCCCTGCATCTTGACCTTGATGCTCGAGCCGAGCGCATGCTCTGAACCAAGCTCGACAGTCACTTCGCGCGACATACCTGGTGCGATGCACGGATTCAGCACTGGCTCAGACAGCCAATCTGTCGACTCCTTGTGCTCGGCGTGCATGGTCTCGACGACGACCTTGTGCAAGTTCTCGCGTGCAGCCATGAGACCATAGCCGAGATAGGAATGCTGGTAGAGGGTGAAATCGCGGCCGCCAAAGGATAGCTCGTACTTGTGGTCGCCCTCGGACAACTTCTCTGGCATTCCACCTCCCTTCAGTTCTGGGAAGGTGGGCTGGAAGACGATCTGCGTGGAGCCGCCTCCAAGATCGAAGACAGCTGCTGTAGGTGTCTTGTCTGGACCACCGATCTTGCCGAGCAGGTAGTTGGTCGTGATCCAAGCGTAGACACCCTCGTCCTTGCCATCCATGACCTCGACGCCACCGTTCGCTTCCGACACAACTGGGAACGGATATGCAGTCTCGAGGCGGTTGCGCACGGCAATCAAGATCTTCTCGCTCATCTCTTGGCCAAGCTTGCGGAGGCCAGCAGTGGCCTTGACTGCGACAGGCGTGCACGACTTGTACTCGTCCGGCACGTTCTTGACAGCAACGCCCATGAGCACATCCAAACTCTTTGCTGCACCTTCGGCATCGGACTTGTACGACGACAGCCCTGATCCGCCCTCCTTCTTCGCCGTCATTTCGAAGATCTCGTCCTCCAACTCAGGGGTGGGACCGCAGTTGTTGAATCGGTAGACATGTATTCTGCTGCCCGTGCTGCCCGCATCGATCATGAGCGCGTACTGCACGACTGGCTTCTTGCCGTCATGGCTCTTGGTACATCTTCTCCCGGAGTCCTGTGCTGCTCCTTCTGCACCTACTTTGGACCCCGAGTGAGGGATGTGATCGCTGACATAATGTGCAGCGCCCTCTCTTCTGTCGCTCGGCGCAAGGTAGAAGAACACGAAGACAATGAAGGCGAGGATGCCGCCCCACCGCAGGTAGCGTGCTCTGTGTCCGGCGTTCATGTCTCTCTTCATTCGCGAATTCGCAGGCTCGTAAAAACTGCCCGCGTCGCTGCTGTTGCCCGTGACAGGCTGGTCGTCGCGCTCGTATTGGCTGTTGCGGTAGTTGGGGAGGCCGACGGAGGATGTGCGGCGGTGTCGCGTGTTCTTCTTGTCTGTGGATGAAGATGAGGATGTGAAGGGGATGTATGACCAGAGGGATGGAGAGCGGCGGCCGAGATTGTCGAGGCTTGATCGGAGAGACATCTACGTCGGCATTGCGGTGGGAGTAATCCAGGAAAGAGCGACTGCTAGTTAGGTTGGGAAATCAATTTGGTGCAATAATTATGCAGAGTACAGGTTGCGACTTCCCCTTCTTGCACAAAAAAAGTTGCCATCTGGTTGATTTGATGATTGACATGGACCCTTGCCGCTTTTGATGGGGCCGCTAACCCTGACCCACACCTGTGGCTTGGCAAGGCTTGCAAGGCTGAGGCTGAGAGTGTGCAGCAGGCGGGCAAATGTAAATCATGACGCCAATCTGTGCTGCGATCGTGGAGATGAAAGAGCGATTTCATAAATGCACTGGATTGTTATAGTGAAATTCGCATGACTGGGTATCATGTGTCTAAACGAAGCTCGGTGTCCTCTGATAACTTGCACCTTCAACCATTTCCACCACTCGAATCTAAGCTATCATTTCTGCTGTGCACGACAACATGTCGTTCTCTACCACTAAAACTGAGCGTGTCGAGAAGAGACCCACAAGAGCTGGATGGGAATCTGACAACTGCAAGCACAACCAGGGCCAGATGCAGAAGCAGCAATACACCAACCGCAATCAACCCAACATACCGATGAGGGTAGTATGCTTCTTCATAGACGGCAATTGTGGCTGTGTCGTGAAGGTTGAAAAAAGGAAGCCTATGTTGCATATGTCAGAGTGTGTATGTACCATTGTATCCCTCAACATACCTGGAATAGTACTGCGCTAATCGCGCTAGCGTGAACATAGCCTGCATTGCTCGAGCTGGGCTGCTGCACTCTTGCAATGCGCTCTGAAAGACCGCGCTCAATATATTCGAGATTCCATGAGCTGTGCCATCATTGGTGTAGGATCCACAGTGCGTGCATAGCCCATAAGTCACATTTTGGCCAAACAGCTTCGAGTTATCGATTGGAGAAGGATGTTCTGCGCTTATGTTGAACTTGGTCCCTGGTTCCAGCTCGAGCGACATGATCCTGCGCCGCCTCTCATCCAAGAGCCCACTCTGCACACCTAGTTGTGAGAGCATACCAGAGATGTCGGCGGCAGGAGATTGTGTCGCTGCGGGATTCCTGACCCGAACATTGGCGTTTGCCGTGGAAGCAGCGACGAAGCATAGACTGAGTTGCATGGAGAACATGGGGTTCGGTGAATACGTAAGGTTCGTCCATGGGCCGGCCCTTGATGTACCCCAAGTTGAGATGGTGATCTCTTGGGCGCTCGTCGTGTTTCCTTCTCCAACCCAACCGCTCACTGGAATCGTGCTATTCTCAGTGTGATTGATGAGCACGAATGCTAATGCGGTTGGCAGCCCATCGCTCAAAAGCTGCGACTTGACCTGGACAGGATTGCCAGATTGAGCCACAGAGCACATCGATATCGGCGCTTCATTTTTCGTCTGTGCGAGTTGCAGACCACAGTCTAAGGCAATGTTGGCTACATTGTTACCACTCAGGACCAGGTCTTCGATCCCAATGGCGTCGATGCTGATAGCCCCTTTGATTCGCTGCGCTGGAGAAGCAGGAGACGTGCTTGGTCCTGTCGAAACGTACGTGATGTTCTCGATGTTCGGAGCCATGCAGATGACGCGGCTGTCCATCAAAACTGCCATGCCATTATAGCGTGCGACATTTTTCTCTCCGCCGTTTCTAGCGATCGGGAGGAACGCTCGAATCACGCCGCCTGTATCGTCAATCCCGGACTGCGAGGTGACGGGCGCGTCTGCAGTTTCCGCAAACACAGGAATACTGCCAATGTTTGAGCCACTGTAGTCAACTTCGCCTCTGCTGATATTGGAGCGCGACTCATCACTCAATCCATATGCGATGTCGTGCGTGTCGCCACTCCCCATTTCCAATGGCCTCAATCTGAGATCTGACAAGAGAATGGTTGAAGTGAAATGCAGGGCAAGACAGATCACTAGGAGCAGTGAACCATGAGAAAGCAAGCTGGCGGATCTCCATGGAGTCTTGCTCGGCAAGGCACCGTACTCTTTGCTCATCGGTGTCCTTCCGAACTGATACAGCATGAGCACTGCGATGACAGCCTGAAGCTCAACGGCCAGCCAGATAAATGTAGCAGTAATTGTTACAGCTCGCATGATCCAACCGCTGGATACGATGTGATGCCATGTCGAGTTCCTTGAGATCCACAGATAGCACAGGAACGCAAAGAGGCCGGAAATTATGACGGTCGTGATCGCAAGGACGAGCAAAACCCAGGTATTTATCTTGCCGCTGTCTCTGGCAAGCACATCGGTGTCGCTATGGAGCAGTGATCGCTCGTTATCGCCGTCGAAAGTCCGCGGATCCCATGCGTGCTGTTGCGTGTCTGTGATCACGAATCGCGGTTTCCCTCCGATCACACTCTGACGCTGAAGTTGTACGGTTCGCACCGGGCCTGGGGATACGATGTCCTCAGCGCGCGCATCTGTCTGCACGTTGCCTAGGTCGACCGACCGCGTTGATGTGGGCGATGCGAGATCTTGCGATTCGGAAGATGATGTTCGTGCGCCCTCGAAGGAGAATGGTGATAGTTCTAGCTGATTGCTCGAATCCTGCTCATTGGAGAGCGGCTCCATAAACGTGTTCCACGCCAACATCCAGCATCTGGGGTGCGCAATGGTATGTGGTAGCGACGTGCGTAGTCCACCAGCCAAGGTCGCAGGAAAAGAGGTCATACATAAAGTATCCTATGCGCAAGAGTGGGTAAGGCGGCCCGAATCCATCAACATGGGGGCATGGCGAGTTGCAAGGCTGGATACAGTCTAAGCATGGTGGTGAGCTTCGCCACGTAGATCCGCTCGCGTTCCTGGATGCGCATGTTGAGTTGGGGGCCTAAATTTCTTCCTCAAGATATCTGTGTGGGCGAGGAGTCCTCGGTCGCGATGGCGCTTATGGTCATCAACTGCTTTGTCCGATGAGGATACTCATACAGCGGAGGATATCGAATGGACTAAGATGGCAGAACACCTCGAGACCAGCCATAAGCAGACAAGGCCAATAAGACGAGGGCGGAAGACTGGCAACTTCTGACAACAGTATCCTGATGCCGACAACCGGATAGTGGCTGGAGAGACCGCATGCTAATTGCTATCAGTACTTTCCGGCCCAAGCCTGATGGGAGCATGCAATCATGCTATGATGAAACAAAGGTGAGGTTGTGGGCGCAGGAATTGAAGTTGAGGCTATTTTTGGACCCTGCAATTGCTGCATGGTGGTCAAAGCTGTTAGACTGGGAATTCGTTGCGCTATGCACAGAATCTCGAATGCTGAGAACGAGGAAGAAACTAATGAGCCATCAAGCTTGTGGGTCGTGACAAGAGTATTGTTGTATTTCTTCAGAAGGATTCAGACGTCAGGATCTCCGTAGGCGAAGAGCAAGACGTACGGGGTGAACGATTAGAATAGTGCTCGGTCAACGCCAGTGAACCTGTCAGTTATAGATATGACCACGGTGAAAGAGTTTGTGCTTCATAAACGTCGATGATCATGAATTGAAGCTCTGGATATGCCATGATGCAGGCGCTGATGATAACGAGACTGACAGCCTCGCCAGCCTCGCTGCATGGGGCTCGTCTATTTCGGGCTTAGTTCATCGGGGCTCCACTAAAATTCTGACCCTTGTACAAAAGTTGCATGGGAATCTGAAAAAGTTGCGAGCCCACGCTGCGACGACATTTCTCACCATCGCATCCGCCAAAGATGTCGAAGACTCCGGGAGCGAAGGCAGAGAAGCCGTCGACGAAGTCGAGACGATCAAGTGGAGATCTCGAGCTTCCTGCGCGACCTGCAAAAGTCGCCAAACCAGAGAAAGAGACGAAGAAGTCGAGGAAAGGCAAAGAGAACGAAGGTGCCGAGGAGAGCGCACCACGAAAACCAAAGTCCTCCGTGCTGAACGCCGAAGAGAAGGCCTTTCCACGTGGCGGCGCAAGTGTTCTCACGCCAATTGAACGCAAGCAGATCCAGATACAAGCAGATCGCGATGCCTTGTTCGAAGAGTCTGGAGGCAAGAAGAGAGCGCTGCCGGCCGACGTGAGCGATGACGAGGAGGCCGCTAGTACGAAGAACGGCGAGGGCAAGCCAAAGAAGAGACGGAAGACGAAGACGACAGAGAAGACAGAAAAAGTGCTGACAGAAGAAAAGGTCGAGCGCATTGAGGGACTGAGCTTTCGCAAGCTTGTGCCTGGCTCTCTTGTACTTGGCCAGATATCGCAAATCACATCTCGTGACATCGCACTCGCCCTGCCCAACAATCTGACCGGCTTCATACCATTGACGTCGATCTCGAAGCAGCTAACTGGAAGAGTCGAGGCTTTGCTCGAGGACGCCGATAAGGAAGAGGATGACGAATCGGGAGACGACTTCGAGGATGTCAGTCTGAAATCACTCTTCAAGATTGGGCAGTATTTGCGAGCGTCGGTGGTCTCCAACGACGACATGCGAGGAGGCAAGCAGAAGCGACATCTCGAATTGTCGATTGACCCTCGGCTCGCGAATATTGGACTCACTGTCGATGATTTGGTCGTCAAGAGCACCGTTCAGGCAGCGATTGCGAGTGTTGAAGACGGTGGTCTCGTCATGGATCTGGGCATCGAAGGTGTCGACGCGAAGGGCTTCATCAGTGCAAATGAGGTTGGCGCAAACATCAAGCATACCGACTTCGAGGAGGGCGCTGTTCTACTTTGCATGGTCACGGGTCAGAGTGGCAATGGAAGGGTCATCAAGTTGACCGCTGATCCAGCAAAGATGGGCGACACCAAGAAGGGTGCAAGCTTGACCAATGCATCATCGATCAAAACCTTCATACCTGGCACTGTCGCAAACGTACTCATCTCCGATGTCACTTCTGCAGGCATTCGAGGTTCGATCATGGGCATGCTTGATGTCACAGCCGACTTGATTCACGCTGGTGGTGCGCAAGGAAAGCAAGACTTGGAGAAGAAATTCAAGGCGGGTGGAAAAATCGATGCGAGAATCGTCTTCTCGTACTATAAAGATGAAGCACAGAAAGTCGGCGTATCGCTCGTTGAGCATGTGCTCTCACTTTCAGACAAATGCTTGACCAACAAGAAAGGCTCTGCCCCACTTGAACAGCTTCCCATGTCAAGCACAGTCGACGAAGCGAAAGTGGTCAAAGTTGACGGGCGGCAAGGCATCTATCTTGATGTCGGCGTCCCTCGCGTTCACGCTTTCGCACACATCTCTCAATTGAGCGACAAGCAGGTGGAGACGTTAATGGAAGACACTGGCCCGTACAAGATTGGCTCAATTCACAGAGGGCGCGTTGTTGGATACAGCCCCATGGACGGACTATTCGCTGTTACGCTGAAGCAGTCTACTATTGATCAACCATTTTTACGCTTGGAGGACGTTAAAGTTGGCTCAGTGGTGGATGGCACAATCGAAGATCTGCCAATCAAAGCTGAAGGCATCGCAGGCATTCGAGTACAGCTGGCTGAAGGCATTCGAGGATTCGTGCCGGTGGATCATATTTCCGACGTCAAACTCAAGCATCCGGAACGAAAATATCGAGCTGGCATGAAAGTAAAGGCACGAGTTTTGACAGTCAATGTCAACAAGAGATCCATCTATCTCACCATGAAGAAGACTCTAGTCAGCTCAGAGGCCAAGCCCTGGACATCGTACCAGCATCTCAGAGTTGGCGATCAGTCACCAGGCACCATCACAAAGCTCCTCGACAAAGGCGCTATCGTATCATTTTACGGCAATGTGCAAGCATTTTTGCCGGTGCGTGAAATGAGCGAGGCTTTCATTCAGAACCCATCCGAGCATTTCCGTGTCGGCCAGGTCGTCAACGTCCATCTCATCGCTCTCGACCATGAGCACAAACGCACCATCGTTTCTTGCAAGGATTCGTCCAGTATCAGCGACGAGCGACAGAAAGCCTTTGATGAGATCGAGACTGGAAAGCTTGTGGACGGCACCATTGTGGAAGTTGGCAACGAGCTGATCAACATGGAGCTCGAAAGAGGCGTACAAGGTCACTTGCGAATCACTCATCTCACAGATGGATCCGAGAAAAAGAATAAGTCGGCACTGGAAAAGCTGCGCGCTGGGATGAAGCTGCAGAATCTCGTTGTGCTGCACAAGATGAAGAAGACTCGGACTGTTCGGCTGTCTAACAAGCCGAGCTTGATCAAGGCTGCTGGCAAAGGGAAGCTGCTCTCATCATTTGATCAAGTCAAGGCCGGCAAGGAAGTGTATGGATTTGTGGCAAGCATCAATAGTGCGACCGGCATCTTCGTCGAGTTCGGCGACCGATTGACGGCTCTGATACCAGTCTCTGGTATGCCAGACGAGATGAGACGGCTGAAGATGCAAGACTTCGGTGTTGTAAGGGGCCAGTCCATTAGTGGCAGGGTCTGGAATATCTACCCAGAAGACAAGCGATTCACATTGACACTTCGCGAAGAGGAAGTCATTCCCGAGCCTGCGAAGGATGCCTTGGCGAAGACGAACGCATCAAGAAGCCTCGAAAACCCGATAAACGACAAGCTGACCAGTGTGGACGATCTCATCATTGGCACTCAAACACAAGCACGCGTGAATGCCATCAAAGACATGCAACTGAACGTCAGTCTCGCCGACAACGTCAATGGTCGCATCCATGTCACGGAAATGTTCAAGACGTTCGACGAGATCGAGGATTCGAAGAAACCGCTACAGAGCATCAAGCACAACGCAATCTTGTCAGTCTCGATCATTGGTCTACACGAGGCGAAAACCTCGAAGTTTCTTCCACTCAGCCATCGCCAGTCTGTGCATCCAGTCATCGAATGCTCACACAAGCAGTCCGACACGTCGGAGCCCATTGTCCTATCTTTGATGAGGCTAAAGGAAGGAGAAGAACGCCTTGCTTTCATCTCAAAATATTCTGCTGGATTTGCGCTCGCATCTCTGTCGCCCGAAGTGAGTGGAGCTATCGACATAGTCGAGCTTGCTTCTGTGGATCCAGAGTATGAGAAGGCATACCCGGTTGGATGTGCAGTCAGAGTACTTGTGAAGAGCGTAGACGTTGCCAAGTCGAAAGTGCATTTGTCTCTGATTGGTGCAAAGAAAATGGGGGAACAGAAGTTCGAGAAAGATGGTGTCTACGTTGGACATGTTCGCAAAACTCATGCTGACGGCCTTGATGTCCAACTTGACAAGAACATTTGGGGCTTTGTACCGCGCACTGAGCTGGCTGACTCCTACGAAAACGCTAGCGTCGAAGCATGGTCCCCGAATCAGGCCATCAAAGTCAAATTGCTCGTGCAGCCAAAGAGCAAGGAGAGAGCACTATTTTCGGCACGACCCTCGCAAACTTCAGGCTCGCAAGATGTGAATGTTCAGGATCGTCACATTGCAGGTGATGCGGATGTCAAGTTCAAGGAAGTCGTTCGAGGGTTTGTCAAGGCCGTCTCGAAACAGGGCGTGCTGGTCCGCATTGGCTGGAATACGATTGCGCAGGTGCCGGTGCATGAACTTGCAGACGAATACATCAAGAAATTCGAGGACAAGTTCAAACCTGGCCAGCTGGTCAAAGGCAAGATCATCAAGGCAGATGCTGAGCAGGGACACCACAAGATGAGCTTGCGCGCCTCTGTCGTCGACGACGAGAACTACAAACCGGAAGTTGGATATCGTGATCTCGCCGTTGGCGATGTGGTCGATGCAGTCGTGGTCAAAGTTGAGAAGTATGGCGTCTTCATCAAAATCCAAGGCAGCAAGAACGTACGCGGTTTATGCCATGTCGGCGAGCTTGCGAGTACCAGGGTTGAAGATCCGAGCAAGCTGTACACCGAGGGTGATGTGGTCAAGGCCAAGATCATCAGGCTCGACAAAACGAAGAAGCACGTGAATTTCAGCTTGAAGGCGTTGCATTTCCAAGATTTGCCTGAAGACGGGACCGAAGCTGTCGTTGCAGACGGAGATGTTGAGGACGACGATGAAGATGAGGAGATGGGTGGTGTCGATTTGGACGCTGTTCAAGATCTTGACAGTGAACAAGAAGATGCTGCATCTGAAGACGAGGACATGGAAGATGCCCCTGCTGAGTCTGCAACGAAGAAGCGCAATTCGACAGCTGGCTTGAAGACAGCAGGATTCGACTGGAATGGTGCAGCTGATGCAGAAATGGATGATGCACTTCAGTCAGAAGCTGAGCAAGACCAACCGAAGAAGAAACGCAAGAAGGCCGAGATCCAAGTCGACAGGACTGGTGATCTCGATGCACTGGGTCCTCAGTCTGTCAGCGATTTTGAGAGATTGCTGCTTGGACAGCCGAACTCCTCCGCGCTGTGGATACAGTATATGGCGTTCCAGCTTGGGCTTAGCGAGGTAGGCAAAGCGAGAGAGGTCGCCGAACGGGCTCTCAAGACCATCCACATGCGAGAGGAGGAAGGGAAGATGAATATGTGGGTTGCGCTGCTGAACTTGGAGAACACCTATGGTAGCGAGGAGAGTCTCGAGGCTGTGTTCGAGCGTGCATGTCAGATGAGCGACAAGAAGACTGTCAACCTGAAGCTTGCAAGCATCTACATTGACTCTGGCAAGCACAAGGTATGTCTCAGGACTACTAAGCACATGTTATATATCATGCTAACGTTTACGCAACAGGAAGCAGAAGAGCTCTTCGAACGCATGCGCAAAAACAAGGATGTCTCGACCGATCCAGCCTACTGGCTCAACTACGCCGACTTTCTCATGAGCAGACTCAACCGCACCGACGACGCACGGGCTCTGCTTGCCCGCGCGACTCAATCTTTGCCTACGCATCAGCACGCATACACCATCTCCCGCTTCGGTGCCCTCGAGTACGCATCGCCTAACGGAGACATCGAGCGCGGCCGCACAGTCTACGAAGGTCTCGTCGATGCGCACAAAAATGGTCATGATCTGTGGGACCAGTATTTGGCACAGGAGATGAGCTTGGAGCAGAATGGACGCGGAGATGCGGACAATGTCAGGAAGCTGTTCGAGAGAATGATCAAGCTCAGGATGAAGCCAAAGAGGGCGAAGTTTGTGTTCAAGAAGTGGCTGCAGTGGGAGAAGGGCCTGGTGGATCAGGGCAAGGGCAGCGATAAGAATCTTGCCAAGGTTAAGGCACTTGCGGAAGAGTATGTTGAGGCGAAGGGCAAGTCGCTTGATGTGTAGATAATGAGGGATCGAGCCCTGTGAATGAAGAAAAGCACGAATATCACGTAGCCTGTATCGATGTGCAGATGATCATGAAGAAGTGAACACAAAAGCTAGGTCGGAGAAGTGTTGTTATTACAGCGGACTACAGATCTAGGGGTTGCTAGGTTCCAAAAAGCTCAAAAGGTTAAAGCAAACAAGAAAAAGCTCTTCAAGCTCAACAGCTCCTGCCAATGCCATCTGTGTACCTCACATCCACGTACCATTCGCCAGTAGGGTGCTTCCAAAGACCTCCACTCTTCTGATGATTCATCGTAGCCCACTGCTCGTCCAGACAACTGCGAGTATCGCTTTCGCAGCATGTGGAGAGGACAATACGGGCTCGATCAGCAATGAAGTGAGCGTTGGTGCACAAGCTCTGGACCGTGTTGCAATTCACTGCGTAGATAGCGACACCATAGGAGCAGCTCACGCGTGTCGACACGCATTGGAAGTTGTCGGTCATGTTCTTGGGCTGCGCGTTGTCCCAGATGCAGGTGTGCTTTTGTGCATAAGACGGCTGGCATTCGTCAAGACAGATTGGCCAATCGCTCGGCATCTTGGACAGATATTCGATGCCCTGGAGCGCACGGTCGACCCATGGCGCTTTGCTTGGAGCGCTGCAGTAGAAGTTGTCTGGCTATGATGATCAGCGGAGGTTTCTTTGCGAGATGATGAGACACATACATGATCAAGCGAAGCTTGCTCTGCCATGTTGTCCGTCTTGACGAGGCCGCCGTTCGACTTTGGTGGAACTGGACGAGGTTTCTCTGAACCCGGAACAGGAAGTGGAATGTCCCTCTTGACGAGGTCGTCATTCGCCGTTGGTGGAACTGGATGAGGTTCCTCTAGACCCGGGACTGGAAGTGGGATGTCCATGGGACGTGGCTTGACTGCTGGTCGGTGAGACTTGCGCTTTCGTCGTCCAGGCATCCGCTCAGCCAAGAACGGAACACGAAGGCCAACAGCTGCGCTCTTCATCTTGCAGCAAGTTGGCTTCGGATGGTTAGGACCGTAGCTCCAAGTGTTGCTTCGATATGGCCCGTTCACTTGCGTCACGGTCTTGACCGTGAGAGCAGCTGTGTCTCGCTTTACATGGTTACCAATAGGCATCTCCTGGCCCTCAAGGACAGTCTCGGTTGTCGTGGTTGTGGCTGGGTGGACCGGATCGACATTCTTGGTGAGGTACACGTCCTCAACAGAGGGAATTCCCCAGGTTTTAGTCAACGCAGCGGCAAGATCTCGCCTGTTGAGAGTCCTTGTCGTGACAGATGCGGATGTGACGTGGCTCGACTCAATCACGACGGTCTTAGTGTTGGTAGCAGACTCCGTGCGCGTGCTCACATGCGTCACGGTATGAGAGCTGGTCGCAGTCTGCGTGTGCGTGCTCGTACGGGACTCGGTTGTGGTGTGAGACTTTGTAGTCGGCATGACTATCATCGTGGTGGTATCTGTCTTCTTTTCCGTGGTAGTCGTCGTCTCCTTGTGGGTCTTTGTCTCCTGGTGAGTGGTATGTGAGACTGAGACGTGCGTTGCAGTGGTTGTCTGGATCGATGTCTCTGTGTGCGTTGTGTGCGTGAGGTGCGTTGCCGTAGTGGACTTCGTCTCCGTATGATGCTCAGTCTCTGTAGTTGGCATGACGTAGTGATGCTCGGTCGTTGTGGTTGGCGAAACGATCACAGTGCTTGATGGCAGACCTTGAGTAGTCGTCTCGGTCTCTGTCACATGTGGAGGGATGGTCTCGGTGACAATGTGCGATGATGTGGTCGTCCAAAGAGGGTTGTGGCCATTGGAAGTGAAGGTGTCCGTATGTTCGTGCCGTCCAATCGCAGTTCCATTTGACATAGCCTCACCATTGACGATCACAAGCAGAGTCTATAGCACACCTGGTCAGCTTGTGTGATGCCAAGTAGTGAGACTGGTTACTCACTGGCTTCGCGACGAAGACAGAGGTACCAATCATTGTCTCATCGAACATCGTTTTCAGGATGCTGTTGTGTAGCCAGCTTGACCCAGCGCCGGTGGCCGGAGCGCCATAGCCAACATAGTCATAAGTCGGCGAAGCAGACGCGTTCTTCTGCTCAAGCTCTTCGAACGGAAACTTGTCTGCAGCATGTGCAAGGAAGGGCAGAGCAAAGCAGGAGGTCAAACACCGTTGAGATACCATCGTGACGGCCACTCAATAGAGGGAGATGGAGGGACCGAAGAAGACAATGGCGGAAAGAGAGAAAATACAGCAGATAATGCTGCCGGCAGTCGACTGGGAGAGCGCTGAAGAGCGACTAAAGATGCTGACGACAACAAATGCTCGGATGGCAGATGGTGGTGGAGATGATGGAGAGGAGGAAGAAAACGAGCGAGAGATACAGAGACGTCTCCGACATGGCAAACAGAACTTACGATGAGTGCCGCTCCTTCCTCCATGTTGGCAGACATGGAAGTCGCAATCGACTGTTTAGGAGCCAGGCCCAATGCCGCAAGGCTGGATCATGAAGACACTCAGGCATACGTAGACTAGAGATGTCAGCAGTACCGCAATCAATTTGATATGGCCAGCAGAATCTGAGAATCGCGTCTCTGAAGTCATAAAAACACAGCGCCATACATGATACATTTAAACTGGGTGAACGAGGAGCTCTATTTCGGGCCATGCTTGCCGGGAAGGTGCCATTTGCGATCACGATCCCCCATGACGAATCATAGCATAGCTTGAGGACGAAGGCAAGAGCCAGCGGCGCATAGGAATGACTCTTCGGTGTAGCGCAAGCACCACAGAGGAGAACTGCAAGGAAGGCATTGTTGGTCGAAGTCCATGCTCGCGAAGAACAGCTTGGAGCTGTTGCTGCCTGAGGCACATATGCAGTAACGTAATTCACTACCGAGCCGATCGCACCACCGAGTCGATCGCCAAATCATACATGAGCTCTTCAATCGATTATGGCTGCACAACAACACAATTAGATTAGCTATCTACTGATTTATTACATTGATCGGCAGTATGGTTATAGCCATAACAGATAAAACAGCTCGGTAGCCCTGCGCGGCCTCCTCGAGGCGCACTTTTTGGTGATAGAGTCACGTGTGCTCCACCATTGTGTTGGACTACTTGAGGTAATTGTGTTGGCTGTAATAATGCTTGCGCATCTGCAGCAACTAGAACTAGATCTCGGCTTATATGACTTCGTCTGTACTGCCGTTTACGCTTCTGCCTCTCATTTGCACCTCGTAATCGCTCGTTATCTGCAGTAAGAAGAACCACACTCTGCATCGCCATCTGACAGCCCTTAACAAGTTGACTTATAGCTCGATCTGTCGGCGTAGGTGGACTACGTGAGCGACGTTCGATAAGGCCCTTGATTAAGGATACTTGTTGCTCCAGTTGAGCAATATTGTGTGGCGTTTCTGACTGCCATTGCTCGAGTGAAGTTGGTACTCCATTTGGCGGTGTATATGGCCGGATCGAGAGCCCTGAAAGGACTCGATCCGGATCAAATGGTACCAGACCACTTGCGGCGAAGCCACTCTGTATATTGGTAACCGAAAGAGCCTGATTTCGTGCTTGTATGAAGTAAGATAGGAAGTCGGACTTGTCAACATGATTGATGCCAAGACGGCCAAGCTCAGAGACTTGAGATCGATATACGTGTTTGAGGGCCGCAAAACAGCCTACGTCGAGAGGCTGAAGAAGGTGTGATGAGTGTGGTGGCATACACAATGTAATGATCGAGTTTTGTGTGCAGTATCGGTCGAATGCTGGTGTTGCGTGGCTGTTATGTCCATCGAGGATGAGAAGACGATACTTGCCAATCGATTTTGGCGCCGTATGCTTATCGAATACCTCTGTAAGCCACCTCATTCCAAGCTCATTTGATGTCCAACCATTCTCACTAACTGCAATTACCCAATCGGGGGGAATTGCGTTCTCTTCGTACCAATTAGATAGGTGGATCTTGCCCTTGAAGATGATCATCGGCGGGAGGCTCCAACCAGTTGCACCAATTGCCTCAATCGCTGTTACCCATTCGCGATCACCTGGCTGGATCTGTAATGGTCTGCCGTGCCTCTCTGATGTGGTTACAACACGCGAAGTGCCTGCAAGCCCTATCGCAAATCCGGTCTCGTCGAAGTTGTAGATGTCCGCTATTTGGATACCGTACTTCTTGATTGTATTGTCCACAAGCCGAAACCAACCCTCAATTACTGTTGGGTCTTCGCATTGGGCGCGCTGATAGTCGTACTGGCGTGTAAAACTTGATTTGAGTGCTTGTCGACGTTTGGTATACTTCGAAACCCAATTTACGCCTAGAGTGGCAGAGGGACCCGCGCGTTCTTGAAGCAGTATTGTCGCCGCATCTTTGACTGCTTTAACTGCTGGTGGATACCCTCGGTTGTCCATAGACAGGATCCAATGCTCCAATGTATCCTCCTCGTTCTCTGTAAGTTTGTGGCCGTTGGCGCGTCGATCAACGCGTGCGACGCGTCCTCGGATGCGATTCTGTAGTGTGGTATATGGGACGCTGAACGCGTTTGCAGCGGTTTTAATACTTGAAAAATGTCCAGTCTGATAGGCCTGCTTTGCGAGAAGAATTCGGCCTTCGTTTTGAAGCTTTTTTGCGTGTTGTTGTGCAGCCATAATCGATTGAAGAGCTCATGTATGATTTGGCGATCGACTCGGTGGTGCGATCGGCTCGGTAGTGAATTACGTTATCGATTGGAGCGACAAGCAGGTCGTCATCGATGTCAGCCAATTGCGCTGAGCAAGACAGTACTGGATCAACAGGTGCCTGACATTGCATGTGCATATGTTCTTCAATTACTTCGATGACCACGGGGCAGAAGACGACTGAAGACCGCAGCACCGGCAGGCATATCACTAAAACATCGTCTTCCAACACGCAACGGACCATCTCCGAGCTCTTTTCCGCCACGACCAAACCCAACGAGTACACGCCTCACTCAGCCAAGCTGGCGGGAGACACGAGCACTCCGCGAAGCAAGCGTCAAAAGGTCCACCACCAATCTTCGCCGTCATCCGTCGCCTCCAACCACCTTGCGCCTGAGAGCATGTACAGCTTCACCTCCACACGACCGCGGAGTAATGGGGCAGTCACCAATGTGATTGATCTTACTGCTTCGCCGGGCAACTCGCCCAAGAAGCTGCCCTCCCGACCAAGACCAAATCTTCATCCAGAGTTGGGCGTGAAGAAGATTCAAGTCAAGAATCTGAGGACAGTGACGAGAACAGACCCACGGCAATACTTCACCACCGTGTGGGACAAGTTGGACAAGAGCTTGACTGCAGTATACAACGGCGAGAAGGTGGCATACAGCTTGGAAGAGCTCTACAAAGGCGTGGAGAATGTGTGCCGGCAACAGCATGCTGAAGAGCTCAACTCGAAGCTGGAGAATCGAGCTCGCACTCATGTCAAGGATGCTGTCAGAAAGAGCTTGCTTGATCGGATAGATGGCAGCAATGTTGATGTCTTGAGGAACGTGGTGGATGCTTGGGCGGCATGGGCAACGCAGATGGACCATATTCGCGGCATCTTCCTCTACATGGACCGTGCCTATCTACTACCAGCAAAGAAGCCGTCCATACACGAGCTGGCCGTGTCGCTGTTCCGTGATATCATCTTTAGCGACAAGCACCTGCAGCCAAAGGTAGTTGGTGGCATGTGCGACTTTGTCACGGCAGATCGAGAAGGCGACAGCTCTGACCGAGACTTGGCGCAGCGTGCGATCCGCATGTTCAACACGCTGGGAGTCTATACACATGTCATTGAGCCACGTCTGCTCAAAGAATCACAGACATTTGCAAGAGAGTGGGCAGATCGGTCCGTGAAGACGAAGGACTTGGCGACATACGTGCGTGATGCTGTGGAGCTCATGGAGACAGAAGTGGCCAGATGCGATGTTCTCGGTCTGGAGGTGAAGAGCACGAAGCGGGATCTATTGGCACTACTTGAGCATCATCTGGTCGAGCGGCAACAGAACTTCTTGCTGGACGGCAACTCGATAGCAGATTTGCTCGATCAGAACGCAGTAGACGACCTCGAACGACTGTACACCCTCCTCGCACGAAAGCAGCTCGCCGAGAAGATTCGCAAGCCGTTTGAGGATTGGATAGACTTGACTGGCACAGACATTATCTACGATGAGAAGGCTGAAGATGACATGGTGGTGCGGCTGTTGACTATGAAGGGTCAATTGGACAACCTCTGGCGAATTGCATTCCACCGCAATTCGGAAATCGGACACGGTCTACGAAAAGCTTTCGATGTCTTCATCAACAAGAACAAGAAGACGAGCAGCACATGGGGCACGGATAACTCCAAGCCAGCAGAGATGATTGCAAAGTATGTCGACATGCTATTGCGAGGTGGATCGAAAGTCATTCCTGCGGCATTGACGAAGACAACATCAAACAAGTCTGCTGCCGATGAAGAGGAGGACAATGAAGATATTGACGAGGAGCAGCAAGTGGACAGCCAGCTCGAGCAGGTGTTGGATCTGTTCCGATTTGTCCACGGCAAGGCTGTCTTCGAAGCATTCTACAAGAAAGATCTAGCCAGACGATTATTGATGGGTCGGTCGGCTTCGGCAGACGCTGAGCGGAGTATGCTGCAGCGTTTGGAGACGGAGTGTGGCTCGAATTTCACGCATAACTTAAATCAGATGTTCAAGGATATTGAGCTGGCCCGTGAAGAGATGACCAGCTACAAGGAGTTCTTGACCGATCTAGGATCGAATCCGAAAGTCGATCTGAACGTCAACATCTTGTCGGCAAGCGCGTGGCCCACGTATCCGGAAATCAAGGTCAACGTGCCTCGAGAAGTCACTCGGGAGATTGAGCGCTTTGAGCAGCACTACAAGAGCAAGCATACTGGGCGACGATTGGAATGGAAGCATGCGCTAGCACATTGTCAGCTGAAGGCCAGCTTTCCGAAGGGGCGGAAGGAGATTGTGGTGTCCAGCTTTCAAGCTATTGTGTTGCTGCTTTTCAATGGCGTGGCAGAGGACGAGCACATTTCGTACGAACGGCTGCTCGCCGAGACTGGATTACGTGAGTATGATCTGCATCGCCTTTGACCCAGCTAACATGATATTCAGCCGACAATGAGCTCAAACGAACGCTCCAATCACTCGCATGTGCCAAACTTCGACCGCTTCGCAAGCATCCAATCTCACGTGATGTCAACGAGACAGACACATTTACGCTCAATGCTTCATTCCACACTGAGAAGTATCGAATCAAGATCAACCAGGTCCAACTCAAGGAGACCAAGGAAGAGAACAAGGAAACTCACGAGCGTGTGTTCGAAGACCGAAACTTCGAGACGCAGGCTGCAATCGTGCGCATCATGAAGTCGAAGAAGAAGATCAAGCATGTGAATCTTGTGGCCGAAGTCATCGAGTTGACCAAGAAGCGAGGCGTGCTGGATGTTGCTGGCATCAAGAAGAACATCGATAAGCTGATCGAGAAGGAGTACATGGAGAGGTTGGATGATGGTGACTATGGGTACATAGCATAGAGGTAGCGTGCAACAGACATCACACACTGTGGCTAATCCTCGTGCAATAGAAGCACGATTTGACCTATAGCCGCAATCTCAATGGACTACGAATTGAAGTCGACCACGGCTCGGCCTGCAACCTTTCCGGCACGTAGCTTCTCCACGGCATCTGGCATTTGAGCGAGTGGGAACTTCTCGTAGATTGGCTTTAGGAGACCCCGAGCGGCGAATTCAAGGGCTCGCTCAGTGTCAAGCAATGAGCCGACCTTGGTCCCGATGACGTGCAGGTTCTTGCCTACGAAGAGCAAGGGATCTGCACCTGCGATTGCCGTGCCAGTGGGAGCTACAAACTGTCAGTGCTATGTTCTGAATGACAAACGAAATAAACCTACGCAGTCCAACACACATGACCTTGCCGCTAATTCGGGTCATCATTGGTGCGCTTGCATATGCGGATGCGCTTGTGGCAGTGACGAAGACGCCGTGGGCACCTTTTCCATCGCAGATTTTGACCACTTCCGTGGCAACATCCTCGACCTTGGTGAAATCCACAAATGCTTCGCATCCAAGCTTCATGCACAGTTCCCGCTTTGCATCTCCGCCGTCAACGCCGACAACACGCATCCCCATTGCCTTCGCCAGTTGGACGCCCATGTGGCCGACTCCACCACCAGCACCTGGGAAGACTGCCCAATCACCCGGCTTGAGACCTGATTCTTTCAGCGAGCAATAGATCGTGCTTCCCGAGCACATAATCGGTCCAGCTGAGAAGTCATCGACACCTTCTGGTATGCGGGTCGTGTATCTCGCTGGGCTCAATACATACTGCTGGTAGCTTCCTGGGAACTGCAGGCCGATTTGGGGCGATTCGTCGCAATATGTTTCCTTGCCTGTCCAGCACAATTCGCAGTTGAAGCATGCATCGTAGGCCGGCTTAATCCCTGCTCGGTCGCCAATCTTCCAATTCGTGACATTTGATCCGAGCTTGACAATGACTCCTGCGCCCTCGTGGCCGGGCGATCTAACGCCGAAGGCGCTCATCTTTGGGATTGGTAGATCATTGAGCATATAATGAATGTCCGAGTAGCAGATTCCGGTGGCATTCAGCTTGATTAGAACATCATTCGGACCTTTCACGAGCTGTCAGCCAACTTTTTCTCATTTCCGTCGATCTTGTCGCAGTCTTACCAGGCTCAGGTGTTGGCACATCTTCGACTACAAGCTTGAAGTCTGGCCCCTCGTTTTCTACTACGCCAGCCTTGCACGTTTTAGGTATCTCGGTTTCGCCGTTCGTTGTGGTCATCTTGCGAAGGAGAAAACTGTTCCGACGGACCGCTGTATTTCGAATTTTGTCTCTAGCTAACCTCTGTCACAGAATCAGAGAATTACAATCGAACGACCATCAGCAATTCTGCAGTGCATTCTATGTGTCCTGCCTGATACCCCGCAACATATCCGGCTACCGGGGATATCAACCGCCGCGATACTTACGTACGTGATCAGGATTACGCCCAGATATCCTGACGCGGCCTACATTGGCATGTCAGTTTGGCCCGAAGCATAGCATAGCGTATCTCAAGGCCCACGACGGATCAGAAAATCACAAGCTACATCTCTCGACACACGTCGTCTGAAGACAAATCAACGAGTTCAGCATGGCTGAGATTCAAGGGCACTGACGGCAGACTGGGCCCTTTTGAGATATCTATGAATTTTGAACTCATATTGGAAAGAAGCATAACCACATCAACTTCGACTCGACCAAAAATCTGACTTCCAAGTATCGACCAGCTCCGTCACGAAGGGATCAGCGAAGGGATGAAGTTGTGTTGAGAAAAATCCAGCGACGCCATGTTCTCTGGATATGAACCAGACCGTGTTCGCAGCGCCTCCCCACGCCAACAGGTTCTTCGGCTGTCCAATATCGGCCAGCGATTCTGTTACCAAGATGCCACCAAGACCATGATTGACAGCTGTGTCTGGAACCTTGCCTGTGACCAGCTCCCATGCGGGCCTGAGTTGCAACAACATCGGGATGGCTGGAGTATTGTTGGCTAATTGAGGCTCGAACATCATGGCGATGGTCTCTGCCTTTAGCAACTTGGGTTGATCCGACACCAGATCTGCAAGCACTGCCAGCCAGTCGTCTGCTGTGCCACTGAGCCCGTGCCCGCCGTCCTGGTCGTGGGGATTATTGCCTTGCCAGAATTCATATGATTTGAGCTCCTCATCGGTGCCGCGCTCTGCTCCAGCCATGAGACGCGACTCGTAATTTGAACTCTTGGAGATGCAGAACGTAGGGAATGGCGCAGATCGACCGACTTTCTTCCAGATGTGTTCGATCATGTAGTCCTCAAGTGACATGCCGCCATGTAGACGCTTAATGAGTACCCCAGCCCAATCTAGGCCCACACCATACGACCAACCACTGCCAGGTTCGAAGACGAGTGGAATGTTGCAGCGCTCGTGGATTTTCTTGGACTCGGCATATTTCTTCCCATCTGGTGTTTGCTTCCACTTCATCAACAACGGATTGAGGAACCAGTAAGCAAGACCGGAGGTGTGAGTGAGCAGGTGTCTTGGTGTGATGTTGTTGATTGCAGGTTCAAGTATGAGATCACCATTGTCCGAGACGCCTTTGATCACTTGTCGCCCAAGCTCTGGCAGCAGCTTTCTGAGCGGCTGGTCGATCCCAATCAGGCCATCGTCGATGCATTGAAGAAGAGCAACGCTGGTGATCAGCTTCGTCGCGCTTGCAAATTTGAACACTGCGTCATCCTTTAGAGGTGCTGCATCTGGCCGCACAGAATCATATCCAGCAATCTTGCTGTAGATGACGTTGCCTAGGCATTCAAGGTCAGTACCATTACTGTCAGCTTTGATATCCTTGGCACACCTTCTTTGTCAACACATTTTACGAGAACACCGTGCACTTTCGCCTTGCCCTTGGTGGTGTAGTCGTGAAGGAGCCGGTCGAAGTTAGACATGTTCAAGGAGAGTGTGATCTCGTAGCCATCGCATCGTTCTTGGTCGACATGATGTCTTCTTTTGTGCTTGACCGCCTCGTAAAAGCGATGAGCTGGTTTCTAGTCACCGCAGTATGTTTTTACAATTGTTTGAGGCTGGCGGAGATCCACGAGTGAATGCTCGGACTCGCTGGCATGTGATTGGTGGAATGAGGTGGGAGACACGGACTTTGCGGGTTCTCGCCAGACAGTTCACTGTCACACCTTCATCATCTTGGGATGTACATATCATTGGCGATGAAGTCATTTGAGAGACTCGTCTACCTTGAGACTGTGCTGCTGTCGATCCTTTGCAGATGAAATCCGGCATGCCATGCCCCATAACATTTCTTCCGACATGCATGACAGCTCATGCTATGATCCACGCCGGCTGTTCCGAGACTGATGTGAACGCTTTTTCTTGATTTGGGGACCATACTACCGAAGATCATTGCGGATTGGAGCTAGAAAGGGCCTCGAAAATCGCCAGTACCAGTGTTTGCATCTTCATACCACTATCTCAAGGACAATTCAGCGTATCTTCGCTACCCCACTTGTATGGGATTTGCTGGATCACCGCAGGGGTCTAGGCGCTGCAACCTTGTGGTTGGTAGAAGCAATGCTTAGTGTCCCATATTCACGAAGCTCAGAGGGCTTAGAGCATTCTGCAACTCAGCTCAGTAAGCCGCAGCGTGACTTGCTCAGCCGGTGCTGAATACGAAGCTCTCGCTGATGTTGGTTTTCTCGCTCGAATGTTGCTGCCACAAACGGACGTCTGTTGCCAAGTCTGTGGACGATAAGAATTGAAGCACGCGCATCTCATATTCCATTGCAGGACACGATAAACTTCCTCTCAGTACGATGTTGCGCCCGAAGCTCCGACCAACTTTGAGTCGCAAAGTCAAGTATTGGGGAATTGCGCCGCAGGCGCATAGGAAGCTCGGGAAGGAGGCACGTCGGGGCTCACATGACCTGCGCCGGCTCGTAGGTGGGTTGTCACATATGAAGCTGCCATGGAGCATGAATTGATAATGAGCCAGGTCATGCCAACTTCCTAGACGAATTGATCGAGGAGTTCCACATTGATGATGAAGCTGAGAATCCCAAGTATCAGCAGGCCATCTTGCAGAAGGCAGCCGCAGCGGAAGCAAAGAAGTCTGAGCCCACTGAGTACGATGACGGCGAAGACACCGCAAGCGACAGCTGGTCCGAGTACGATAGTGACGACGATGATGACCATGCTCTCGTAAGGACGCAGTCAGGTCGGCTGCAGCGCGTCGAGGCGGACGCGAAGGAGGATGATGAGGACAGCTCCGATGGTGAAGAGATCTATGGGATGATGCCTGCGCTCATCAAAGATGTTGGCAGCTCTGCAAGCTCGGCAGAGACATCTCCTGCTTCGATTATCGAGACGACCCAGGACTACTTCAATCATGTCAACGTGGCGACCGTGACAGATGGTGTTCCTGAGAAGGGTGCGGAAGCGGTGACAGTGGAGATCGCATCGCCGATGTCCACCAAAGGATAGTGCGAGTGACTGATTCTCGACCATCTTAGAGCATCATGGGGCAATCCGCCACAAGGATCACCGATGGTCGTACTAGATGGAGTCTCCTCTGGCGCAAGGCGACATTGAGATTTGATCACATTTCCGAAATTTCTGTGCAGCCGCAGATTTTTGCAACCGATTCTTTGCTTCACATGCGCATCCGAGTCTGGCCCATTCGTTCAGTGTACCGTATCTGGACTGCTGCGACGTCAGCGATCGACTGAAAATTTGTGAAAGAGCTCGGAGCAACGTAAGGAAGGTGTAGGATCAATCCATAAATTCTTTGTGCGTGCGGCTAGCTTTTGTTTGGATGACCGCACCTGCTCAATCCACGGTGATGCACAGCTTGCCGAAGTGTTTCTGGTCCCACATGTACTGATATGCTTCCTTCGCCTGGTCTATACTGAAGATCTTGTCATCAATTACAGGCTTGATACCATTAGCTTCAATCGCCCTGTTCATGTCTTCGAACTGCAGCCTTGAACCAACGAGCACACCTCTGATGGTGCAAATATGAGTGAGCGCTTCCAGAGTACCTGGCTGGTCCTCTGCAGCCGCACCGCCGAGGAAGCCAATCACGGCGATGACACCGTCCATTTTGATTGCGTTCAATGACTGCTTGATGGTAGACGGCCCACCGACTTCGACAATATGCGCGAAGCCTTCTCCATTCGTGGTGTGCTTCTTGGCCGATGCTCCCCAATCTTTGTCTTCTTTGTAGTTGATCACAACATCAGCACCGATTTGCTTGAGTTTCTGCGCCTTGTCATTTGAGCTTGTTGTTGCTACCACCTTTGCGCCAGCAGCTTTAGCAAATTGGACCGCGAAGACGCTGACACCGCCAGTTCCTTGTGTCAAAACCCAGTCTCCAGGTTTGAGTGAGCGGCTCTCTAGACCATATAGGGCATTCCAGGCCGTGACAGCTGCGCATGGCAGAGTCGATGCCTCGATCATGTTGAGATTGCCTGGAGTGCGAACGATGTTTTGCTCGTCGTATGCACCGTACTGCCTCAAACAGCCATCGAGTCCTCCACCAATACCGTTGCCGACGATGGAGGAGTTGAGCGACCCAGCGATATGGTCCTGCGTGAAGATGGGTGTGACCTTGTCGCCTTGCTTCCAGCGCGTGACTTTGGATCCAACAGATACGATGGTGCCGGCGCCATCAGATGCGGGGACAACATTCTCGGCCACGTTGAAAGGGTACATTCCTTTCGGAATGATCAAGTCGCGATAATTTAGTGACACGGCTTCAACTATTGGGATTCTGGTGGTCAGTCGGGTTCGGGGCAGGATCAATCTCGCACGATGAACTCACACTTGATGAGCACGTCCTTGTCTCCCAGTGGAGGAATTGCTGCATCTTTGCTGAACTTCAGAGACTCAAACCCCTCTTTGCCTTGAACGTTCCATTGTTTTTGAGAAGATGGATTCGGCATAGTCAAAGTTGTGAGGTTCTGCTGTTTGTATTGTTTGTTCTTGTCGGAGTATTGGAATATTCGTGCAAGAATTTATTTGACATTGAAAGATTCTTCGACTTTGCGAGCAACATGCATTATTAATTCACAACCAGTACATATGGAGACGAAGCACATCATTGCTATCCACTTTGTCCATGGACCGACTTCCGGTTTTGATTTGTTTCGGCCGTTCTGGAATCTGATGACGTTCTCATTGCGAGTCCAAGCGCAGTGCAGTGGCGATGAAGTGCCGGGGTGGATACCTCATATAGCCGAGCGATTCACATGCGATTGTGGGCAGAGCTGGTTGTTCGAGAAATTCAAGTCGAACATGGAATAAATATCTTGCTATTCATCTGTTCACGTTGTATCACGGAAGTACTTTCTCGTGGAGTTGAACCTCTTCTTCGCCGAGCCCGGCAGGCTGGGAGACTGAAGTCACAAGTGTGTCGAAAATTAGTGCTTACCTAAGCTGGGGTACATGGACATTGGTGGAAGCAAGATATGATAACTGAACATCCAGAAGATTGAGAAGCTCTCCTGAGTTTGTTGTTCTCAAAGTACAAAATGGCGACTGCAATCTCTCACACGGCCCTCGCGCTGGCTATCGGCATCTGCTCCTGCACGACGTTTGTTGCCATGAACACCACCCTTAACTACATTGCATTCCCAGCCTACAACTTACCAGCTGTGGCATCCAAACAAAATCAGAAGACGTCAAATCCACCGACGAACAAGCCCGAGTCCTCTTCTGCTTTACTGCTCCGGCAGTGGGCGCTCACATATCGCACGGGGCACTTGGTCGGACCAGCGAGTGTCATCCTCAGTACTGCGGCATTCTTGTACGCGTCGAAAGTGTGTCCTGCTCAGCTCCAAAATGAGTTGTACCTTGCTGCGACGAGTGCGGGCATTGCATTCCCGTTCACGGTTTTGATCATCTTGCCGGTGAACGTGGAGCTCTTCAAGCGAGCTGACGCTCTCGAAGCGAGCAGGGCTGGCAGTCATGACCAGCAGAACAGGACTGTCGGGAAAGACGCTTCGGCATTGATCGAAAAATGCTTATGGTATAGCAAGATCCGTGCATTCATGCCGGTGCCTGCCATCTTGCTAGCCATGCATGCACTATATCAGATTGGTAACATGCTGTGACGGGTGAAAGAGTCATGGAGCTGTGAGGCCGGGCCAAGATCGTGAGAATCTTCCTGTGACTTCCAGGCTGTTGCACTACGCAGGGTGAGCTGTCAAATCCCAAGCTCTAGATTCGCTTTATCGAACTGCCAGCAACGCAGCTTCCAACTTCGATCTCGTCTTCCTGTGCCCATATGCGATGGTCGCGAACTCCACATCCATGCGTTCCCATGGCATGGGTACATATCCAGGAATTGGTATTGCGACATTGACTCGTGCGTAATCATGTGTTGCTGACCTTGCAACGATTGCCCAAGAGCTCTAAGGGAAGTCGAAGATGGGATAGCCTCGTCGATGGACCTGAACTTGGGCTCCGAATCTGATCGTGCCGCCTGTAGATGTCAGCACTCATTCTTGGAAAGACTAGGTGTTCTCACTCACCGACATGATGATGGGTCGCCCAGATGCCGAACATTGCCATGTGGCCAACAACCGGGCTTGGATCTGTCATATGATACTCCTTGAGGATATTTGCTGGCTTGGTATGTGGGTGTGTTGTGCCTGTGTTCTCATCTAGGTTAGGAACATTGCAGCGCGGTGTGCGGGTCAAGACCGAGATCTTGCCCACGCCTTGCACGTGCGTTTTGAGAACGAAATTCGGACGGAAGCGGATCGCACTGATGCTGCTCCCTTGCATGTCGGACAACTCGTCGAGGCTTTCCTTCGTGACGAAGTGGAGTGGTGCATTGTCAGTGCATGCAGCGAGCTGTGGGCGTGGCAGACGCCAGTCGAGCCAGTCTTCATCTTTTGCTTCCGGCTGCGGGCGCATCGGAGTTCGATTTGGATCACGGAACACAAGACGAACATCTTTGTCGAGAAGTCAGAGAAGAATGCTGCACACTCGTCACCCATATCTCCGACTTCGATCCTTGGGATCTTTGGTTTGCCGAGGTCCACCACAATACGTGGAAGCGAGCGGTCGAGTGAGCCACTACGTGTCATCAGAAAAAGAGTTCGATCATTGAGAACAGGGGCTATAAACGCTGGTGGAATAGGCAATTCAATGCTCTACTCTAGTATAGTCACCCGGAACCCGTCGCGTAGACCCGCGCGCCCCTATATACCCCTAAGGCGCACGTACGGATCGCGTCGCGTTCTAACCCTAAACCTACCTTTAATAAAGGTCGCTACTCGGAACCCGTCGCGATAGCTACGCGCGACGCCTTCCCTTTTAGATCCTAGCTACGCTATTATAGCGCTCGCGGAACGCGTCGCGCTTACTTACTTCTAGATTCCTTACGATCTGTTACAGATCAGGACCTAATATGCCTAATTCCTAGACTTGTACCCCGAGGGGCTCGGAGGATAGTAACTAATAAAGTAATATATAGACTCTCTCTATACTCTAAGATCGTAATAGATATAATAGTCTAATCGTAACTTCGTAATAGTATTAGGAACTAACTTATAACGACTATATTAGGATAGTAATTAAACTACGAAGAGTTTATTTATAACGGAATAAGCGTATATATACTACTCGTGTCTTATTTATCTTAATACGAGACCTATAAGACTGTGACGAGGTAGTCTTAATATACTAAGGCTAAGACTAGTCACGTGATAAGGCTATACCTAGAGCTTCTTATCGTGATATATATTACCGCCGTAATATAGTCCCCTCTCTTAGTAAGCTTATCCTAAGCTTTCTCTATAAATAGTAAGGCGTGTCTCTTATAGGCTATATTAAAGATATCCTATCCTCCCTCTACCGATCTTAATAAGTATAGCGGCCTTTCGCGCGTAACCTTCTACTACTATAAAATAAAATAAGAGATTATAGAACACGAATAATAAAAGAAACGCGCTTTCGACGAAATCGAGAAGTAAGGTAATATTAGTCTATTAGCGTACGAGTATTACTATAAGCACGATCTCCGGTATATCGTAATAAAGAGTCGTAAGTCTACGAAGTACGCTAGCTATTCCTCTAAGGGAATTAAGTACGTAAACGTAACCTAGACCTTACTAGATAAAACGAGAGAAGAGGCGAAGGTAAAGATTAACGAAGATCTTTAAAAGTTAGAAGAGATAACGTCTCGTTTAGCGTAGAACCGGTAGGTTCTAGAGTTAGCGAAGAAACGGGCGAAAGTAAAGGCGATTTACTTACTAGATAAGTTAGAGGAGAAGGAGGAGGCTAAACAGATATAGAATAGTAGTATAACCGACGCTAAGCTCGAAAACCTCTCGCGTAATCTTATAGCGTATTATAACGCTTCCGAGAATTCTAGGGCTAAGGTTTTTAGCGCGTAGGATCCGTTTAATCCTAGCGTCGCCTCTGTTTCTCCTACTAGATCCTTAGACCTAAGCTAGGCGGGATAGGCTCGTCCGGATAGGTTAGGTAATAGTCGATTAAGTCCTACTATCCCTAGAAGTTCTTAAAGGGTTCCTAGGTATTCTCTTCGTATAGGTATTCCTTCTATTTAACGTAATACGTGTACTGACGATTATCCTAGGCGTATTTAGTAATTTATTCAACCTTATAGATCTCTTCTTAATCCTCTAGTATAATCTCTACGGACTTATTAATAGGTGTATCGGGATCTACTTATTCTAGAAGTAAGATATAGAATACTAGATATATCCTTATAGACTTAGGTAGCTCGAGTTCGTAATTAACCGGTCCTTTAATAGACTTAACTTTAAATAGTCTAAGTTTTAGGAAGTCGAGCTTACTACTTTAGCGCTTAGTTTTAATATTTCGGCGCTATAAGTAGACCTTATCCCCCTCCTTAAGAGCTAGTCCCGTAACTCTTTTCTTATTTACTTAATTAGCTATCCTTTTATTCAGAAACCGTATATCAGACTATAGCTATTAGTAAAGGTAATATATATCTTTTATAACTACTATTACTTCTATCGGTAGATAGCCCTTAATATTAGTTATAAGTCTTAGTTCTCGACTAAAGTTCGCGAAGAATAGTATTATCTTAATAGTTTCTTATTTAGTAGCGTTATAGGCGAGCGCGGCTTAGAGTAGTAAGGTAGACTAGTTCGACTATTCGTCGTCTATATAGATCTAAAGATACTATTTAAGCGTCTAGTTTATACGCTCTATTTATCCGTCCGTAACTAGATAGTATACGGTAGATATTACTCGTTTAATCTCTAAGGCCTAACAGAGTTCCTCCTAAAAGTAGGATATAAACTTTCGATCTCTATCAGAGATAACTCGCTCCGGCACCCCGTGCCTTACGATAATATTCTTAATAAATACCCTTATAAGATATAGGGCTCTATATTTACGTAGTAAGGGTATGAATTCTGTATATTTCGTGAGTTTATCTATGATAACTATAATATTCTCGTAGGCGACTCCGTCCTCGTTAGTTAATCTAGGTAATAGTCCTAGGAAATCTATCGAGATAACCTGCTATAGTTTCTTAGGTAGCTGATTTAGTTATAATAACCCGTATAGCTTATATCGTTCGTATTTAGCCTTGCGATATAAGTTATATTTCTAGATCTATATAAACACCTTCTAGCGTATCCTAGGGAACTAGTAGTTATTCCGGAGGCGTTTAAGGATAACCTCTAGTCTTATATATCCTTAAAGTAGTAGTTTATAATACTTTAAGATCTATTTCTTTTCTAGTTTAGGTAGTATCTAAATTAATCCGTCTCGTAGAAGTAGTCCTTCGTCCGACTCTAGGTCGTAAGTTTTATAGAGAATAAACAAGTCTCGTTCTCCTAAGTACTTAAAGTCTTAAGCCTCCTTGACCTCCTATAAGTTAGGTATAAGGCTTAGCTCTATCGCGGCTATCTAGTAAATAAGTTTTCCGTCTTATTCCTTGAATAAGGCCCGTTATACTTTAAAAGTATCGCCTTCTTAATAGTCTACTCGCCTACTTAACGCGTCCGCGTTTACATTTAGTTTACCGCTCCGATATATAATAATAAAATTATAGGATACTAAGGTATCTAACTATTAAAGTTATCTTAGATTAAGCTCCTTCGTGGTTATAAAGTTACGTAGGTTAGTATAATCCGTATATACCGTAAAGGGGTGTTTTACGCCTTTAAGGTAGTATCTCTAGTACTTAAGCGCGTTAACTATAGCGAGTAGTTCTTAGTCTCTAGTCGCGTATCGTATTTCCGCGTCGATAAATTTTCGGCTATAGAACGCGATTAGGTATAATCTACTATCCTTACCTAGTTAGCTAAGGACTACTCTAAGGGTATACTTAGAAGTATCTATTTCGACCGTGCAGGGTAAGTCGGAGTCGAATAAGTATAGCACAGGTATTATTATTAGTAACTATTTAAGCTTATTAAAGGCCTTTTAATACTCGTTTATTTATAAGAAAGACTTTTTCTTACTTATAAGACCCGTGAGTAGTACTGCTACTTTTAAGAATCCTAGAATAAATTACCGGTAGTAGTTAGTAAATCTATAGAATAACTATATATCTTTAATAGAGCGTAGTATAGGCTATTCCTTAACTCGTTTAATCTTCTCGGGGTCGACTTCGACTCTATCTAAGGTTATAACGCATCTAACGAACTTAACGCGTTATATATAGAATTCCGACTTTAAGGATTTTAGCCTTAGATTATATTTTTGTAAAGCGTATAAGACCTTTCGGATATATTCGACGTGCTATTTAATCGTCCGGGAGTATATTAAAATATCGTCGATATAGACATATATAAACTTATCGATATATTCCCGTAATATATTATTAATATAAGCCTAGAACGTTGCGGGTACATTAGTTAGCCCGAATAGCATTACTAAGTACTTATAATATCCCTTATATATGCGGAATGCTGTCTTCTATTTATCGCCCTCCTTAATCCTAATTCGATAGAATGCCGATAGGATATCGAATTTCGTAAACTATAAGGCTCCTTAGAGTCGGTCTCTTAACTCTAATATTAAGGGTAATATATAGGCGTTCTTAATAGTAATCTCGTTTAAGTACCTATAGTTAATGCATAATCGTAGTCCGCCGTCTAGCTTCGGCATATAGAATACCGGGTATCCTACGGGAGATTTAGATTCCCTAATAAATCCTTTAGATAGAAAGTCCTTAACGTACTCGTCTAATATATCGCGTTAAGCCTTTATTAGTAGGTATATCTTGAATTTCTTAGTCTAAGTTCCCGGCTTTAATACGATCTTGTAATCCTAGTCGCGGTATAGTAGTAAGGCTTCCTTAGGTACCTCTTTAGTAAATAGTTCGTTAAATTCCCGATACTCCTCTAGAATTTCGAACACTAGCTTATTATCCTATCTTATAAGGAGATAGTAGTATACTACTTCTACGTTGCTTGGCCTTATCCGCCGAGGGCTTAGGTTCTCCTATTCTCTAAGACGCCTCTTAGCCTAAATAGAATATAGATTTTCTAGTAAGGTTACGGTT